>VXBW01006202.1:2417362-2755962 GCA_013400375.1 Thinocorus orbignyianus
ATGGCCATCGCCGAGGGAACTGAGGTGGTCCGGGGTCCCCCGCGACCACCCACCCCCACCCCGAGGAGGGGCAGCCCTCAGGGACCACTGCGCACCCACCCTCTGCCCAGGGAGGAGAGGCCTCTCCCGCGCCCTTGCAGCCATTTTGCAAATTAGCCGGTCCTCTTCAGGAAATGGAAGCCACCAACCTCCCACCAACTGGGCTTGGTGTGGAGGTGCTGGTCGGTGGGTGTTCGAAGGGGCTGTGAGAGGTGTGGTGGCATGAAACCGTTGGCCACTGCCATACTGGAACCTTCTAGGCTGGTTCTTGGAGGAAAAGAGCCGCCTCATGGCCACTGGTGGCCCACCTGAGGGAGAGGGCCTGTGTGAAGATGGCACCAAGCAAGCTGGGCAGCATCTCCACCTCCCTCCTGCCTTTATCTGCTGTTATGGCCAAATATCTCCTTGCCAGGGATTCCCATCTTGAGAAGGTTGTCTCATGTCACCTTGGCCCTGAATGGAGAACTAACTCATCGTGAGAAGACACCATGTGTGATGGAATCCTAAGAAGACAGGGGCCAACATGGCAGCAGGCACTTAAGACGATGCCATGACCACCATCAAGCGAAGGGCTTCTGTGGAGACTTCTTGAGTATCAAATTGTGTTCCTGTAGCTTCGCGCTGTGAAGGATTTGTTTCTCCAGGTAAAGTGTTGGTCATCTGCTCTGTCTTATCTTTCTTGACGTGAAAGAGTGCTGTTAGGGTTTGCTCTGAGCAGCTCTTCACACCTTGGCTTCTCAGAACTCATGTTCTCACCTCGTAACTGACCCATGGTCATAAATGAGGATCATTCCCCTCCCTTCTGGCTTTGCTGTGGTTTTGGCTTCTGTTCATCTTCATAGTGTTGGCATTTTTCATCTTAATTTCAGTCCTTTGTGTGACAACAAACTCCAGGTTGATGTGGGGCTTGGCGCTGCCCAGATCAAGTGGCAAATTGGAGATGGTTATTGAGTATAACAGAGTAAGTCTTGGCGTGGTTAATAAACGTCACTGCTTTAAGCACTGAATTATTCCTGACATTTCATTTATGACCAAAAAATTCTGGTGTGGTCCGAGTGGGGTGAAGCCGGAGACTTTGACTGAGATGATTTCTGTGTGGAATATCGATTTTGGGTATTTTGAACATTGTGTCACCTTTTATCAGGAAAGTAGGAAATAACACATGCACATCCAGCTCCTGATTGACCTAATCTCCTGAACTGTGAATATTACCTCTGGTGATTATGAACTTGCCATCTAACCAGTTTAGTATTGACTTATGGCTCAATAAAAAACTATTTTATGGTAGTTTGGAGCTCAAAGATGTTTATGGTTTGTGTGGTCTGCTGGGTGGCGTGATAATGCTGAATTCCTAAGGACAAGCTGCTCTGCTCAGGTAAAAAATAACCGTTTTTTCATTTTCACTGAAGTAACTGAGGGGTTCTTCTCTGCTTTCTGATTTGCCAGCCATATTTGGATTGTTGGGATTTGATATTTGAAGAGTAAAATGTTGAAAGGGTTTAGAAATACTGTAAACTACCTGTGCCTTTAGCAATTTTAGTAATTACTGCAGAAAAATTTCTTAATTCCCAAGAAACGCATTATTTAATAATCACACCCCATGGTTTCTCCTTGATAAATTAGTTATTTTGCCTTGTTGTAAGGTGACTTTTATTGTTTACAGTAGCGAATCAGCTCTTTGGAGGGCTAGTTGAGCAGAATATTCCGTCAATAAGTAGATATTTTAATACGTTTCTCTTCAAAGTCTGCTTTATTGTACCTTCTACGTTGCTGCTTTCCACAGCAGTAAACAAAATGGCAGTCAAACCAGTGAGTCATTTTTCAGATGCGTTCTAAAATATTCCTTCCCTGAATCCATTGGCTTTCTTCATAGTATCAGCTCTCTCCAAAGGTGTCTTGAATGAACCAGAAAATGTCCCTTCCCAAGCTGTAGAAGAATATTTGTCTTTTCTTTCCAGGCAAGTCTAATAATCAGCTTGTTCTTTCTGGGTTTCTCAGCTTAAATTACAATAACGCACCCTGCACCATGCTGGAAGAAACCTCTGTCACCTGGTCTGTATTGTAGAAGATTTCATTTACGTTGTGCGACCTTGAGGTCACGTTAACACTGTCAATATTGTTGCCGTGAAATTTACAACCCAAACAAATATTAGTTTGGAAGTTTTGAAGGGGTGAACGCTTTAGTGAATACTTTGAAGAGGGGAAACATCTTTTTCCTGATTACTCATTCCTTGTTTTAGAGTACGCAGTCCCTTGGGATGCCGTGGTGTGTGAGTCAATAGTGAGGAGCAGAAAGAGGACTTTTGTGATTGTCAAACCCAGGAAAAGTTGCTTGTGGTTTCAATGTATTTCCCTGTTGTTTAGCAGAAAACAAGTTTTAGAAAAATCCAAGTGACCTTCATATGCCCAGCAGGTCTCTATTGTAACTAGTCAAGTCATGCGGTATACTCTTGAGTCTGTTGGAAAAAATAGAAATATTTAAACTTATTACCTTTTTTTTTTAAAATTTCTGATAACAGATTTTCTGGAAATACGTATTTTCCAATTTTAATTGCCTTTAAATGGAAATATCTTTACTCTGAAATGAAATTGCTGCGAAATCCAGATTTTTGTACAAATTACCAACTCTAAACTGAATGTTTTTGCTAAATATGTGATTATTCATTACTCTTATTGTTTCACCGCCTTCTCCGATTTCCCATCCCAAGAGAGCAATGCAAGCAAGGGAGGCATTCCAAGTGCGATACGTTACATCTAAACACGTCTTTTGGTTTGGAGGATGCTCTGGTTTCCACAACTTTAATTACAGGAATTATCTCTCTGACTGAATAAGATTAAAAACCCCAAAGCTATGACAATTCGGAAGGCTAAAATATGAGTGTCGTAGCTGTGCCATTGATTTGTTATTGATTGTTTAGTCAGTCTGTCCAGTGCTGTGCAGATACTGTAGATGCCGGACAGTCAATGAGACAGTTCCCCCAAAGAACGTGCAACCAAATTGTGCGTTTTGGCAGCAAACTCTATAAAAAGTCGGTGTAAAGGGCTGCATTGTCTGTTCGAGAGGAAGCTGAAGGATGGACGAGAATAATTTGGTAAATGGAGAAATGGAGAGAATTCCTCTACTAAGGTATGAAAATTAAATGAGAAACGGGTGAAAACAAGACATGAGTGAGAGGAAGGATAGAAGGGTGAGAAACCAAAGGTGAATGTAAGGAGAAAGCTGTGGAAAGCCTTGGCTGTGTGACAAAATGGGAAGCAAAAGGGAATTATTTTAGCAGCAGCAGCTGGAAGTGAAAGCAGGGAAGAAGGTAACAAAATATCTGTCTCTTACCAGAGAAGAACTTCTCCTGTGAAGACAGATTGAGGGAGCTGGGGTTGTTCAACCTGGAGAAGAGAAGGCTACAGTGAGACCTTGTTGCAGCCTTCTGTCTATGTATTTGTATCTGAAGGGAACTCCAGGAGAGCTGGGGAGGAGCTCTTTGTCAGGGAGTGTAGCAACAGGATGAGGGGTAATGGTTTTAAACTGAAAGAGGGGAGATATAGATTAGATACTAGAAAGAAATTCTTGGTTGTGAAGGTGGTGAGGCACTGGAACAAGTTGCCCAGGGAAGCTGTGGATGCCCCATCCATGGAGATAAAATTAAGTCCAGGCTGGATGGGGCTTTGAGCAGCCTGCTGTGGTGGGAGGTGTCCCTGCCCATGGCAGGGGGGTTGGAACTGGATGATCTTCAAGGTCCCTTCCAACTCTAACCATTCTGCGATTCTATAAGGGAGGATGACCAGAGCATGGAAAGAGTCGGTGAGGGTGAAGATGAAAGACAGTATTTTATTGAGTTCATGAAGGCAGAGTTGGCAGGAAATGAGTGAGTGGCTCCAGCAGGAAGAGGAGAGTCAGTTGTGATGACGCTGCTCTGGACGGGAGATAGGCAAGATGATGGAATTACTGGGTCTTGGCAGCATGAGGGCTTGGTACCTGTTAGGTCTGAGGGAGTGCTAAAATACCCTGGGAAGCTTGGCAGAAAAATTATCCAAGGTATGAAGTCAAATAAATGTTGCAAAACAAGCTGAGGATGTCCTTAGCATACATACTGCATCTGAAAATCAGAAAACAGATTAATATGAGAGGAAAATAGGAAGGTGTCATTTTTTTATTTTTTTTTGAATAATTGATTTACATTAGTTTGTGACAAGAAGAAGTAGACTTGGGAAACACCCAGTATGCTTTGCCCTGTGCTGTGCTGTCTTTGAAAGCAAACAAGTAGTTGTGATTGATTGATTTTGATCCTAAATTAATGTCTTCCTCCAAACCCTTCTTTGGATCTTATAACATGCAATTACTTATCATCAAGAGAAAGCGTTTGAAATAGAATCTGAATTACCACAGTATAATGAAACCAACAGTACCATATAGAAAACGAGGTGGTGTTTATTTGCTGGTGTGTGGCGTGTGCCAGGGAACAGAACTTTACTGGGGCTGAAAGTATGTTTTAATGGCAGCTGTTCTGAAAACCATCTTTACTTCTTATAACTTTATGATTTGATTGTGTGTTCTTCTATGGCAAACATAGTTTTGTCTTATTTTGGGAAGGGGAAAAATGAAATTTTGGCCAAGGATACATGAAAAAATGGATCCCAGCTAAGATATATGTGAGAAGATGCTAATATGGTAATACATTATATGGCAATCTGTATGATGCAGTTGTATGTACTTGTCACTACCCATCTAGACTTAGAAAATAAGGATGTCCTGTTGCTTTCCACATATTTACCTGTCAGTTACTTTCAATGGGAAATATTTCACACTACATGTAATGTGTGCCCTGATTCTGGGAGCTGATTCATGCAGTCTGTTGATTTTACGAGATCTCCATGCAAGGATGAGGTTCAGTTCATTGCAGTCATTTTAACAGACTGACATCACGTGAAAAAGAGAGATGGAGAAAAGAGGTGCCATAAAAATTTAAGTACGGAATGGTGTGTCACAGGAGAAGGTGACAGAGATCGTGTACCCCATTGCAAGAAAAAAAGGCTATTCCATACCATGGGACATCATGCCCAGTATGTGAAACTGGGGGAAAAAGAAGGAAGGAGGGGATGTTTGGAGTTAAAGTGTTTGTCTTCCCAAGTGGCTGTTGCACATGTTAGAGCCTGGCTTTCCTGAGGATGGCTGAACACCTGCCTGCCCATGGGAAGCACGGAATGAATTCCTTGTTTTGCTTAGCTTGTGTGCCTGGCTTTTGCCTTGCTTATTGATCTGTCTTTATCTCAACCCAGGCGTTTTTCCTCACTTTTCCAATTTTCTTCCCAGTCCCACTGGGGAGGGGGGTGTGAGTGGCTGCATGGTCCTAGTTGCTGGGTGGGGCTGAACCCTGACACCAGCACAAGCCGTGTTCCATGACAGCAGTCGCTGAGGGAAACCTGGGAGTGAGTAAGACTTTGCATCAGGTAGAGGTGGCTCACATTGGTTTCTGGTGTGAGTCAGCAGAGGTATGTTTTCCACAGATTGCTGTTGCAGCCACATAACAGCCATTGTTGGGGATGCTTCACCAGGACACGTGCTTGCTCTGGAGCATGAAGGCTTAAGTAGGGCCTCATTCAAGAAACATGGAAATGAGTGCAAGTATTCTTTTCACCTCTGGGACTTTAGGTGCCTTCCACTCCTGTCCATCTTTCCCTTTCCTGCTTCCTCTTGCTATAAAGTTGTATTGTTCACCATCTGATTTTATGGAACTAGAACCATGTTTGGCAACAGGGATTGAAGCTGATCATTGATTCTTTTGCCAGTACCTCCCAATGACACCCAAAATAACATCTTTCCCTATTGTGCTCCCTCTTGTTTGCAAATGCCGTTTTTCCACCTGATGTGTTGTCACAGATAATAGAAAGGTGCCAAAACATTGCTGTTGAAAGATTTGCTAACTTTCTGACTAAGGTTAAAAAAAAAGGGAAAGTGTAGATCATGTAGAAATAAATTTCATATGGGAACTTTTGTGTATACACAGCTTTCAGAATTGATGGCTCAACAGTTGAATTTTCAACAGATTTAGGAAATCGTGATATATGTCAAGCAGGAGCAAATGGCAGACATTGTTTTCTTATATTCCTGCATATCCCGAACATCAGGGAAGAGTCCAGTATTGGAGACCTTGGTTTATGGCCTTATTTTTATGTGAGTAGAAACAGAAGTGTGAAGTGGAGAGCTCAAGTGGTTTCTTCTGTTAAGCAGCAAATAATGGTCTGTAAACACCTAAGAATGTTCGAAGTTGTAACGCAGCGTGGGATTTGAAACTTGCCCAGTGCCAATTAAAGGAAGTCGGGATAAGTTTTATTAGTGCTGGCTGGACAAGATGTTTTAGAATCGTTATGAAGAATCCATAAATAGCAAAATGATAGAAAACATTGCTAGATTTAGCTGACTGAAAAATTCTCTTAAGGGAAGACGTGACAAATTTCAGTAGGGTTTACACATCGAGTAGATGTGATGTTCAGTGATCACAGTGTATTACAGCACATTAGCAGGCTAATGAATTTTTTCCCTGAAACTTTGCTCTAGAAAAATTGCACTTTTTTAAAAAAAAAACAACCTAGTGATATCAACTAATACACAAATATGTAGGGTTTTAACACGTTTGGGTGGATACTTTTTTATAGGCTAAGCAATACTGTGTTTTGTGGCTTTTAGTCATGGACTCAGCTCGTGTCTCTGTGTTTGCCAATCACACAACACCCTCACGAGGGTCGCACAATGAAAGATATCACTGCATGGTTATAACAGTAAGTCTGAAACTATGCAAGAACACACAATGTTTTAGAAAACAAAAAGAGTAATTCCTTTGTAATAAGAGACAATATGGAGCCTGATCTATTTGCATGATGTCAGTACCTGTGAGGATGGAGAGCCTGAAGCCAGAAGGTGCCTCCAAATTTGTTCTTCTGGGCTTGCAAGCAAAAGCTCCGTAATACACTGAATATGTTTAGAAAAATACATACAATTATTAGAAAAGCACAGAATGGTGGTGGCTGGAGAAGACATCTGTTGATCATCTAATCCAACCCTGTAGCTCAAAGCATTTATCTAGAGCACATGTGCTCATGCCCATCTCCAGCTGGGTTCTGAGTGTCTCCAAAGATAGAGCTTCCATGACCTCTCTGAGCAGCCTGTTCGAGTTTTCAACTACCGTTGCAGTAAAAAAATGGTTTTCTTATGTTTAGGGGAATATTTAAATTAAGTTTCATAAAACTAAACTAGTTTGTTTTTTATGAGATTTTCAAAATACTGACTAGAAATGTATTAGTATCTTGAACATGATGAGCTGACAATTGCAATGTATCATGACTTGATTTTTCTCAAGATCATGGCAAGTTGCAGAGTCAGGGATGAAAGCTGTATCCCAACTCTCAGACCCTTGCTCCAGCAATTGATTGCATTATCTGTGGTGGTGTTTCTCATCACGTTCTTTATGGAGAGACTTCTTTTTGCTGTTACTGATTCCTGGGCCCTTGGAAATTATGTTAGATTTCTCTCAGGAAAATGCAAATACATCGTATTTAAGTATCATAACACTGTTCAAAATAGTTTTATGAGCTAGTAAAGGATTAACTAACTACTCTTTGCCTGGAAATTGAAAACAAAGAGCTTTTAGATCTTGACAAAATGGGAAGAGCTTATTGTAGTCCAGGGAGAAGTGGCATTAATTTTGTCTGATGGGCATTTAGAAATTCTTTCCGTGCCCAGTTAGCTGGAGTTACCAATGGCACACGTTTTAAAAGATGCATTTGTGGGGGGGTTTGTTCAGGAGCGTGGAAGCTAGATTTTAAAGGAATATTTTTCTTTTTTTATTTTGCGAAGTTGTTTTGTACTTTGAAATAATATATGCTATATAGTGCCTTATCGTACACTTTAAGAATATGTAAATATATCATGCATGTTAATTACTTTTTATTATGCCTTTAAATACAAGCTAGTGGAACTCTCCATTTACATACAAGGGCTGTTGCTGGGCTTGGTAATGTCTCTAAGAAGAGAATTATACCCACTGTGAATGAATATGCAACAGGCTCTACATTGCAGTACATACTTAACTATGCTAATCCTTAGGACTACTTTTTAGGGTAAGGGCTATAAACTAGGCCTTATGGGATCTAGTATTTGCATTGCATTTATTTGTGGCAAAAGTATGTTTCAGAAACATACTCACGCAATTTTTGACAAAGAACTTGCAAAACGGTAATATTTTGTTCATAGATGTTATCCTGGCTTTTTATACACTCATTTTTATTTTTAGACATTGAACATTCTCAACTTTAGAATTGTCAAGAATTTAAGTTTTTTCACCAGAATGACTTTTTAAAGTTTTAAATCCATTTGCAACACTGACTTACAAATAATGAATCGTGTAACTTTTCTTTAGTGTCTCCAACAGAGTGTATCAGTGTGGATGAAATGGCAGTAGGCATGGACCAGTCTCCAGTCCCCATAATAGGACTCTCTTAAACCAAAATGGACTGACTGAGCTTTAAAAGAAGTGAATGAAAAAGCCTATTTTTAATTTGAAAGACTGATTCATGTATCAGTGTGACTCGAGAGTAATTCTTGAAAAATAGGGGAAGGTAAAACCTGAGTTGAGATGACAATGAGGTCTGGACTTTTACACTCAAGCCCAAATTTCCTACATGGTCTGGTTGGAACAAAGCAAATTGTAGCATATTAAAAACCAGAACCTGAAAGCCAGACTTTCACTGAATTTAAAGTAATGACTTCAGTACAGCAACAGCAGTTCACCTTCTCTGAAATTCTGGCCTGGAGTCTTTAGCTGGAGGTAAATCACATATTGGTAGGAACTGAAGGACTTGCTCCCAGCTCACCTCTCTCCACTTAGTCTTACTCCATGCTATTTTGGTTCTGTAGTAGTACATTAATTTTACTTCTTTATCTGCTCTCTTGGCAGCATCTTACTTCTGGTTCAGATTTTCCTGAAAGCAAGAGTTGTGTTTTTGTTTCAGGTTGGCATTCTGGTCAGTTGGAGTTGTAATTCTCATTGACTTGTATTACTGCACGTTCCCTCTGTTGTTAAACAGTTCCACCAAACCAAGGAAGCCCATTTGAATTTACTGCATGGAAGTAAGAGCTGAGTTTTGTTTATTTGTGAGCTGGTATTGTTTGTAAGTGTATGATACAGATAATTTTTCATCCAAGACACAGTACAGAATATTGGTACTGGTATCACTGGGTAACAGTCTTGTTTTGTTTTGTGTTATCTTGGACAGCCTCTCAGTTACACTTTTTTCGTGCGCAAACCAGTTCATTCTCATTCTACGGCTGGATAATGAAACGTATAATTTTCTGTTCTGGTTTTAATAACGCAGTTTCAGAGCTTGTTTTGACTAAGTATCCCTTTGAAAATTGCTACCCAATTCCTTATCACTGTTTTTGTTCATATTTCACCTCTAACAGAAGTCTGATGTGTGCTCTCCACCCTCTGAGTCCCCTGAACTAAATGTTAGTTCTGTTGTGGCAGATTTTTGGGTGAGCATCTCCAAGGCTAGTCCAGATTTGAAATTGACTTTATTTAGAGACTGAGACCTCACACCTGATGTTACAGTGTGAGGTAAGGATAATTTTCTACCTTCTCAACCTCGATGATGCAGTATGGTGTGTGTAGATGCTGAGGGATAGTGTGATGGCAGTTGGGCCATTGACATGGTTGAAGAACTGAGAACCTCGTGGAAGAATGAACTGAGGGACAAAGGTTTGTTTAGTCTGGTGAGGAGAAACCTAAGGTGGATCTAATTTGGGTCCTAAGAGGAGGCAGTAGGGAGGACGTACCAGTTCTCTGAGAAATGCACAGCAAAAGGATGAGGGGCAAGGAAAGTTTTGACTGGATAGAAGGAATTAAAAGTCACCATGAGAGAGGTTAAGCACTTGAACTGCTCAGACAGGTTGTGGAATGTCCATCTTTGGACATTTTCAAGACTTAACTGGAAAAGGCCCTGGGTTGCCTTATCTGACTTTGAAATTAGCCCTTCTTTGAGGAAGTGGTTGGACTGGATGACCTCCAGAGATCCTTTTCATGCTCAGCTCTTCTGTGATTCTAAAACCAGAGGGAAAGATCTGATTATTTTTTTTTTTTGCTTGATCTGTAACTGCAGTTCTAAGGATTTTACTCCTTGAAATTGCAACTGTTAACATCATGTCAGTACATAGTTATACCAAATAGAAGTGTTCAAATTACCTTGTGTGGGTGGAGGTAATCTCTGCAGCCTTGAACTGCAAATAGTAATTAAAAAGGGTGGTAGCAGAATGCATCCTGTGCTGGAGCTCCTGTTATCTGCTTTGCTGTGTGCTCTTTCTTCACTGCCTTGTGTACAAGTACCCATGCAGCTTCAGCTGAAGGAAGGCAGGAAGCAAGCGAGCTTAGGAGACCATCATGAACTGCCTGTGGTTGTTGTCATACCCATGTAATACTCAGATGTGATTTTCAGCTGGTAAAACACATGCACAGTTGGCCATTTGTCATTTCTAAGAGGACAGAGTGTGTTTTCTGCGTCTTTGCATTCATTCATATGTCTTCATATTTATTTAGCTTTCAGGCTTTTCCAGAACATTAGCAGTACAAGTCTGCTACAGGGTGGTGTGAGCCAAGGGCGCAATTGTTTGGTGGCTACTTGATGATTCTTGTGTGTACCTGCCAACATCTGACATTCAGAAAGTGGTGGAGTTGGCTCACGTGCCAGGACAGTCCCCTCTGCCTTAGCAATCTTGGCGCAGTTTGGGTGGCAGCAGCTGTGATCTGAACAAGAGTTTCTCGGAGGGTTCAGTACCCGATACACCTCTGACAAGGGGTAGTGTCCTTGGGTCATCAAAACAGCACAGCCAAGTGCTTGACCTGAGAAGTGTCCTTACTGTCCCTCACAAGCAGTGGCATCCTGGGTGCCACCTTCCCATGCAGCTGCACGAGGGCTGAGTTGTAGCTGGATGCTGAGAGCCAGGAGTGATTCAGCCATACCTACGGCAGAGTTGCTGCTTTACTTCTGGCTCAGTGGCCAAAACGTGCTTGTCTGTTCATGCACATACCTTTGGCCCCAAACCACCTCCTCTCCTGTCCACAAATGTCATCCCTTTGCTGCCCTGTCTGCAAACCCTGCCCCGACGCACCCACGGTGTCTCACCACGGCCAGCAGTGCCTGTGGGTGTGGTGCTGGCTGCTGTGATGTGCTTCTTGGAGGTCATGGACAAGCTGGGCTGTGGACCCTGCTTAACTCCTGTGATTGCTTCTGTGGCTCTGGCGTCACGTGGTGGTGACAGCAGCCGAGACAGAGCTGCTCTTGCTTCCTTCTGATGCAGCCAGTCGAGCTCAGTAGCTGCCTCCTTGCTGACTCCATCCATGCAATGGCTGAAAAAGCAATTAGTGTGGAGGAAGGCTCATAAAAAAGGTAATCGGCTCCCAACTAGAGAAGGAAAATATGCCTGTGAAATAGGTTTGGAGTCTTGAGTTTCAGGTCTAAATGAACTGTTACTCATGTCACAAAACCAGCCACTTTTTCTGGCAGTCTCAAAAGACTAATACTAGTGGATATAAAAAACGAACTTCTCTGTCATCTTAAGTGGTGGTCTGCTTAGCCTGAAAGTCATGTGTATCAGCTGTCTAGTCTGGACAAATCCATGAACGTGCCTCAGTCCTTATGGTTGTTTGCTGTCACATTTGTAAGATAGTGAAATTCTTAACATGGCAAATCTTGCCCCTTCTTTCACAGGATTATTAGGGCAGGAGTAACTCAGTTCATTAGCTGGCTTTAACAGAACCATGAGAACATGCAACTGATTTTAACTGTGTTGGAATGCAGCATCCTGATTTCTACTTGACAGATAGAAAGCTTATTTCTATCAAAACATAGAAAGAGGAAATTTCAAGATATATTGAGCTATCTTCCTTCAGGAAGTGCAGATCAAACAATATTCTTTTCCCTCAGTAGTATCTCATGAGTGAAGGCAGACGTGGAGGAAATTTCATATATGTAAAGAACACATAAAGTTGCAAAAAGAAACTATTTCTTGTAGAGGACAGAGAGTACAGGTATCAGGAGCCACTGAGTAGTCCTATGGCAAAATTGAGCTATAATGGATAAAACTTCTAACTCAGGAGGACTCTAAATCAGATGACTAATCAGCTACATTAGCCACTGCTCCTTTGACCTTGGTGATTGCTCTGGAAAGCTACGCAAGACCTGGTGGCCTTAAAGGCTCTTGTTATATACTCTCCCTTCTCTTTTCAGCAGAAATTACTCTTTTTCTATTTTTTATTTTATTTTTATTAAGGGGTAGTTCATTGCTGCAGATTTAAGAACTATCTGAGGAGGGAAGAAAAGCGTGTATATGTACCAGCCTTATCCTTCACCCAGGTTAGTCTCTGGAAGCTAATATTTAAGCAACGAGTCTCTTGCTAGGTAAAATGGATTGCTGTTGTCCTGCTGTGGTGTCTTCAGAATGCATTTTGTAAAGTTAGGCTGAACCACAGCAGTGACACAGTGTACTTGATAAAACTAGATATAAAGGATTAGTTTTCTAGTTTCTGTGTCTTTCTTTGCATATGTCCATGATAGATGACGTGACTAGAGAGTCCCAACTGCTCTCTGAATGCTAAATCATTCAGAAATGCCATTGATGAGTATTCACCTTTCAGGTTGGCAAATGCACTGATTCCCTGGATCTCACTGTCTTTCTCCAGCTCTTCTCAGCAATGGACTTAGATGAGAAATGGTGGAAAAGTGCTGAGGCTCCTCTCGCTGCTTCAGGGCATCAGATGTGTTCACTATATGAGGAGATGTGGTGCTTTTCTGATTTATCATCCTGAGATTTGTTTACTGAGAGAAGTTCAGGTGGAATTCGTAAGGAAATTTATTGGTAGGATGAAAAAACCCCACAACACACTCAACCCCTGAGAAAGAAAAGATATAGAACTAAAATTCTTTCTTTCAGATCAACACAAATTGGTTCATCCTGTACTTGATGTTACTGACTTTCAGACATTCCCTGTTTTGCAGTTTACAGGCTCTAACAAATACCATCATTAAGGAGCTTTTTCTAATAGCCAAGCTAATGTGACTTGTGTGTCTTTTTGCATCAAAATCAACATTGACTCCCAAATGTGATTATATACTCTTTGTTTTTTATTTCCCATCATTGATGCTGTATTTTTCCCATTCTTTTCCCAGAAGTATGTTTATTGTATCTGTCATGAAGTTCATGGGCGATATAATCACTCCAGTCTTTGTGGAATATATTGTGTACAGACATATGGCCCATTATATCTGTTATATAGGCTGTCATTAGACTTTTAAAACTTATCCCCTCCCTCCCTGGACTTGGTTAAAAGACTTTTGAGAGCTTCTGGAAAGTCCAGGCTGATTTCAGTGGCTTTTTATTGGACATTTAAGAATGCTTCTTGATGTTTTCTGGTTTTGTTCTTGGAGCAAAAGTACCCAAGGAATAAGAATATCTAAGATTGCACCAGTGCTGCCCTCCTTCTGTTCCCTGGTGGTGGTGAGCTCCAAAACCATGAACATCTGCAGGACTTTTGCTTTGTCCTTTTCTTAACTGAAATGATGGATGAACGCTTGATGGTTGGGGTTAGGGAAGAATGGTGTGGCAGCACTAGGTTAGTCCTGGGTCCCCAGTAAGCTTCAGGAGTTCCCAGTGTGTCAGGTACCTTTACTTTTGCCACGATGCAGACCTGGCCCTTTAGGATGTCCATGGACACTTGATTTTTGCTGTGTTCCTGAAGCTCATTAGGGGGGTGAAGGACCTATTTTGGGATAAGGAACTAAAAAAGACTTGGCTTGTTCAGCATAGGAGGAGAAAGACTGAGAGACAATAAAAATGCATGAGGGAATAAATACAAGATGTGGAAAAGAGCTATTTAAGCTAAAGGGCAGCGTTTCCTTATGAAAAAATGGGTCTAAACTGGCTGTGAACATATTCTGGCTAGAAATCAGAAGAAGGTTTTTTAATTATATGAGGTTCTGGAACAGCCTACAAATGAAGTACAGAAACAGAGTAGCTACTTTTAAGGTGGAGCTCCGTACTTTTATGAAAAGTTTATATATAACATGGGGCCTACAGACAGCGTCTGATGACTCAGGAGATCCCTTCTAGTCCTCTGTGCCTAAATTTTCCTGAGACATTCAACTGAAAGAAGAAAATGTCAATTTTAAACAATTTGTAACTCAGCTCAGCCTGAGAACAATTCAATGGGATAAAGAAAAGGCACTTCTTTAGCTTAAGGGCATTCTGCCTTCTGCATTTCAAAGGCCTGTGGCAGCCATGGTAGCTTGTTAAAATAGTCGTAAGAATCTTTTAAAATACAAGGTTTTAGACATTATAAATCTGGGACCTGCCAATAGCAATAATGTTTGATGTCATTTTAAAACTTTCTGAATATTCCCCCCTAACCTAAAGGAGGAGGAAGAACAAGCTCCATTTTCATCCTGTGTAGAGGGAAGGATTGATATAATTCATTTAAAGGAAAATTATTGTGCTAATGTGAATTGTCTGTGGCCCAAAACGGGTCTGCAGCCGTTCCACGTGTGGTACACAAGCACTGTGGGGACACGTAACTGGACAAGAAGTTGTAAGAGGTGTTCTTTGTCATTAATTTATTGGTAAAACGCTTCATCTCTTTTACAGGGAAATTTTGTTAGGTTGACTAGGTTCAGCCCGTTGGTTCAGTAACTAAATTCTCCATGCCCATTACACAGACTTCCTTTATTGGCACATACGGCTTGTAAATGATTGGAAACGCTGTAGAACTCCACAGTAAGGCTGGAAAAACTGGGAGACAATAAGATAAATATTAAATGACATTCCTGTTTGCAAGCTTTTCTTTCAGTGTTTGGGATTTTCTTGTGTACTGGGCTCTGTAGAAACTTTTTCTTTGGCCTAGATTAATCCCTGCCAGCAGTATGTGAATTACTTTATACTTGTGGATTAAAGAGCCAGTTAATGAGGACAGTTGGTATTGCCTCTTCAGTTGGGCTGAGTTTCTTATGAGCCAAATTCCTCTCCAAGATTGCAGTCCTCACCTGCACTCTTAGCGGCAAGACCTATCCGAGAAATAACTAATCAGTGCATTTTCTTCCTGGCCTAATTGCATTTCTCATGAATCAGCTCAACCCACTCTGGGACTTGAGCAGCTATTTCTGGTCCCTGAAGGGAGGTGGGGATTGCAGGAAGCTTGCAGCATTGCTCTGCTACTGCTAGCAAATTTGTCAGTGTCAATGGTTTCCAGACTCTTAGCCTGACCATTGAAACTGGTAGTTGCAAGTAGGACATTTTTCATCAAAACTTTGTCTTTTTTTTTTTTGCTGGAAAGAAAATGGCTTTTCAATTAAATAGCACTTTTGGGACGGAAGAAGAACTTTTGTTGGTAGATTTATTTCTTAAAATGCAAAAACATACAAATGTTCTCAATTCCGATAATCAAAACCATGTTTTATACAGACCCCTTTCCCAAATTTAATAAAATATTTTTTTCTCTGATTAAAACTTTCCATGAAAGAAAAAAATACGGCTTCCCAGCTGCCTCTGCTCTATGCTGTTTGGGTTTTCACAGGTGGAGTTTGTCTGGGAGAATTTTGAATCCCTTACAGCTGCAATAAATAGGGTAAAAAGTACTTGTAATATTTGCTGAGTGTCTCTCCTTGCTCGGTGTTAGCCAACGCTTACAAAGTCACATTTCAAAAAGAGCAACAGAAATTTAATGTCTTTGTTGTTCTGTAGTGTAGTATTGGCATTTTCTGTAGTGAAAAGGTTACCTTTTTTGTATCTTATGTTGCCATGTGAAGAATATTACAATTTTCAGTTGAAATGTACTGGAAGAACTCTGGCTTGTCTTTTAACATCCATTACTAAATGTTCAAATTCTCCAAAGTGCAGGAGGATACTTTATGCTGCTAATGACGGACTGACCTTTGTATTAACACCACTTCCAAGGCAGTTCAGTGGCTTACCTCTTTAGGAGAATTAATGAATTTAGGGGTTCCATTAATAAGTATTTTGATTCATAGCTCTGTTTTAAAACGTAATTACACGTTACTCGTAATGTTGCTTATTCTCCACTGAATTCTGCCTCTTCATTCAAAAGCTGGCCTGTGATGTAGCTGCATTTTCATCCTTTCTTTCATCCCTAAAGCCACATCTTGAAATCGGTGGGGCTGCATCATTGCAACAGAAAAGTATTTGGCACTGCATTGTCTGAGAGTCTCGTCTCTCCACACATTGTTCTTATTGTAACTGGAAAACATATGTCCTATTACTTCTCGTGTGGAAATATCAACTAAGATGTAGAATGTCATCTACAGTTGTTGGGGAGAGGGTAATGACCAGGGAGGCCTCTGGAGGAAGTGCTGGAACCTGAAGAACAGTTCTGTACATAGCTTGCTCCAGCTTTTCCTTTCTAAAATTGTGAGATTTATCTCACCTTTTCTGTTTTAGAAGACTTGTCTGAGAATATGCTGAACATCTTTCCTTTTTTTTTTAATTCCCTGTTAGCAAGTAAATCTCTTATTGAGCTTTTGGACCAGCAAGATTCTAGTTTTACACTTAAATATTATAATTACTTTTACATGAGCAGTACCAGGGTAGAAAATTTTAATTCAGCTACGGGTACTTAACCAAAACAATCTCTGTCAGGCTTTTCTTTCCTGCAACTCAACTCAACTCAACCAGTCATGAGTCAGCAGCGCATCCTGAGTGACTTGGCATTTTATCTGATTAGGGCTGTTCTAGCATCACTGGTGCAATTTAAAAGAAAAGGCAGCAGAAATTGAAGCACCCATTTCCTCAGTGCAGGCAAAACGTCATCCAGTAAGTGGTTTCCTCTTGTACATGCACAAAATACCGAGAGGAATCAGTTATTTGGGTGTTTGCAGCCCCCATCTCGCCACATCGAATCTGTGATTGCGATCTGCCGTGTTGTATCTCTAGCGACGCTTCCTGCAGCACTGATTGCTCCCAAACAGCTCAGCCCAGTTCACACCCACAATTTCTCACCAACAAATATCAATCGTTGCCTCCTCTGCAGGAGACGACAAGGCTTGTGCACCAAATGGATTTCATGCCTGTCAGTTTAATCACTTGTATGCGGAGGTTCTGGCATTCCTGGCTTGAAGTGATTTGGATAGGAGATGTGTGGAAAATAATCTGTACGTGGTGTGTGCAGTCTGGGTGTGGACTAGTTGGAAGTTGAAAACTAGTCTAATGACCGCTACCTGTATTTTAATTGTAGGTTCTAACAAAGCATCATTTTTTAGATGTATCCTAGTATTTTTTATGTCAGGTTCCTTCTCATTCCGCAGGCTAACCCAGTGATTCTGGTCCATGGTGCTTCTCTTGCCTTTGGTGCTGGCTGCAATGATAATCCTTGGCGTCCCATGTCACCAGCACTTGCTCTGGAAGCTCTAACAATGTCACAAGAAAGGCCAACTACATGAGTATGTTAAGGAACAGAGTTTTTGTTTATGCCCATTTTAAAGGTCACATGGTGACATCAAAGATCAGTAAATGGTTAATGTGTTATCTTTCCAGGGTGAGGAGAGAGCAGATTAAGAACTGCTATAAAAAGCAATTGTACTTTTTCAATAGTTACAGCTTTGCATTTTGACTTGGGGGTGCGTGTGTTATATATGCAATTGCTGTATTCCCATGACTCCATCATAAACGAGTTGTGAAATACAGTAGTGTTTCCTGGCCAGGTAAATAAATGGGGATGAAATATTATAATGGCTTTCACATTTTATATCCTATATGTGTGCTTTATCTCGGATAAATAGACTCAATAAATGTTATGGTATATGCACTTGTGCCACAAATGTTACAGTTGATTCCTAATGGGTCATGAAGTGCCTTTTGCAAACCTTCAAAGAAATGCCAGTCTCTTCTCTGGAAAATGTATTTCAGTACTAAATTTACTTCATACTTTTTTGCCCTACTGAGCTTATTCCTGTCTTATTTCTAAACTACGTATATAGTAGATAGTAAAATTTATGGTTTGGGTTTGATCTGCCTCTTGGTTACAACGATCTTAATTCCACTGAAGTGAAGTGGTACAAGCTGGATTCTTTGCATCCTGTTGCGTTTTAATGTGTTCAATATTATATTAACATAAGAATAATAATATCAAACCCTATTATAAGCTACATGAATTTTATGATTTGAACATATAAAGCAAAAGTAATTTAGAATATGGCATCAGAGTAAGTCTAAATTATGTTACAGGGAACTATTACAAGAATGGATCCTCCATTATGTTTAACACAGTTTGACCTTTCGTGATGTGACTGAAGGTATAAACTGAAATGGTGATGCTAAAATAGAGGGTAGATGCAGCATCAGCTGTAGTTGTGTGACTTCTTTTGATCACTTGAATGAGAACTCAATTAAAGTTTGTGTTAATCTGAGAGTAATCTTTAGCTAAAGTAGCTTTAGATCAATTATCTGACCATAGTCACAATGTCAATTTGGGAGGTTACAGAAAAGCTGAAATTCTAACTTTGTAAAGTAACATTCCGTAACTGGTAACATTGAAATAAACTTGTTTCATCTAAGAGCCGAATTTTATAGATGTGGCTCATGAAAAGAGAAGAGCTATTTATTTTAAGTAGAATATGGCACATATTGATATAGCCAAATGTAGAGTTATGTCTAGATGATAGTGTTAGTTCCACATTTATTTTAGTATTTAGGATGATGCAGTCCCAGATGATTCCATTTATGTGTAATGGGAAGTTCTCGTATATTGCAGAGACAAGCCTAATACATCATTTCTCTTAGTTCCTCCATACAGGCTAGTACAAGAATAACCAGTTAATGACTGCAAGATGTCAGTAAATCTTGACCACAGAATATTAAAATTGTAGAATCTAAGTTAATTAAGATTCATCATATTTATATTATTAGATATATGTTGCTGAGGAGTATGTGTGCATTGCAGCTATGGTCTTCAAATCGTTTCTGATCATCATAAATCTTTGAGCTAAAGAAAACGGGTGGCTGAAATGGCAGTGATGAAGCTGGAGCTGGGGTCCTCAGCTGCACTCCATCCAGAATGACAGGAAACTCCAAGGAAGTTTTCTTTAACTGGTATTAGTTTGTTGGAGAGTTTGTTGACAAAGGGTTTGTTGACACTGAGGAAGAATGGAAAAAAATGTAGTGGCATTTGGCTAAATATTTGTTAAAAAAAAGTGAGATGACAGCCAGTCAGCGTTACCAAGGCTGCCCCTTGGACCTGGTGTTAGTTCAGGGAAACATTAGGAACCCATCCACTTCCAGCAAAGTCTTTGAAAGATTTCCCATCAAATTAGATGGGATGGAGTGGGATCCTTTGGCTGAAATATTTAAGTGTATTCTGCAAGCAGTAAATTTCAGTAAGTGACAGGACAATTATATAGGAAAAGGCATGGGAATGTACTTGGGCAGATAAATGTATTCATCTTCAAATTACATTTTTTGATCAGAAACCTAAAGTCTAAATGAGTTAATTATCCTGTTAAATCAGCTCAGATATCCAAAAGACTCTCAAAGAAAATCTGTTGAGCAATAAAATTAAAACAGTAATAAAGATCCATAAGCAAACGCTGACAACTGAGCCTACCTTGAGCCTGTTCACCCAATTGCTCTCCCCCAGGAGCTCTCAAAAGAAGGTTTACAAGGAAACTGCCATCACTATTGCTCCTTGGGCAGGATGGTGATTTACTGGGCTGGCTGTTGCTAGATGTGACCTGTTCCACCACACCAGAGCAATTTGTTTAAAGCCTGTCAGGAGTTCACCGTTTTAATAAGTGGAAGATTCTTGTAATCTGTAATAACAGTAATTAAAAATTTAAGAGTTACACACTTTTATATGTCTTAAATACATATGCTAGAAATAATTTATGTACCAAAAAGTGGCTCAAACTGACTCCCCTGAGGGCAGTGATGTATGTCCCATTCCCTTTGTCAGGTTAAGACTTTTTAAAAGAGTGATTACAGTCAGAATTAAAATGTGAATTGTGGCGAGGCTTGTGTCCTCTCCAGAGATAATGAAGTAACCTTTGCTCTGGGAAAGGAAGAGTAAAATCATCCTCATAGACACCAATATTTTTCTAAAAAGTGGAAGTAACATTTTTTTTTTTTCCTGTTTAAAGAACTTTTTTTTCAGTTGTGAAGTTCTGGAGAGGCTCTGTTGCTTTTTCTTCATAAAATGAGTAAGTCTGTATCTCTCTGCATGTGATGCTCCATAAAACAGGTAGATCTGTGTCCAAGTGGACACTGTGCCTGTGGAGCAGAGGAGATCTTTCACAAAGCTGTTTAGGAGCAGGTGTAAGCCAGCTGAGTGGAGTGGCAGACCTTTGGTCACAGGAGCAATCCACAGGGCGTGCTTTTGTGTTCTTAACCAGTCCTGAAACAGCCACCAACTCAAAATCTTGTGTGTAGAATACTCTGATGAAAAGAGTTTATGAGGTGTGTCATGTCCCATGCTCTTTGCTTCCTACCGACTGGCTTGGCTTTTGTAGCTCGGCTAAAATCTGACTCTCTGGGTCTTCTGACACATGGGCAGCCAAACAGCTCTCAAGGGCTGAGACTGATGGTTTCCAAACTCTGCCCCACCTTTGTGTGCCTTAGATGCGTAAGGAACAGGAAGGTCAGGGAATGTGAGATTTTAAAAAGCAAGGTTAGAAGCCTGTTTTGGTTGATTTGATCGTACTTTCTTCTTCTCTTTTAATAGGCAAAATACAAGCTGTTGTCTTGAATTTTCTGACCTGATAGACAAGCAATTTGTTGGTATTTCCAGTCACTAATAAGGGACTTTAGGTGAGGTAATTGAACAATAGCTGCTTTAGTGCTGTAAACATTTGTCACATCTCCTTAGGAAGACTTAGCAACTGTAATTTCAAAGTCATTAATCGCTTTTTCCAAGAGCTGCATTTCTCTGAGCTTGCCTTTTTTTCCCCCAGTGTAAACAGTTCTGAGAATTTTGAAGTTTTAACTCATTAAATTGTCAAGGTTTTTATCCAGAGTTGTTGGAAACCCTCTCTCTTACTTGTTGCTGTGGCTAATAGTTTCAAATTGCGTATTCGCAATATTTCAGTTGACTTAGTTGTGGATGGAGAAATTTCAGAAGTGTGATATTCCATTACAGTGTGAAATTCCGTGAAAGCTAAAGCACATTGAAAAATTGCATTGTCTTCCCTATCATTTAGTTTCAGGAAAGAAAGAGCTCACAAAAGTGTCAAAACTCAGTAAACTCTGTATTAAATGTAATGAGCTTTTGGCGCTGGTACTGCCAGGATCGCTGGCAGGTGGAAATGTTGCTTCAAACCTTCATAGAATCTTTCTCCTCTTTTCTAGCTTGAGTTTTTTCAAGACTGGTTAATACACCCGGGCAGTTTGTTGTTAATTCAATGCTGACATAGAGTTTAAATAGACATTCACTGTATTTAGCTCTGTAATGTACTTCAGACATCAATCATAAACCTTTTCAGGTTTCAGTCTGCAAGGCTGAACCTAAGTTCATTTAGTTTTATTGTGGAAGATAAGCTCTGCCTTTCCCATTCATCTTAGTAATGATTTTCTGTGCTTGATCTGGTTTGCGTTCATTTTTCTTGAATAGGGGTTGCTGAGGCTGTGCGTAGCACTGGGACAGGAGTGATTCCAGTATCTTGTGCAGTGGCAAAATAGAAACATTTCATCTACTGTCCCCTAAGCTTGAGTCACAGACTCACTCAATTGTTGAAATTGGAAGAGACGTCTGGAGAAATTGTATTCCAACTCCCCAGCTCAAAGCAGGGTCAGAATATCAGTCAGGTGAATATCAGGGTGTCAGCTTAATACTCACTAGTCAGGCAAAAAAATAATAAATAAACTGGATATTGATATAAATCAGGAAAAAATATAAACAAACCAGACAACATTATAATGTCATTGCGTGTTGTGCACATTAGTCTATAACACTGTATACAAAGTTTTGGTTCTGTGCCTCAAATGAAATGCATTAAAACTCCAGAAGGTGGAAAATCATGGAAACAGCATTCCAAATCAAAGGAATGAGACTGCTTCCTCTTGGAGGATGAATGAAGAATAGGACTTTTTAGCCTGGAAATGAAGGCTATGATAGAAATCCATAAAATCAGAGTGGCATAGAAAAAGTGAGGAGGAGATTGCTCACTGTTTCTTCCGAAAGGGCAGGTTCAGAAAAGCTACAGAAGGTGCTTCTTTAAACCTCTGTGGAACTCTCTGCCACAGGATATAGTGGATAACAAAAGTTTTCATAAGTTCACAAGGCAACTGATCAAATTATCAGCTATTTAATAAGAGACACAATCTCTGATTTAGGAGTCTGAAAGAGTGTTCTAGTGAAATATTATTCCCTGTTAGGCTTATTTTTTGTAGTTTTTGTGTGATAGAGTGCACAGCTTTTAAAAGCTTTTGTTTTTAATTGTAGAAGGAAATTAAATTTCAAAATCATGAATTCCTGTGTAAATATTATTTCTCCTTAGAGCTCTAATTTCTAGAGACCAGTCACAGTGAAAAGTTCTGTTGAACTTATGTAATGCAAGAGTATAATGGATCTACTGCTTGTTCTCTTTCACCATTATTATTTTATTGAGTTAATAAAGGTACTTCTAATTTATATCAGGGGAAAAGAAAGAGACCGCTCTTATCTCTTAAGAGGGTGAGATTATAAAGACATCAGAAGGCACGAGAAATACATATTTCCACCAAAAGGTACATGTTTTCTGAGGTGCTTCAATTTGCTCAGATCTGTGTCACCCGTAAGAAATGGGAAAACTGTACGTGCTGGTAGTGTTCTGAGCTGGCCTGAAAAAAAACCCCCAGAATAAAAGCTAATTAAGTTAATGGCTGAGGGCTAAATTCTCCTTCATTTGAGTATGTCTTCATGGATGTTACAAAGGCTGAATATTGTAATATTTAATGACAGCCCAGAAGTCAGACTCCTCAGGAATGAGGACTGAGTATTCTCCTTAATTGCACAAGTGGTCAGATATAAACTCTGGTCCCCAGTCTTTTCAAAGAAGGTGCACTGGGAGCACTGGACAGGAGCACTGGTGTCATTCACGTTGCAATAGCTCCTACTCTGTTCATCCTAATAACCTGATATCTAACCTCACAGAAATAATATTTTCAGCAAATGTAAATATAGTGGAGTAATGTCTTCAGCTTTAACCTCCTTGTGAGAGAGAATTGCATTTTTTTATATTAAAACCAGTAAATACAATCTGATCCTCATGCTGTTTCTCAAAGAAATGTCCTGCTCAACTGTACTTACGGTTATCAAGCTGAGTAAATATCTACTTCTGTTTGAAGACAGCTATTCCAAAAGTTTACCTTTAGAGCTAATGGGGATACTTCTTGGTTTTATTTAAAAGACAAAAAAAAGTTAATAGTGAAAACCCAAAAATGTTCAGTCTGAAGTTTGTGTTTTAAAACCTCAAGTTTTTAGTTGGAAATGGTTCCAGGATACCTTTTTTCTGCGATTTTCTTCTTTCCTCTCATGGAAGTAGAAGAGTCTCAAACTGCAGCTCTGATCCAGGACCATAATAAAATTAAAGCCTTCTTCATATTTCTCAGTGATAAGTTGTTTTTTTTTTTTTTAAATGAATCAGCATTTTTCTAAGGAAAGCCAACACTTCATGGAATTTTTTTTTTTTAGAAGGAAAAAAAGTGTTCCTTTTAAAAGCAGCTGCAGCCATCCACTTTATGGAAGGCTGGAGGAAAGAAATCTTTTGCTTCCGTTCTCGATACTTTAATGTCACCTTTTGACTCAGGCAGATTCATTCTTACCAAGGTAATTTGTGATTCTTTGGGTGCAGCATTTCCTGTAGTTTATTGGCTCAGCCCATCGTAGTATTATTACATCTCCCAACGAGCAGGGGGCTGTTCTTTAATTCCTGTTTCACTGTTTGCTGTAAACCTGCATCATCAGTGGAAATTGTCTGTAGCTGGTCCAGCAGCTTCTCCCAAGTCATCTTGCTTGTTTCCTGCCGAGGGTCTTATAATAATGGCTTTTCACTGTTTGCCTGTTCCAGCAATTATTTCCTGGTTTCTAGCCAAACAGTGATTCACACAGCATAGAAAGGTTTCATTCCACTTCTGTTTTCAGTTTCCAACTTTCTGGTGTTTTCCTGCAATTTCACTTCCAGGAGATGTACTACCTTTTCTTTTTTTTTCTTCCCTAACAACCTCCTACTTCATTCAATTTACCATCATTTGTCTACTTCTCCACCTCTTCCTTTCATGCTGTTAGAACAGAGCTTTGCTGGAAAATTTAGAGGCTGCAGCAGCTTGCATTTAGTTCTTCTTTACTCTTGAAGATTTTTCACATTTATCATGGGTTTTTAAGTTTCCCAGATTCTCTTCTGTATGGAAAAGAGCACTCTGTTCCAGCAGAAGACATTTTGGTATGGGACTGTCTTTTGGTGCATGGTCCTAACTGTGCAGAAGGACATGAGGAAGAGCTCAGCTTCAGAAGAAGCTGGAGCTGGTTTTCACAAGTAACAATACCACGTGCTTTTTTTGTTTCTTTCCTTTCTTTAAGAAGCAGGGCTCACTCCTATGCAAATAGCAGCAAGGTGTTTTCAAGTAAAAAGCAGTGAATAATGATGCTGTTTTGCTCAGCAAACAGAATTGTTTTCTGGAATTGATAATGAATCACAGCAGATACCTTAATAAGCACATCTGCTTCAGCATAAGGCCAGAGCTTTTAAATGCTCTGACCTTGCATTCAGAAGTGATATTTGATTGTTAAATATAATTTTTACCGTGAGCTAATTTTGTCATACTTCCTTGATGACTCAAAAATGCAATATCAATTTCCCTTCCACAACCTGTGAGAAATACAATATCAGCAGACTGATTAGAAGTGCTTATTTATGCCAAACCACCTGACATGAAATTGCACAATCTGTGGCAGAGTAGCTGAACTTGACTCATTCTGAGTCTGTGAAATATTGGAAGAGATAGGTAGAGAAACAGCATGTAAATGTTAATCTACAGTTTATATCCAGTGCTGGGGAGAAAAGACATTTAAATAAATTAGTAAATGAAGGAGAAACAGTACTTGTTGTTGCTGTATTAATAGGAATATAGGTGCTGTTATTCATTATATTTGTTTCAATTTTGTGTTTCACCAAACACAGTATTTCTGAATTTTGTATTTTCCTTTTTTGCTGTTGAAAGTTTACATTCCACATACAAATGAAAATGGAAGAGGAAGGAGGGAGGGAAAACAAGAATCTATTTATGAAAAGATGTTGATGTTTGGGGATCTGCTGTTGAAATGTGCACTGATTTGTAGACCAAGCACCAGGACTCATTGGTAACTGATGTTCCAGACATCTAGTTGGACTTCCACACTTCCATAAGCATAACATTTTTTAAGAAGCCAGCTATCTTCCTGGAGACACATACGAAGGAGAACTTATTGGCTTTCTAAAAGTTTTTGGGTTATGGTTTTCAAAGGACTTTTTATGTGGAGTCTTAAAATGGAGTCTCTGTGAGTAGTGGTACCCTAAAGGCTCCGTTCCTTTAGATTTTTACACCTCCAGTGTAGCTGTAATATGTGATAATTTTTCACCCCCTTCTCTAATAAATATGTATTTCCGCTCGTAGATTAGTTCATCACCCTTCTCTCCCATCTCGTAGAGACAGAATCCATAGCAAAATCCAGATTCCCAGGACCCAGCAGTTACCCATGGTGTGACTGGGCTTTCCTCCTGGTCTGTGTCACTGGGAGATGATAAATACCTACATATTGCTCTGCCCATCACCGTTTCTTGAAATGAGGAATTCTTAAAACCAGAATCTTGTTCTGGAGAAGTACCACGTCTCTGTGGTTTCACAGACATCTGGAGTGATTTTTTCCCCCCGTTTCAGGAATTTTGGTATCAGCACTGACTTTCACTGGACCCCACTTCAGTGCTGCCCAAGCAACGTTTGAGAGGAGGAAGAAGCATCACTAAAAAGTGGGTACAGATGAGCACTGCCTCTTCTGAGTGAGTGTGTCACAGCTTTGTCTTATTTGCCAAAGCTCACAGGATTGAGCTTCTGGTACTCCAGCATTAATTAAAAAAATGACAACCCCCTGCTGTTGCATCAGTGCCCCTGCATGTCCCATCTCATGGCAGTGACTCACCTCAGTTCTCATTTTTCTAGTAAGGTTGCATCACTGGGCATTGCAATACGTGGGCTGATTGATAACAGAGGTTAACTCTATTTTGCCTACGGTAGCTGGATAATTGATAGCAAAAGTTGTTAGTACCTTTGGCACTTTTGCAGTTACTTATTTCTTTGCAGGAAATATTTTTATTTTACATAAAGTGATGGTGTGAACTCAGTCCCTCAGAGAACATCAGCAAGCCAGCCGTGTGCATGGAGCCCTTTGGTACCCAAGCCCTCCTTCCCTTGCAGTGAGTCCCCTTCCTTTTGCCTACAGGAGTCTGGACTGAAAATAGAGTATTTAAAGAAATTTTAAACAATGCTTTTCTTTTCAAATTGGAAAGAGTCGTAGGAAAACTGACTTGCCTATCATGAACACCACTGGAATGATTTGCTCCCAAGGGGGATAAAAGCGATGCTGTGAGTTTACTGGCATTAATTATACGTTAGTGATATTTTGTGTGTGACAGAAGAATGAAGTCATGCTTTTATCAATGGCATTTATATTAGTATTCTTTTTCGTGGGAGATACATGGGTGACAAAATGTTGATGTTCCTTAAGCTGTTAGTGTTTTATTATGCCATTGATGTTATTAATATACTGTTGTTATGCTAATGAGTTACGAGGGTTTGTGCCTCAGAGGTTTGTCCACAAAATATACACTGAATGGAGGAAATGTATGAAGTACAAAATTGTTATGCTTACTTCTGTATCTTATATGTGAGAAGTTGCTTTTGTTATATATTTATATGTATAATTGATAATAATGATATTTTGTTATATACTGATATATAGAGATAGGTAAAAAACTAAGAGAAGTATGCCTGCTCAAGCAGTGAAATTTTCTTGTGAAACAGAAAGCCGAAGCCATGTGGGATTTTTCAGTAGCAGAACTTCCTCCAGTTTGCCATTCCTTATTATTTTATTTTCAGATGAGTTAGAAGTTCATGAAAGAAACTGAAAGACTTTCTGTTGATTTCAATGAGCAATTTCTTGAGTCTTTCCTAATTTTATGTTGTGAAGGGCTAGACTTTGCAGGAAGGTTTCTACTGCAGCATCTCCTACAAAACACTGCTGTTCCATGTTCTGGTGGACTTCTGCAGGTGGTCTTATTTGTAAATAGAGAGATACAATCTGCCTTGAGTGTAGTAATGTCAGTAAAATGTTTACATTGCAAATACCTTCTTGTTTTGACTTTTTACCACCTTTGGAAGCTGCGATCCTGCTATCTGAAGAAGAGTACTGTAAATCAGCAGTCACTTTCATGGTTTTGTTTAAATATGTATTGGAAATGTTGAATGTTTATGTTCAGCATCAACCTCCAATCATTTATACTACAAGTGGTAACATTCCTGGGTTGTTTTGCTGAAGGTGTCCACCTTCTGTCATCATTGCAAAGCAGATTACGTATAATGCCCATAAATTGGGCTTTACTGTTAATAATAATGGATGTATATGAATTTTTCCTTCACTCTTGAAGTCATGAATTAGGTCAAAATGTGAATCCTGAGTTCACTTTCATAACCTCTTGCTGCTTGTCACGGTATTTTCACAGTCTCTTCTCACCTGCCGTTTGAGACTCTCCGGGTCAGTTCCCTTATGACGGTCATATGCCAGGGAAGAGAATCCTATAAATATTGCTGAGGCAGGGATGGAGCTGCTTAAACAGCAATTAACAACCTGATCAAAGAGCTTGGGAAAGATTTTAAAAATTCTCGTCAAATATACAGATCCCCTTCATAAAGAGGAGGAAATGCCACTTTTCTTACCTGCTACATAGTTTTCAAAAGGCTCGCAGTCCGACATAAGCCTGGTGAATTGGAATCAGCAGGTACCCTTTTCTGGCTCTTTGAGAAGGTGTTCGTTGTGAAGTTCCCTGAAATGCAAAGCCATGGTGATAGAATAATGCTGTAACGGAAGATCAAACTCATTCTTTCTGCTACATTAGTCTAATTTTTGTAATGCCCTCCCCTGAGCATATAAGATCCTTGATGCATGGAGCAACGCTGGCATAAGTTATTAGCTCCCTGCCCCAATTTGTTTGTTCATCCTCAATAGTCGTAAAATGTGTTTGTTTCAGCCTAAAGTCTCTGCTTTCTAATTAGATAACAGTAAACTATTTTCTGCTTGCTTTTTTTTTTTTCTGTAAGAATATTTGAGGGAAGAAGCTAAATTATTTAGACTTTCACAATTATCTTTCAAGAATTATGGTTTGGGATTGCAAATATCTCACTGCCTCCATCACAGGGAATTACAAGGATTGCTTGTTTGTGATAGCAAACCAGTGAGTAAAAGTCTTGGAGCATAAGCTTTGTGATAGATATTTCCGAAACTATGGCGATCAGTATTTACTGTTAAGTCTGGCAATGTGTTATAAATTAATGATGACTCAATTTTTCCTTTTAAATTCATTCATCAGAATGTCCAAATTAGATTATACCGACTCCAGGCTTTTGCTTTAACAGACTGGGTAAACCCCTGTGGAAAAATGCTGTGAAATTTAATAGGAACAAGAATAGTAGGATTCTACAAGAATTTTAATAAAGTCTCATGGAAACTTTTAAAGTTACCCCTAGAACTAAACAGTAAGTGATACCTTAGATAGACTTTTGAAATAGCTCATAAAATGGTATAGCAGTGATATAACTTTCAAGAAAATTATGTAGGATTTTAGGGGGGAAAAAACCTCTCAAGGCGTCACAAGACTGTCATTCTTTAATTTCCAAAAGAATGTTTCCATACAGGAATATTTGAGTCTAACCTATCATTAAGATGTCAGATCTATAATGGAAAAAACCCAGGTAGAATACAACCTCTTTTAGTCTGCTTCAGTTATTTTTACATTCCAAGCATTGCCATCTCGGTTGAAATGGGTGCCACACCTTGTGGCCAGCCTGAAACCTTGAACTCCTTTCTGGCTTCAGCTGAGCCCTCAGAAAAAAAAAAAAAAAAAAAAAAAAAAAAAAAAAGAAGAATTGATGCTTATCAGCTGTTTGAGATATTTCCCTGTATGCAGGAAGATTCCGTTGCCCAGCCCGTCCTTCCCATATGATTGGGACCAATAGTTTAGGAGTGAGAAGGTTTCATTTAGAAGAGAAAGAAGGAGCTGCACAGTGAGCAAGGGACTTACTTAGAAAGGGTCAGCTCCAAAGAAAGATGGAAGAACATTTGTACCTTCTTTGTGGGACAGCTGCATCAGGGCCATGGTGTTTGGTCCTGGTGACAGAGTGTTCCACTCCACAACTGAAATCACAGAATGGTTTGGGTTGGAAGGGACCTTAAAGACCATCAAGTTCCAACCCCCCTGTCCTGGGCAAGGACACCTCCCACCAGACCAAGTTACTCAAAGCCCCATCCAGCCTGGTCTTGAACACCTCCAGGAATGGGGCATCCAGTCCAAATTTAGTCCAATAAAGAATTTATTTTCTCCAGCTGAGCACATATTGCACATAGTCATATAAGAGGCACCAAAGAAGTGAATAAGAAGGCAAAACAAAAAGCTTTGTGTTGCCTGGTGGAGCTGGGATGAATCAGCAGCTGGGTGTGGAAATCTCCCTCTGACCTTACACCCGAGCACAACTGCTGATGAACTGAGCAGCTCTGTGAAGTCGTTTCTGTAAGAGCATTACAGAGCTGGATCATCCAAACCCCTTTCAAAACATAAAACGTCATTTTGAACTTTGACTAAAGTCTAAAATCTTGCTTTAGTGTCTGGTGGGAATGATTGTTAATATGGTTTTGGAGTTTGACTTAAGATGACTTTTTGGCGTTACAGGAACCATAAATGTGTTGATTTTATTTTCGTGGCTTCATCTCCTGAGTTTTGTACACAAACATTGCTCAGATGAGATGAACTTTGCCATCATGTTTTTTGCTTGCAAGATGATCAGGCTGCGTTCTGTGGATTTTATTTCCTATTTCATTCCATTTCCTTACTTTCATAGTTGTTTGAAGAACTGTTCCTGAACTCCTTTTTGTATAACCCCAATCACCTTTTCCTTTCCTTTGGCATGATTTTTGGAATTTTCTCTGAATTATTTGAATTCTAAGGAGGTGTTAGTGTATTTTAATTTTCCTGTGTTATTTTTATATTGGAGCATTTCAATAGGACTGTGGTTTTTTGGTTTTAAATAGCAGCTACTTGTATTGTTAATATTCAGAGAAGATGGTTTGACCTATAAGCTTGACTTTTGTGATCGTTTCGTGAAACTTGTGAGCCATCTGCTAGGTATTTTAAAGAAAAATAGATGTCCATAAAACTTAAGGAGGCATCACTGATGTCTGCAAATTGGTTCCTTAACTTTCCTACGTTAAGAGAACAAATGACTCAATAGTCCGTATTTTTGAAGTGAGAAGCTATACCTGCACTTAAAATTTAACTTAAAGGCAATGCAGCAAAAAATTCATGAGGTTCATGATGAAAACAGAAGTGTTTTGATAAAATCACTGCGTTGCCAACCGGAATGTGATTGAGTTGCTTGAAGAAAGGTCAGCCTTTGGTGCAGTTGGTTTTAAAGGGTAGCTCTTGCTTTGCAACCACTGGTAGCAGTAAAAGCCATTCTCTTCTGCTTTGCCTGATGCTTTTATACTTTGGAGAACGTTACTCCATAACCACAGTTTATGCAGTAATTGCCTTCCTTGGGATACTCCCAGTATATGAAGCACGTTGCTCACAAATAAGGGTTTTCACATGCTGAGAGGAAATTGGCAAATAGTTTGAATACATAATAGGGGCTATACTAAGGTTTCCATTAACTACTCTGGCAGAAAAATGTTGCAGTGGTCAAATATTTTGCTGTTACAGAGCTCGCTAACAACAAGGAATGTGATTCTGCTAGATAAGACATCTGTTTAGAACTGATTAAAAAAAAATGAGATGCCTGCTCAAAACCAAGCATTCAGGATGGCTTTTGCCAAAAATACTGGTTTTGGTGTAATTTTCTCCATCTAAGTCAATGGTAGAATTCACAGTGACCTGAGCGTTAGCAGAATGCATCCAAACAATTAATTCCTTTAAAAAAGTTACCAAGAGAAAATGTTAACTCCCCAAAATATACAGCTAAGTCAAAAATTACTTCTAATACTAGACTAAATTTATGAGGAAAATTATTCAGCTTAAGAAAAGTTGTATTTTATGTAGGTAATCTATTAATTATAAAAGGTGAAAATAAATGTAAATTATTGAAAATGTCACTAACAAGTTAGTGGAAGTAAAGCAGTTCATAAATTGTGGTGAAATAGTCATCACATCCTGACAATAATATTATTGGTATTTCTAAAAATGTGGTAGAAATTAATATTTAATTATTCATGACCTACTCTTTTATCTTAACTTTGCTGCAGTCCTGCTGCTTGGAACTAGAAAAGCAACTTCAGTGGAGGAAGTGAAGTAGGCTCTTTCATACTTGCTCACCAGCAAAACCTAAAACTATCATACAAATGGCATCAGCATTTATAAAACATATAAAAATGAGTCTCCTTGTTAACTGATAATGTGGCACAATTCTTGGACTGGATCCTGACATTCTGGGCTCTGTGTTCCGTTATCCAAAGGGCACAGGGTTTGGCCACAGCCAAGAAATCCTTTCCTGTAGGAGGGACTCCCTGCTGGGGCTTCAGAGCTGGACCTCAGCCCAGGAGCTCTGTCCTTACTAGTATCTGCTCTGTCTTCTGCGCCAAGCAGAGCTTTCATGAAGGAGAGGATCTGTTTCTGTCTAATAGTTTTCTTGCTGTGTTTCTAGGTTTCCAGTATGATCACAAATCTATAAAAACGGAAAGACGTGTCTCCTGGGACCTTATTTCTTTGTCCAGTTGTGAGCATTGAACATCCAGAATTCTCACGCCAAGGTTAAAATAATTTCTTCTTGAACTAGTTTGCAGTGATGAAGTAGAATTGTTCAGGAGACAGATTGCTCTGAGAGCGGAAGATTAGTAAGTGCAATTCACTTTGTTAAACTGAGCAATGAGCTTTTCTCATTGCTGGGTGGTCATTCTTCTAGTTGTGTGATGAAGTGAGGGGATTGGAACCAAAGTCCCTGCTTGGATCTGATCATCAAACCAATTCCTGACATCTGAGCTCCTAATTGTAATTTATTAAGAACTTGGCATGAAGCCCAGATCTGTTAAGGAACCAGAATTCAGTGTCCCCACTGGAATGGTGACAATTCACGTATCAGACCATGTAGCAGTGGTGGATCCCGGGATGTCAACCTGCTGGGTTGTGTGACAGCGATTCTTCATCACACCATGACCAACCCTGGCTGTGGTGGATGGCCTGGCAGGGCAGGATTAACCAACAACCTCCCTCCACTAGTCACCAAATGTGACTGGTAACTAGAAATACAACTGGAACTAGAAATAACTGGAAATATAACCGGTCGTTAGTGTTTTAACTGTGGGTGGAAACATTTGGACAAATGTGTTAGTTGACAGAAATTGCTCTCCTTTGGGTACAGCTCTGTGGAGAAAGGGCTTTGCTGGAGAGCCAGATGATTCCATGGATGGAGAAGTTGCTGTCATTTCCAATGACCTTCCGCATAAGTAACGGAAAACTTTTCTGTGCTTCCATGTTCGTGGAATCTGGAGCAAATAATTGCAGAAGTAGCAGTTCCATCCTCTTTTTTTTCCTTGGAGGAATTGTGGGATGCTGGAGCAGGAAAGGGGCAGTGACATTGGCCTCAAAGTGTACGTAGTAGTGAGATTGCAACAGGGAAGCATGAGGCAAAGGTGAACTTTATATTCAGTGCATGAAAATGGATGTCTAAAAATACTGTAACAAGACTGGTTTCTGCTGTTTGTACTAGCCATGGAGATATTTGTCTGAATATTTTATTTTAGCAGCTTTTTGGATAAATGAGAGAAATCATATTGCATTATCTGCTAATATCGATATGCAGTCAACTTGTCATTCTTCTTCCTAGTAATCTAAAGCAACATGGTATTCTTTTGGAGAATATTTTGGATTGTAGTTAATCGTAAACAGCAAGGTAGGATGGTTTTTAAAGTATTCCTTAATTAGCTGTCGAGCAGCTCATACAACTGTTGTCAATGTCTCCATTAGTTATTAAATATTTAGTTATTATATTTTAAAAAGCAGATAAAAATTGCTTCCTTCACTGGTATAATGCTGTTCACTGAAGTTCTCTAGAACTTACTTTGTGGATGGCACCATTAATGTGAATCTTCCAACCTGTATTAAGATACCTCTTTCTCCAGTTAACTGTGCTTTAAAATTTCTGACTGCACTAGTAAGATGTATTTAGAGAGGGAAAGATGTAAAGCTTGCCTTAATATCTTCTGTTACAAAGAAATATGGGAGTTCATTTAGGGCTACTGTTGACAGAATGTGATGACTCCTCCTGAAGGAGTGGGTCCTTTGGAGTCAGTCTTATCATTTCTACCAGTAGAAGATGGATCCTTTCTCCGTGGGTATTTGCTGTGGTAAATATTAACCTACAAGAATTTGGCAGCACAACGAGACCATTCAGCTGACTGATGCAGGACTGATCTCCTGCCCTGAACATACGGAGGATCATTGTGTATCAGAGGTACCTCGTGGCTTTTGTCATCATTTGTCTTCATCAACCTTTTAAATAATGAAATCATTTTACTTGCCAGAAAGTGTCTGTATGGACAAAGCTTGCTCACATGCCGAAATGCTTGCCTTCTTTCATGGTTATATGTTAGTTCTTCTGGAAAACTCTCTGTTCAAAGACTGTACCCTTCAGATTTACAAATTTACGGAGTAACTTCAGTATAAACGTATACTGAGTATCTAGAAGCTGAGGAAAAACCAGATTAAATGTTAGAGGTATTTTCTTTTCCTACCACAGGGCCAGAAGTGCCCTTGATGTGAAATGCAGGTGCCCTCTACATGGCTGCAGAGGAATTTGACCTTCCAACAGTATTTTCTCACCAATGAGTAGGCACCTTCTTTTGTTTTTAGTAGAGTCGTATAGAATTATCACCTTAATTAAAAGGAAAACTGTAATCACTTGACCTTCTGCTTAAATTTCAGGATCTTCTTGTTCCTTGGTTTGTCAAGTGATGATACTGTATTTTCTTTCACGCTGCGATACGCTCTGTTCAGGAGCCCTTCCCCTTCCTTCAGGCTGGAATTATTCATCACGGTCAGAATTAGGGCTCAGTCATCACTGCTCATAGATTTTATAGATTCTTTACCACCTTCTTCCTCTAGATATGATTGAATCCTTCTTTCCTAGGGAAGAGTTGGCTTCAAATTCCATCCAGAGAAACTTTTTCAATTGGAATCTGTAGCTGACAGCTGTAGATGAAGCAACATTAACATGATTTTAAAAGTCCCAGGGTTGAATTGCCAGAAGTTGGGAGCATTGGGAGAAGTCAGGCTGCCAGAAGTCACTTGGGAAAGGGTAGTGGTGATGCCTACAAAAAAGATACTGAAACTGCCTGATACTTTTGCTATCAATAATTATCAGACTTTTTGTAGAAAATTCATTTAAACAGACCCATCTCTCTCTTGCCCTTCTGAGATTAAAGCGTGGTAAATGAACTGAAGTTAAAAGATGAGTCAACAGGAGGAGACTAAATTTTTGAAGCTTAGCAAATAAAAAATAGGAGGTGAATTGTATTGACACTACGAACTGTGACATTTTGGGCATTGGCTGCTGAAGAAACTATAATCTAATATTTCAATTTCTGCACAAGAAACCTGAGGAGTTTCCTGCAGTCTGAAATGCAGGTTGCTGTATTAATTTTCAGAGCCATCCTCCTCTTTTACAAAATGCTGTCCTCCTCCTGCACGATTGAGCTGTTTCACAATTGTATTGCACAGCAGACAGATTTCCTGTAAATTGACAAATAATGCAGGTCTTTGGTGTAATACAGAAAGCCATCTCAAAGCCTGGACTTTCAGCCCCTGTGAAGATTTAACTTTCTGTGGATGAAAATTGTTAATGGACTTTTTCCCTATTTGGCAGCGAGATGATCAAGTAGATGGTGTTAAAAACACAGCAACTCTAGAAATAGTTTATTTCATGCCTTTAATTGTGTAAATCAATTTAATTCTTTAAACATATTTTTTGGGGAAGTCTGCATACGGGGTTTTGACTAGGTAGGGATGAAAAGAATGCAGAATGGTCGTGCAGTTCACATACTTCTTTTCTTGTTTTTCTTATTTTGTTTTTTCCAAGCTAGGGTTTATCAGAAACGTCACCACTTGTAAATGGGACATGAAAGCACCTTCTTCTTGCCCGGCATGGATCCAGAGCCGGGGCTCGGGGCAGGCTGTCCCCCTGCCCAGCGGCAGCGGAGGAAGGAGGCAGAGCCAGCGGCGTGACCTGGCTGCCTATAATTAGATCCTGATGTAAACGACAGAGTTAAGCCCTAACTACTCAACTTTCATAAAACTGCTTTTGTCACTGCTTGATGCGTGCTGGTCTACCGAGCGAGCAGGTATCAGAGCTAATCCTAAAAATGCAGTGTTATTTTTACAGTGACCTTTCGAAATAACCTGAAAGTGGTGTCATTTGGATCAAATCGGGGCTGTTGGTAGTTCATTAGGCTCGTGTCACTGTGCATTTGCCTCCAGAACATTTAATCAAATATCCCCAGTACTCATTTAATGCACTTAATCTAACATGGGACTCTATTCTTTCGCATTTAAAATAAAATCAGAGGATGTTCTGACCTTGGCATGAAAAAGAAGAAAGGAAATATCTTGCTATTTTAATTTTTCTAAGGGTTGAAATGACAAGGTCTGCCTGCATCACAATGGAAAAATCACCATTTAGTTGTCACTTAAAGTTTATCCTTTAAACTTTTGATATCCCGGTGTTACTTTTCCTGATGCTGTAGCTGTTTTCCAATTACTTTTGTGGGAGTTGAAAAGCACGCAGCAAAAACATGTCTTAGTTACAGAAATAACTTAAAACTAATAGTATTCTGGAAAAGAACCCGAGCTACCCTGTACTTGAAAGCAGATTGATAATTAAACTGAACAATTTAAAAAGTAAAAAAAAAAAAAGCAAAGCAATTTGGAAAGGAAATAATTTGTATAACTAGCAAATATTTAAATAGAACAGGACTATTTCCTGCAGTGGAGGATTCTTTGCAGAGTGTTTTGAACAGTTGAACTCACAAGAGGAAGTAATTTGCTGTTGAAAATAAGATCCCACGAAGCTCACTGCCTAGAGTGATAAAAGAGAAGTCCTTCACTTGGTAACACTGCTCGTTAATGTGGAGACATCAGAGCCGTTTAATGACACTGCATTTTAAATGAGTTTGGAGAAGACATGGCAATCGCATGTAACAAGCATTAAATGAACACGGGTCCCACCGGACATCGGGTTGGATGAAATGGCTGTTGGAGAACATCAGAATCTTTATTATAGTTGCCTGGAAGTGTGAAACCAATTAAAAAAGGATGTTGTAGGTCTCTGCACTGTCACACACCCAGAAATAATTGATGACAGTGGATAAAATTCTTTCTAAATTCCTCTGCAGCCCAAGGTGTGAGTGTGGAGCTGTAAGTCTACAGTTAAGCATCTTGAAAACCAATTTGCATATTTGCTCTAACGTGACCATGGTAAGGATGATGTTTGACAGTGTCTGATGAGGCACTTGGAGACAGTAAACCATGATACTTTTCATTCTGAAGTATCACTCTTTCCGGTGGCAGTGGGGCAATTTTTTCCAGAGGTTGAGGAAAAAGGTCAATTCTTGGTATTAATGCGGAAGGATTAACAGTTTTCTGGAGTTGGTGGAGAGAGTCTCTCCTGACAGCTCTATCAGCTACTGCCCGTGCTCAATTTACTAATGACTTTGATAAGACAAAATATTTTCATATATCCCTTTATATCTGATTTTGTGCCCCTTTTTATGGCTTTTTTTATCGTGTTGTCACCCTTGAGGGACCTCTGAGTCTTTGAAGACTGAAGCTGATGCTTGACCCACATCCTTATATTCTTAAAATACTCAAGGCAGGACCACCACTTTTCCAAAACAGCCTCTTTTCTTAGGGCCTAATGCCAAAATGAATAGGAATTGTTCAGTTGACTTTGGTAGCCCTTGCATCTAGAGTGCATCTTTGTAAGGGATCATTCTTGGAAAATATTGACCCTTACTCCTTCCTTCTCGGGTACAGCCAGGCAGCACTCGGGGTGTTTGGGTGGTAGCTTGGCCATTCAATAGCATTAAGGTCATCTGCTTTAATCTGCACTTAGTTGCCAAATGTGATTGTGACATCCTCCTGACACATGCACCTGTGGTAACATACTCTTTTTAATCTATAACAAAAGAAATTTAGTTCTATGTTTCCGTGTTAAATTACTGTTACAACCTAAGTTTTAATTAAATCTTCGCTCTATAAACATGACATTTTAATGCTCTTACTAATAAAATAATATTTTAAGTAAGTCACTAGAAAGATGTTAAAGTAATAGTTGGGATCAAATATATTTATCTAGGGGCAGCAATGGTCTTGTTTCCAGGTGTAACACAGTGGCATGATATTCAGGTTTTTGGTACTATGTCTCACTATGCCCATACATATGTAAAAATAATTTGTATTTCTAAATTAGTCACAAGTGCTTTCTCAGTGCGAGCGTTGGTGTTCAGTGTCATGTGTTTCATTTTGCCAGGGGTCACACAGTGTCTTCCCTCCCCTCACCCAGATGGGTTGAACTTCGGTAATGAAGTTGATTGGAATTGCTCAACCCTTGATTAGTTGCTCCCTGTATTTGTACAGCATGTTACAACTGGAGGGAGATTCATCTGCTTTCCTGTGATATTGGGGTGTAAATGTCCTGTATACCCTGTGCAGGGAGGGATTATACCATGAGGAACTCGGGCTGCTCTAAAGATGAGTAGTCCCCCATGTAAGTGGGCTGCAGGCCAGGCGAGAAGAGTTTGCCCAGCTTAAGAAGTTTGCCTCTTTTTGTTGCTTTGCCCAGAATCACAAAGCAGCAGCCTTGGATTCCGCTCCTGAAATCAGCTCACAATACACATGATGTAATTATTTCATTCCCCGAGTTCCTGTCCAGTTGGGACTCTCATTAAGGTGAACATTTCACCAGCAGAGTGGAACTAGTTGAAGTTGTATTTCCCCCAGCACTTGTTCGTTTTGCAGTTTCTACTCAAAGTCGTAGTTTTCCAAATACTCTCCTTTAATCACAACATGCCTTGTTGGCACAAGTTATTTACTTAGTAAGCACATCATACCTCAACATTTATGCATATTCATGAAAACACAGGAAAGATGATGGTATAAAAGTTGTGTCAGACCCAAAGCAATCGCATACCCGCTGATAATTTACATGTGTATTACACAACTATTTATTCAGCCTTTAAAAGGGGGAAAAATCAGTTACCAAAGCAACTGCTATATTGTGTGTTACTAATGCTATTTTTAAGATAAAGAACATTGGTAAGGCACATATCTCAGGATCTCTTAGGAACAAGTGTACACTTCGCAAAGGGGAAAAAACACCAGGACTGTTATAATCACTGAATTTGTAAAAAAACTCCACAAGTTCAGACCCGTTCGCTAAGTATTTCCTTATAATTGAGTTTTATTACCAGTTTTACAGCATTGTAAAATATTCTCACAAGACTTTTAGGTAATATTACAGAAATAAACAAAGGGAAATAATAATATGTGACAACAAGGGCTAAGTGAAATACGTTTGTGTTCAGGCTAAATCTGGTAGATCAAGCAATATTTGCAATCTGAAGCGTGCAGCCTAATGCACAGCGTTTATATCATCATAGAAGAGGACTCTGTATAAATCCGAGCTACTGATGATAGTTTTCTTCCTTTATTTTCTGCTCAGCCAGCAGAACCCTCCCCTATCGCTGCTCTGAGAGTTGAGAACATAATGTGCTCTGTATTCCTTGCCACAGAGCAAAAGCTTGGGACAGAAGATGTTTGCATATCACTGTTATGGGCCGAACAACTATGATTCTGTGTCATAGTGGAAAATAATAGCACATGATGTAAGCTTCACTAAATCATTTTTGTCCTAAGTGCACTCATAACCAAGTTACAGACTTTTTAAATGCCTGTTTCTACTCTTTTTCTCGGGCAGTCCAAAGGACACAGAAGAATATGGTCAATTTAGGAAGACTTGGGTTTTGTTAATCATATTTTAACTTTTTTTTTGTTGTTAGCAGCCTGCACATGAATAGACCGACATTTCCTTGGTTCTAGTTGCACTTCAGAATTGTTTACAAGATAATAGTTTCCAAAAAAATCCTGGTCTGTGGCTCATGATAGCACATGCATTGTGAGTGTCTAGTGTTGATCCAAGTCCTTGAGATGGGATAAGTCAAGTGATGCTGTCCTGAATATTATGGTATGTTTCAAATACTCTTTATAAACCTGCAGGGTTATGAATGTGAATGTAGCTTTTTGTCAGCCAAGACAAAGATCTGTTTTTTAGAAACCCTGGGAAACATAATTTGAAGAATGCCCGTGACACCACTTGTTCCCTGCAAAACCTTATGTTTTTGACCAACTGAGTGAAAGCAATAGTCAAACTAGAACTAGTGGAGCTACTCTGGTGGTCTAAAAGAAAATTAAGGTGCTCTGGAGCAAGTATTTTGCTTTTTGGGAAAAAAGGGGTTGGGTACAATTTGTTCAAAGTCAGTCCTGTTCCCTCCTTGCAGAAGGTGCTGAGGCACCTCCTTGAAAGACCTTTCAGGTTTTGGATTGTTCACTTAAATGAAGTTACCTGGCTGATTTTGTTGAAGTGATGCAATGCAAGGAACCTCCCCCCATTGCAATTTTTTGGATTTTATTGTAAAGGAGCATTTGTCCAACTCTGGGTAAGATTTTGAGAGTTGTGTAAATAAGACAATTGCTGTGAAAGGTGTGTGGCTGGGTTTTTCTGCAACTCATGGTGATCTTGTCTGTTCACTTAAGAAAAGAGTTGACTTATGTGATATTATTAATCTATGCAGTAACTTCATTTATGTTGCTGGGTGAATAAGGCTTCAAATTGTCTGCTCTCCTGTTTGATGAATAACAGCAGCGTCTGAGACCATTGCTCATCCAGCGTTAGTCATTTCTCCACTCAGGTGCAGTATCAGTGTCCTCATTACTCAATTCAGGGGTGATCATCTATGGATGGGTGTTTTGGAAGAAGTATGAGCCATGGATCAGTATGTGTGTCTTCTTCGGGGCTCAGCTCTGCAGAATTCTGCAGAAGAACTTTGATCTCTAACCCCAGGATTGATGTGGGCAGCAGGCAAGTCATCCAAGTTTATGCAGAGCTCTTCTTTTTTTCCCCTCTAAATTGTATAAATCCTGTTGGTTTCTGATGGAAAGCAAGTCTGAGACATTTCAAGATACTTCATTGCATTCAGTGTGTCTCTGCAGTACTGGAAATGGATAATGTGTACCGGGAATCCAAGAGTGTGTCACTTTCAACAAAGAGATGAAGATGTGAAAATATGTGAAAAAAAAAAATGCATCTGTTTTAATTTGTCTTTATTCTCTAATTCTGGATATGAAGGGCTTTTCCTGGCTCCCTCTGCTGGCTACGAAGCTGGCTTAGCATGTTTTTTTCCCCACTATGGTATTATTTTTGCTGATTAAAATAGCTATGGCAGCTTTGTGTCTATCTCAGCCTCCCACCCCCGACTATCCTTCTCTACACATTCTTCTGTGCTTAAATACACAATTGTTTTTATGACTAATTCCTCTTCTCCCTTGTAAGATTACTGTGTGATTCATATTGAAAAACGAATCCATCCTTTTAAACAGCAATCGGTTACTCCAAGTACGTAAACAAAAGAGGAAAAAAAAAAAAGAGAAACCCATGTGAAGTTCCTAAAATATTAAGCAGTAATTTCCAGTATGAGCTGACGTTTTATCAACACTGATTTTAAATAATGAAAGAAAATAATAACAACAGCATAGCAACAGAAACCCCAACCATGAAATGTTTGTGTTATGCTTTATACAGTGCCTTGTTTCTAAGTCACCTGAGACTTGAAACGCTGCACCTGCTTTATAGTACTTAAGCAATAGTCGTACTTTGGCCTGACACAGAATTCCATCTCTAGAACATTTTAAGTGTAAACTGATTAAATCTGACAGTTCTCCTGTAGAGCAGGTAATAACTACCATCGCAGATAGATCCTAGAACATCCCCAAGTCACGGAAGGCGACGCTAATCTGTTAAGATTAAGCAAAATATCAAGTCATAGCAAAAAAACACCTCTTGTTGGAACATTCACTTTCAGCTGTGAATTCCACCATCTACATCCAGTTTTCTACTGCATCTGCGATCGATCCCAGATACTGGTACCTAGGTGATTGTTAGCACACCTGGAGTCATGATATATATGCATGATTTTGGTATTTGCATGAACAAAATAACAAACCTGTTTTAAAGTGCTGTTGGAAGAGCAGCTACGTGGGATGCTCTTGCCTCCAGGCACTGGAAGCCAGTGAGTGCTGTGGCCACTGCAGCCAGAGCTGCTTTAGCTGGGTGGGACAACGCGGCTGAATACACCAACTGTCCCTTCTGGAGTTGGGCATCAATATCTTTCCATGAATCTAAGCCTTCCTCTTATGAGGGTCAACACTTCCCTCCCAGAAGATGTACTCCTGTCTCTCTGTTCTTGACTGGAACCCACCTGAAGTCTGTTGTGTGGAAACCAACCTCCTGGATTTTTTTTTTTTTTCTGTGCAATTTTTAACGCTGCTTAGTGAACCAGCCCAAATCCTGTAGGAATTCCTAAACCACTTTGAGACTTTTGAAAATGTTGCCCTGTACCTGTGGGGCATTCCCAGAGCTAATATGTTAGGGTAAATATGTTGGTGGTAGGCAGAAAATTCTATTATGATTCTTGTATTACTCTTGCTGCTGTAATATATGGATGCTGCAGGAGCTCCGATGTTTCTGTCCTCCCAGCGTCCTGCTGAGATGATGTTATTGCCTGGGTTAAAAGCCAAATGGCTTTGTGTACTTACACACTCCAGTCAAATATATGATTGCTAATAATCTGAGTAGCATGAATGGCAAGGCGTTTCAGATGTGGTAATGCAGAACTTCACTGAGGCTGATAACCCACATTTGGTTTGAGGTGAGCTGCTGCAATCTGGGCTGAAGATTGTACTTAATTCTTAAATTCAGGCTGTCGTTCTCCTAGGACTCTTCTGGTTGCTTTTATCCTCGTTAACAAGTGAATATTAACCTTGAAATTTCTTCTTCAAAATTGTGTATCAAAAGCTTTTCTGGATATAGAATTGGATTTTTTACTTAGTGAAAATTTCAAGTTTTTAATGCAGTAAAATAATTGCAATCAAAATTATCAAAATACCTAAGATTAACGACATAACCTGAGAGTTCTCGTTTTAAAGAGATGAGTGATTCTGACATGTTCTAACTAACTTCTCTTTGAAGAATACCTAATATTCTGAGCCATAAGTTCTCGTGGTATTATCAGCTGTATAAGCTGATAAATGTGGTTTTGGACAAGTCATAAAATTGGAGATCCTGAGCTGATCCTGTAGCCCGAGTTTAGAGACCTGGGGTGGACTCGGACAAATTCACCCAGAAGAGTTTTGGAAAAACGAGTGGTGATGTTGAGACCTTTACAGGTTCTGCGTTCTGAAAGAGAACTTGATTTCCAGATTTTCAACCCAGGGGACAGTGCCGTCAGACTTTAACGATCATTTATACTAATTGTAAGGATACAATTAGTATCTGGGAAAGGATAGGGTTGCTGTCTGGTTATGTAGGGATGATGTGAGGAGGAGCAAAGTGCAACTGGAGCAAGGAATGAAAAGAATGGGAAGAAGGGCTTCTCCAGGCATGTCAGCCAGAAAAGGGAGGTCAAAGAAAGCACACCCCTCCCAATGACTGCAACTGGCAAACTGGTAACAAGCAATGAGGAGGAGGTTGAGGAGACTTTTGCCTTGGTCTTCACTGGCAACTTCTCTTCCCATGCCTCTGTAGTGGATGGACTGACTGCAAGATGGGGACTGAAGGAAGAAAGTGTAGAATAAATACTCCAAATTCACTGCTGCTTGCACACAAGGAGTGATTTTAACTTATCATTTAGAATTTGATAATAATCCATATATATCATGCCATAAATCAATTTTAAAATATCAAAACAAAACCATAGTTAAATCAGTAACATTGTGCAGAAGAGTTGTTGCTGCTGTACAAACATTCCACCCCACCTGGTTGTCTTTGCCTCTTGATTTCAAGCATTTGCTGCAATGACTTTTGCTGGAAGAACTCCCATGTTTCCAGAGTCGAGGGTAATAGATTCCCTTCTACTTAGGTAATGAAAAGCTGCAACTTGATGACAATTTACATATAGGCCATTCATGTCGGTCTGTTTGGATAAAACATCATAAATGGTGTGACCTCTGTGCGGTTTCTTTCCTGTAGAGGTGAATAAAGACAGAATTCACATGAAGGATCTTCCTGTTTTGGGGAGTGTTTCGAATGTGTCTTTCCCCTGACTTGCTTACAGATGTTCAAGCCCTTAATCATTCCATTTTCTGTTAAAACTGTTGTCAGGAGCACAGCCTGTCATTTAGTCAAAGATTTGCGTCTAATTCCTTGCATTTTCTGAACTTCTTGCCGTATTAAGAGCGTTTCTGATGGAAACAAGATGGCTGGTAGAGATCAAGGGTAGGAATAGACCATCTCAGAGTAAAGTGACTTTGTCTATATGCAGTCATGTGGTTCTGCCTTGTAATTGATTTTCATTCAGAAGCGGAATCTTTTAAATATTAAAACACAGTTCCTCCAGCCGCTGGGCTTTTTCTGCTCTTCATGGTTTTTGTGTGCGATAGAGCTGTCTTTTTTTCAGCAAGGCTTCACGTGTGACAGATGATATCTATGTATTGCCCTGCTGTTTAATGTGAAGCAAATAGGACAGCTTATCTAACGTGACAGGTACAGGAGTCTCTTGTCAAAGCTGTGACAGCACTGACCGGGATTATCTGGATGAGCGGTCATCCTCGTGTTGCAGCGTGGAAGGTGTGGACCTCGTGGATAAACTGCAAGAGCACAATGAGACACAGGGCCGCTGGAGTGGAAAGGATGAGGCGGACCAGATGCTAATGCGATGGATAAAGACATCAGAAGCTGATGCATGACGTTGGGGTAAAGGTTTTGGGGATGTAGGTAAGTGTAGTGGAGGATGTACGACATACATGCTTCTTGGAAAATCGGGCAGGCATTATTTGCAATAAAATGGGGTGTAAGTTTGTTTTTATGCAGTTTAAGCAGCTGTCTGGACAAAGTGCTGCTCAGCGTTATTTATGAATCAGAGGAGGATTCTCCCAGTGCTAAGACTGGAAAGGTGTAGAGGCAAGTCACTGAGCAGCCAACAGTGTGAGATACTTTCCTAAATAAAACCGTGAGCAAATGAACCAAGCATGTAAATAGTTTGGAAGTTGGTTTATTGCTTGGCTATATTGGGTGCAGCTCTGTCCTGCTTGAAATGAGAGTGGCGTTACAGTAGCTTTCATAGAACATAAAATTTAGTTGTTACTGCTTATTTTCTAAGGGACCTACAAGTGCTACATGTAGGAACGTTCATTAGGGAGTTAGCTATCTTAGGAAAGGCAGGGCCTGCTGCAAAGAATGAGTGCATAGTATCAGAACTTGTGAAAGGTCCATATAATGAACCTCAATGTGTAATTTATAAAAAATGTCTATGTGGGTGTAAGCTGCTGGAATTTTCAATGTGTATGGTGATCAAGCTTTTTAATCACAGAAAAGGCAACTGGTGGTTGCTTAAGAAGACAAGAATGATTTGCTTTCAGGAATAGGGTTAGAGAGAAACAGAAAATCTTCTCTGATCTGTGTTTCGAGGATAGAGGTCCACGGAAAGAAGGAGCTGGACCTGCTGAGAGATCCCTGCTGTACAGCAGAATAAGCTCAAGACCATGGGATTATGGTACCCCAGCAGGCTGCAAATTTTTATGAGGTGTTTCACAGCGTTTTTTTAAGTACTCGTCTTCCAAAGTCAGAGAGATATCTAAACCCCAAAGCTTTTGTCTACAGGAAAGTTAGCAGGAAAACTTCCAGCGTTCAACCCATCAGATATCTGTCATGATTAGGTCAGTCCAATGACCCTGGCAGCCTGTCTCATACTTTTTCCAGTGGGCAGGATTGGCAGCACTCTGCAATGGTGCGGTTGGAAGAGTACTTTTTAGTTTCTTTCCCAAGAGCATCACTATATAGCGATGTAGAGACTTTCCTGGTTTATAAAAATGAGAAGCACATGTAGGGTATTCAGAGAAATGGTATTTCTGCCTAATTTACTGGCCTGAGAAGAATTTCCCTGCATCGCCTGCAACTCAGCTTTTCTTGAGAAATGAAGCCCTAAAAAGTAGTCTCAGTGGTTCCATCCTAGTGCTTCTCTCCCAGTCTGAATCACCAAGCCTGGGCTTTGATAGCTGCTGTTTCGGCGTGGGCAGGGTCTGGGGCAGTGGGAAGCTGTGGGTTATAGTGGGTGCCAGCTCGCTGTTCTGCTACTTGGCAAACTTTCCAATAAAAGCAACGTGATCATTAAATACAACTTCCTTCCACCTCAGTGACTGTAACAACACGCTGTGATTACATACAGGAGCGTCTGTGGGGTCTGAGAAACAGAGATGAGATGTCTCTTTACTATTTTTGGCACTGATTCTCGGTATTTCTTCCATTTGAAGACCCTCTGTGCCACTTTCTGATGACAAAACTGATCCCTGAGGGCCCAATTGATATTAATGAGATGTAAATGACAGCTGAGGTGACAGATGACAGTGTCATCAACCAAAGAAATAAAGAGGAGTATCATGAATAAGCGCAAAACATTCACAGGACAGAAACAAATGGTATATAATATTGTTGAACAGGTTATTATATTTTTTTTAAAGGTAATGCATTGGAATAAAAGATAATCAGAGCATGAAATATTAGCATGAAATGGCTCTGACTCTTGTAGCTCTTAGCAAACATTTTTTCAGGGTGTATGTTGTAAGGGATTGAGGAAGACAAAGATGATTCATTTATTTATTTAAGAGTGACAGTGAAAGAAGACATGCATGGCAATGCAAAGCAGGTATTATGCACTTGCTGTTTACAAGAGAAAGGTTTGATGTTTTCATGGGTCACCACACGAATAGAGGAAAGGAACGAAAGATGGTATTTAGCAAAGGTCATGAAAGCTTTCATCTGGAAGCCTATGACATATGTCTTGGTATGTTAAATAATCCTGAAGCCTGGGAGAATATGAGATTTTCACCGGGATTTTTTTGTGTGGTGCTTATGGACTGATTCAGACCTGTCCAGCCACTGACAATCCAGCTAATTTTTTAATCACTAAAACAAGTAAAAGCTTTTGTAGAATTTACTAGTGCCTGTAGCAGCACAGACTTGAGGAATGGGCTGAGCTTATGAGGATTGGCACATAGATAATTCATTTCCCCCCTCATTCTGGCCTAGATTTTCCACACATTTTGTCACAGTGGTGGGTTTTTTTTGTTTGTTTGGGTTGGTTGTTTTTTTTTTTTTTGTTTTTTTTTTGTGGCTGGTCCCCCTTTGGGTTTCTACAGATTACTGGCTTCAGCTCTGGCTGACCGGAGCTGCTGTTAACCCCATCCTCCTCCCTTTGGGTGATCCTGTTGCCTTCAGAGAGTGTTATTTTGGAAGCACAGCTGCAAAAAGCTAAGAGAAATTTAACTTGGCTCTGTGCTTTGTTGAAAATGGGCTGTTCTGCATCACTATGGCGTGAGAACCACTTCTCTGGAGTGCTGTGGGGTTGGGCTCACCAGCTCAGCAGAACCTCTGCAGGAGCATCTCCAGGGCTTCAGTGTGAAGGTAGGCTCATGTTTGAGCTGTTTAGAACATCCACGTGGCTGTTTGTGTCCTCCTAACCTGCCCTTAACTACAGCTGCCACCGATGATGCCAATGTATGATGGGACCGTGATTCGTCTGAGATAAGTTCTCAGTGCCTGTAATGGGATTTTTGGGATTATATGGAAACTACTCAGTGATTAAAAGCTAGAGAGAAAAAAAAATTAGTAAAAATAAGGACATACAAAAGAGGAATGCCTTTTTCTCTTTTCTGCCACCTTCTTCTCTTATTCAAGTAAATCACTTGTTCTTTTCCCTCTCATCTTGACTTTGGAGAATGACACGTTCCATGAACCATACAGAGATTTACTGGTCTGGTTTGAACATGAAAAAATAGGAAGCTGTTACTATTAACACCAGCAGTATCAAGCTTATGATATGTTCTTGTATCCATTGTACAATGTGTGGAAATATCATTATGTTCTGCACACATGTTCTATTTATTATTTTCTTAATTAGTAATGGCTGTCTTCAGTGCCTCATTGGTGCCTTTGTAACAGCTCCTTAGTTTTAGGTGCTTAGCATTCTTTATTAAACTCCTCTTCAGCTGAAACTTCTTCGTGGTATAAGCTAAAATGTGAATTGTTTGGGAACTACAAAGCAGCATCTGGTTTATATATGGGTTTTTTTGGTAGTTTTCTGTTGCGAAAATAACAAATTTCAGGATGGTGAAAAATCAATAGGCTCGCTATCATATAAGTTTATGACGAGGTAGGATTTATTAAGGCCAAGTGAAGTCTGGACACCATTTGTGGCTCAGTAGAATGAGAAAAATCCCTGTTACTGGATTTAGCCGAGGAGCTGCAGTTGTGTTATTTCGCTGTCAGCCGGATCTCCCCCTCCAGGCAGCTGGCTCGAATCAGCTGGATCAACTGCCTTTGGTGTAAGTAGGAGTTAGAGTGGGTTGGAGTTTCATAAATTGCTGTGTGGATGGCAGTGGAGGATAGCATTTTAATTCTCTTTGTATTTTTTTTTCTTCTGAAATCCAAACAAGACGATTAAAAAATAATATGCCATTAAAATTATAATTCCAATATTTTAGTTTCAAGCAAAACGCAAGCCATGTCTCATTAATTCTTGGTCTGATGCTTGTCAGGATTCATTGTTCTTTTTTGGCATTCAAAATTAAAAGTGTATTACTTGCAGTCCTAGGTCACACCAAATGTCTATCTGATTGGAAGACTGAAAACTTTTAGAGACTGGTTTCTGATGTGAATACTTCAATTAAAAATTCATAGTTCCCTTTCCTCAGATACTGTGCAATGTTCCTTTAAAATTCAGAGTTCCAGCGAGCAATCTTCATTCGATACAATATTCATGGAGAGTAATCACAGAAGGTTGCGGTGCAGTCAGAGCGGATTTGTTGGGAAGTTCAGTGGCATTTGTTCGGGAGTCTTTGCCGGGCGCTTGATTCTCGCTCAGCGACGCCTTTCTTTCTATCCCCCAGTTCTGCCATCCTTTGGCACCTCGAGCTACTCTTCGGCTGCTTATTCTGGTGTTACTCAGCATCCTGAAAATCGGTCCTTTAAAACTTGTTAGCTGAAGTACTTTGGCTTTTCTTATAGTGTGTGTACTAAAATCTGTTTGCTTTGATTTGATAGCATGATGCTTCACTGGATAATCTGGTTACTGATTCACCCCGTGCATCTGTCACTCTGGACAGCGAAATGACTTGATTCAGTTGTCACAGGTTGGATTAATTCAGTGGGCTTTGGTGTTAGTAATCAATTCAGGTGCAGCTATTTATCTAACTTGTATTCTCCGGAAATCTTTTCGGGCACAAGTAGAAAGAGAAGAATGCAGCAAAATATTCTGCTTGTTCAAAACATCCCTTGATCTTCGGATTTGACAAAATTAGTTGTGAGACAGTTTTGTTGCAAGCCTACAGAATGAAATTGGCAACTCATCTTCAGTTCCCTTAGGGTGATATCTTCAGTGGTTTATTTAAAAGTCTGTGTAGCTGAATATGTGGGGAAATCATTTTTGACATTCCTGGCTTGGAGAAATGACGCATTTTGAATGGCTGGATACACTAGTTCTCAGGTGGCACTGATTTTTCCCATGAAAAAAAAAATAATGATAGTTAATACATGTTTTCACATTTAATTATTTTAATTGTATTTCAATTTAGTTTTCTAATCAGAAGTATCATTTTCTTGCTACTTGAATTGAAGTGATTGTGAGGACTTTCAATCACAGGTGTTTGAAGAACTGAATAAGGCTGAAATAAATGAATAAAAATGAAAGATTTATTCTGTTTTCCCTTCTTGTAGGAACTCACCTGCCTCAAGTGCTGGAGTTGCAGAGAGCTTCGGCTGGGAGAGCCTGGCAGCACATTCTGGTACAGACCTAGGAAGTATGTAGAAATCACAGTGTGGTTGCCTAAAACTTCCTAAACTAAGGCTGAACTCAAGGGTGTTTTTATCTCTAGATATGCTTTGCTCTCTAAAACTATAATACGCTTAGCCTTATGTGAAGCCAGTATTTACCCATGTTCTAGACCTATTTTCTTAAATTCATTTTATCAGTTGTTCCTCTTCTGTGTCCTTTTGAAATAAGCAGCCTGGGACTCTCGCCTTGACCATCACAGACTTTTCAAAGCACTCAGTGTTTTCATTGAAACCACTACATGGTGGAGCACACAGGTGTCTAGAAACTCTTACCACTCTGCCTGTTCTCTTTTGAATTTGTCTTGGAGCTCTTTTTCATGGCTTGGTGGCTAAATCAACCCCGTCCCCCATTCCTCCGAGACTACTGTGCCTTAATCGGGTTGATTTCTTGATCCCATTCACTTAGTGGAATTTCTAGTAATGCAATTTAATTGTGTGTCCAGGGCTGTGTTCCTTTCCCTCTGACACTCTCATTTAATTTCCTTCTTGCTGCTGTGTCATGAACGGGGTCTCACAGCTGAGGAGCAGCCAAACTCCGTTTCCTGTCCTCAGCGTGTGTTCGAGATAGCTCTTTGGTTTTCTTTGACACCCACCAACTACTCCCACTCCTTCACTGTGGTTCCCTCATCGTAGAAACATCTCCTCAGATTGAATACACAAATGTGCTCCAGGAGCTCTGCTCTCCCGGAGGAAAATAGCTGCAGCGGGGTGGTGAATTAAGCAGGCTGGGAGCTGAATAGAGTGGCTGCTTTTAGGGAAAAGCAGCCTTGCAGAGCAGCGCAATTTGGATGAGTCATTTGAAGCCATTCCTTGGTTGTGTTTTTTTTTTTCTTTCTTTCTTTCTGTGAACCAACTGTGTTTCTGAGCTGAGAGAATAAATGTGACATAAACCTGGAAAGGAGACTCCCGCTCATTGTGGCATTGCCTGGTTTCGTTAGCGTGGCAGCCTGCTCCTGAGATGGTTGCTTGACAGTCAGGAGCAGGGTTTTGGTTTGCCTACACACTTGAAACCGAACCAAGTGACTTTCCTGTTTTCTTCACACATGATCAGCAAACACAACTCTTGTTACACTACATACGTAATTCCCATAATATTGTCAGTTGTGCCCTGACATAATGTGTAAAGACACGGGGGATCGTTTCTTGGGTAGCTGCTGTGAGCTGGTGGGGGTGAGAGGTGTTCTGACAGCCAGGCACTGGCACAGCACATCTCGCCTCCCCACCCTTCAAACAGAAGTAACCACCCTTGGACGGGTGTTGGGGATGGGGTGTTCTTAGGTAGGGTGGAACACCAGAGGAGGTGCTGTTCTTCATCTTGGAACAGAGGAAGCATTTATGAAGTCTGTCTGCCTGTTGCCTCCAAGGAAATGCTTCAGATGGAGTTGGGGGAAAAAAGAAAGAAAGAAGTAGTCATGGTGTTTCTTGCACTTTCATTTTATTTGGGATAGTTTTAGCTTTCTGGTATCAACCCCATGACCACACAGTCATGGATCAGCATTAGTGTACCTGTCAGAGGGATGCGGGGCACACAAAGTATTCACTACATGGACTGGAACACTTTATACAGATAATAACATAAAAACAGTTACCAGGGGCTCCAGCCATCAGTGTGCTAGGGTCTGCACAAATGGCCAAGTTGAAATAAAACGCGGTGTTTCCCCCCAAATGCCAGGGACAAAACTGAAAAGAGAAAGCAGGGTTTTCATCTCGTGTCTTCCTTGGACCACGCGATCTTTGCACCTGGACAGTGGCTGCAGAAATGAACATCAGAAAAATAAGTGTTTCCCATGCTTACGTCTTCAGAACTGTTTGCAAAATAACTATTTTTTAGATGTTAGTAGACATGCATGCTCTTAGTCTTAAAAAAGAAACGGTTAAGTCTCATTTCGTTGGTAGATCACCCAAGGGGTTTATTTCCCAGCGAGTCTCCTGTATTTCTCCAGTGAGGCTGCCGCAATGTCTTTGAGCTGTGTGGGGTGTGTGTCTGCGCTGGCTGGACAGCTTGGTTGGGATTTGTTGGCTTTTTCTGACTGTATATACAAGTCCTAAGCCACTTACCATTATTTGTTTGTTTATGTAGTGTCTAAAATAAATAAATCTATTACACTACAGGGATCACTTACTAATTTTTTTTCATGCTGGGGTCCTGGTATTCCCTTGCTTAGAAGGCTCAAGAAGTCATCACGTGCACTTCTGCCATTGTTTTCTAATTTTTAGAAAAGGGACTAATGAAAATGAGTGGTGTCTGGTGATAATAGAAATACTAGAGTATTGTTGAAGACAAGTTAAAACAGGAAAAGGCAAATGATAGCAGTGAGTCAGCCTTTCAGGGTAAATAACTAGCACAGACCTTTACTCTGGGTGACACCATCACAATGTGCTCTACTAGAAAAGTTCTCTACCAGAGGCCTTTTCTGAAGATGTCAGAGAGAGAAAAATACTAAATGTAGCAGCCGTATATACTGAGAAGGATCAAGGGAAGGTTTGGGAAAAAGTAAAGAGCTGAAAATCTCCTTTCAGATGTAGAGGAAAATGTTAGACCCGTAAATAAATTATAGCTATGGAACATTTAGAACTGCAGAATTAATTAGGGCCTTAATAGAAGGCTGAGAGCGAGAGCCTGCTGTGAAGGCATCACAGGGCTGATTAAGGCCAGTCTTGGAAACAGAACACTTACCAAAAAAACATAATTCATATTTGGATCATAAATGAAAATGCTGGTGGAAAGACCTAGCATGGAGTTATGCAACCACATCTACCCAGGAAAGGTGTGTGCCAGAGGCCAGGCAGATTTCTGACTTGAATTTTACTTTCTGTGTTAAGATCGGTTATCACACTGGTTTTATACACAACTATCTTAAAAACCAGGCCTGTTTCTATGGAAATACTAAGTTCAGCTTTGTTTTTCTGACATGTTTTCATAGTTTTACTGTCTCCTTTAGTCAAAATTGTTCTTCAGATTGGTCATTATGAAACTAATGTGGATTTGTGATAAATACGAAGAAACTGTATTTGGAATATACTGCCAAATAGTTGGGGGATAAGTTGAAAAGCTGATCTGTTTCAACCTGTCTGGAGAAGGAAGCCTTATTTTTTTTGAGTTAACTATTTTCTATGAGCAGGAGAAGAACTATTAAAATAGAAATTACTCTAGGTTTTGTAAACTGGATAGCATGGAGTGTTTTTTTCCAAAGTGTGAATTCAGTTACGGGCTGTAGTAAGAAGTGTGATGTCACAAATTTGTTGCGGATGTGGTGTTCCTAGATTTGCTGAGTGCTTCTTTCATCCTGCAAGTACAATATGTTCTTGTGTAGTTTTACTGAGGTGATCAATTTAAATTATAAGCTCAGGAAGAAATAGACATTTGTGGACGGTGCTGGTGTGTGGCACTCCCAAACTTGACATCAGGGATGGGCTGGTGGTGATGCTGGTTGGTATAACTGTGATTCAGTTCTGCTTGTTTATTTGTGAGGGGGTTAAATGATCACAGACTGGCTGGAACCCAGTGAAATGGGTGAAGCAAGGGCAGATGTGGGGCAGACTCATCAGAAAATTTAAAAATAAATTTTGGGTTGAGTTGAGCTTAGTGAAGATGGCATTAAGGCTGATGTAACTCAGTTGCCCTCTTCCAGTCTTCATAAACATCCTGTGTTTGTCTGAGACCATTGTTGTGGCGTTATGACAAACTGACGTGCAGAAAATGCTGGAGATTTTGTTGCCGCACACAATTGGAACTGTGCCATAATGCTTTTTCCTTTCTTTATAGGGAAATCTCCGTGTCAGGAACGTTAGAATACTTGGACAGCAGTTGCTGGGATTAGGTGCTGTTGCTCACAGCAAAAGCTGCAAATGAGCAGAAGACATTTCCAGCTTTAATTACAGGAGGACACTCACTCTGAGATAGAGTTGTGTATGCTACCCTGCTCTGTGGGTTTCCTTTTTTCTTGGCTAACATCTGTAAATAACTTTCAGCCTGTCCCTATTGATTCCCCAGCTGCTCTGTCTTCCTCGTTGCTGATGGCAGAGACAGATGAGTCTCGAGGGGAGCGCGAGAAGGCTGGAACAGAACCACTGCAAACGCCCACAGAGCAGCCGGGATGTTCCAGTTGGTCACCAGCATCCTTCTGGCGCCTGGGGAGTCTGGAAGTTCATTGAGGTCATACAGGTTTTCTGAATATCCATCCTGAACATTTGCACATGAACAGAGGAAAAACTAAGGGTTTACTGTGCGTTCGATGGTAAATTGTCTTCCTTTTCCTTCTTTTATTGGGTTCCCTCTGGATTTTAGCTTCCACTCATTGCATTCAATAGCAAAACTCAAACTGGCTTCAGTGGGACAAGACCAGGTCCCATGCCAGGAGGAGTTACCATAATGGAGTAATGATAATCAAGCATTTGGTGTTTTATGTAATGATAGCACGGTATTTTCAGGGTTATATTTACCTATGAGTTCTGTCTGAGGTTATGAAGCTGCTGTCTGATAATATTTTCCCCTCTGGATGTGTAATCATCCACAGGCTACACATTTTGCAGGCTGGAGATATTGGAGGGTCAGTAAACATTAGCGCCTCTTCCAGTCTGGGCAATGGGCAGTGCGATAGCTGATTGCTAAATAAACACAACTGTCAGGTTTGTCCTCAGCTATTTAAGAGGTGGTAATTTCCGTGGAAGCTGGATTTGGTTTTAGCACCACTGATGCCTTCTAGGCAGGAATGCAAATAGTCTCTGAGAAAGGGAACAGGCAGAGAAGGCTTTACAGACACAGAGGGTGTTACCTGGTTGATAGGAGGGGTATTGAAATGCCCCTGGTAGGACCAACTGAAAAAGAAGGAAAATGCTTGCCTAGAAAGGACAGCCAAAGAAAGGGAGGGCTTGTGATTCAGAGATGAATCAGAAGAGGAGAGTCATGTGCGGCGAAAGGGCCAAGGTAAAAGCAAAGCTGGAGCCCCTTAGGCCAAGGAAAGCTCAGAAGGACCCACCAACGCTGGCAGGTCCAGAAGCATTAGGTTCGGTGACGGTTGCTGCGCAGCTGATGTATGAACCCGGAGCAGATCTGACACATCCCAGCTGGGTCAGACACACTGCAGGTTTGCACACAGGCTCTGTAGCGTCTGGGCGATGAAGCCGATGAAGGTCTCTGCATGTGTGATTCAGCATTCTGGTGGAACGGCCATTTGTTCAGGATATGCAGCATTTGGACAAATCTATTCAGTCACTGCTCAAAGCAGACAAGAGAGAGAGAGATTTCCTGTGGTAAGCAACAGCCGAGTCTCCACGCTGGGAGAGCTGGCAGGTCTGCTCAGCGTGCCTGAATGCGATGCAGTTGGGACCCAAACACAGCTGTGTGTGTGCTCTGCCGGGGATATACAACTGAACTCTTCCCAGAGTTTGCAACCTGCAGAGAGTAACAAGATCAGGTTCACGAAGCCCAGCTCTAGTAGCAAGGGGGAGGAAGAAAAACGTGTTTGGATTAAGGTCAAATTGAGTAATCCATTTATTGTTACAGGTACCTTTTACTCATTCCTATTCAGTCCCTACCTTCTCTCTTAAATTTGTCTATTCATCACTTCCAGCCCGCCTGCTCCAGCTTTGCTCTTTCTTCTTCCTTTCCTGTTTCCCTTTCCTCTTGTGTATCTGTAGACTTCAGCTTCTTCTTTCTGCTCCTATCCCACAGGGCAGTATTTCTGCAAGCTGCATTCTGTACTTAACAGGATTATTTTTCCTTTCTTACCACTGTACTAGGAAGGTGAGTCCCAGTGCAATTAGGGATACACATGTCAACAGCTGGCTCTCGTGGAAACTGCAGAGCTGAAAGTTTGCTGCATCTGGGTTTTTATTTTATTTTAAGCGGTTTAGTATCTTGTACAAGTTCCTGTGAAAAGTCAGGGTGTCAGTGTTTGAGTTCCACGGACACCTGGAGCTGTTTGTGAGACTGAATTCTGTAGTTAAGAAGTTCCTGGGTGAATGAATAATATGCAGTTTAATAAAAGGTGATCCAACATGGATAGTACCCAAAAGTAACTGCACAGAGCGTGTTTCCTGGCCTTCATCCAGCATAGAGTCAATGGGAATTTCTTCATTGGCTTCAGTGGGATTTTCATCAAGTCTATTGAGAATACTGCACAAACCCCCCACTTCAGAGGGCAAGCTTTGTAGTGTGCTGCAGGTAACCTGAAGTAATAATCAAAGGAAAAAATGCTGGGCTGAAGCCCATGGAAGGCTCAAAGGTTTTTTCAGGTACTGGGTAACTGATGGAGGTGCCTGGTGGCAGAGTTTCCACGTAAGACACAACCTGTTCAGCTGGGATGGGGCTGTTTCACAGAGTACTCGTGGGTCTGCAGTGTTTCCTCGAGAGGGCCTGGGTGTGATGAGTTCTCCAGATGTGAACTCAAATGGAGGGTGCTTATGGTGACGTTGAAAAGGTGCCCTTGCTTCCTGGCTTCAGGGTTCATTAATGGGAACAAACCGAAAAATCTGGCTGAGTCATTAGCAACAAATAATTTTCAAAACCGTTTGCAAGATGCTAAATGTCTTGAGATGTTTGTAGAAGCAGAAGTAAATACTGAAAGCAAAATAATGAAAATTAAACATTTCCTTCCTCATTCAAGATTAATGATGTCAGAGTTAATCACTGCCATGTAAATACCCAAATATTTATTGGTACAGATCAGGCAAGTATTATCTAAGCATTTGCCCAGCTATCTAGCTTTCTCAGGATCATTAATTATTGACTTCTCAAAACTTGTTTCTAATTGACTTTAAACTCACAATATCACACAATAATTTAAGTTGCAAGAAATGTCTAGAATTTTTGGAATCACTCACCAGGTTTCTTTCCACCAAATGCATACATAACGTAGAATAATCACACTCAGATCAGATGTGCAAGAAATATGAAGTAAAAATTTAGAAGTTGTGATTAGGTCAGTTAGTTTAGAAACACTGCCTTTAAATTATTCCCATATCTTTTCTTGAGAAAAAGTAGGAGTTTAGTGCAGCATCTGTTCTCTAACCGCTTCTACAAGCTGGAAAACTGTGTTGCCCATGAATAAAACATTTAGTTTGAAAAAAGGGTTAATTGCTTTTTCAAAAAAAGAAATAGCCAGTGGTAACCATAATTCTCCTCCTGAATATTTTGCATAAAATTTCTGTTTATATGAAGCTGAAAGACTAAATGTTGTACTCTTGTCTTCAGAGTACCTGGAGATGCGTGCATGCGTATATATATATAACATGATGTTATATTTAACAGAAATGGTACACGTATGATTAGTTAGATCTGAAAATAAATGTTATCCTAGTTACTTTTAGATTTAAACTAATGTTTAAATAACCTTTCTTTTAGTTTAGAATCTGATGATGCTTTTGAAAGGTCAGACTGCAGCTTTTGGACAACTTTACAGCATATGGAAGAGTGTGCCAAGAAGTTGAAAATATTGCCTTTGCTGTAAAATGCTGACGTTAGGATCTCAACATGCAAGACATGCTAAAAAACCCTCTTTAAGTGGTAAAAGAGCGTGCACATGTTTGTGTATACATATGTATACAAAGGAGTTTATTGCTATTTTGCAACTGAGAAAACTGAAGCACAGACAAAACTAAATTAATTTCCCTCAAGGAGACAATGAGTCAGTGACAGAGCTGATAAAAGAAACCACCAGTCCTGGTGAGACAGAGTTCCACAGACACAACACCAAGCACAGCACAGATGCAGATTACTTAAATGGGCCAGTCTGGTCACCCTTTCTCCAGCTCCCTTCAGCTGGGACTTGTTAATGTAGCAGACACTCTCACTACCCACATCTGATTGCCACTGGGAGCCATTGGCTTCTGTGGTGGGTTTGGAATTGGTGTCCCCGAGTCACCTCTCTGGGGACAACCTGTGCTGTGCTACCCCTCTTGTGCCTGCACAGCCAGGCCATGGGAGCAGGGAAGAGGTGGAGGAGGAATGAGTGTCAAGGACAAGCCTGTTGCTGTCTGGAGGAGGTCAGTGCCATGTGCAACATACTTAAAAAATCCTGAACTACTGTATAATTTCTCTAGTTCTGTTAATTATAAAAAAGCTGCTGTGTTTACTGATCATAACTCTTATTTTCATTAAAACAGGAAATCTTATTTCAAACTACGGTAGAGATTTACTTGGCTTTCAGATGACACACTGAAGCATCAGGTACAATTTTGTAAACGGAGCAGTTCAGAGTTTTGTGATAATTAGAATAATTCACACAGCACATCTTTCTGTCCTGAAGAGGTTTTGCTGCAATTCATTTCACAAGGTCTGCAAAAAGTCAGTATTAAAGCACTGGGATGGTGAATTACAATTGGAATTTTGAAGAATGAACTCAGTAACAATTACTACTACCACTGAATTAATTCATATTAGTATTTTATTTAAAGAAATTCTCTGCCTCTCTTCTAGCTCCAGGTAACTTGTGTCATGAGGTGCTAAGTGGAAATAGCAGATCTTAATCAGCAGAAGCAAGTGTTTCTTCTGGCATCAAATTAAACTGTTCAGATAACTTACTAAATTTTATTGTTATGACAAGTGGACTGTATTTAATAAGAAGCTAAAAAAATTGAACATTTTCAAGTTCAATTTTCAATGCAATCTGTTTTTTTTTTTCATGAAAAAACAGTTTCGTTTGCTACTGGGTAGGCTGAGGGTGTAACTTTGCAGCCTGTCCCAGTGTAAGTGCTGCTCCAGGCACAGGATTGAATACCGATTCCTTCCCTTCTCCCAGGGAAGAACTGAAACACTTCACCCCTTCTTTATGCAGCAACATATTTTCTCCTGAGCAGCAAGCTTAGATAATGAATGGAAATGTTGTTTTCCACGTTGCAGAGTAGGTTGCAGCAGGAGGCTTTTGAGCCCCTGCCCTGCTCTCTCTCTCCACAGCCATGGTTACCACATGAGCAGAGAGAGCCAAACTGGTGACCAGTTTTATCCTTCACTGGTTTTGTGTGAAAACCAGTGGGGATGCTCCTGCAGGGAGATACTGACTTGGCCTGTGTCAGGTCCACCAAGAGCTGTTGAAAGATCTCTCGAATTACCTCTCCATGGACTTTGTCATTTGATTGACGCAATGCAACATTAATTGTTAAAAACCTATTTCCTTTCTCTCCCCAAACAAACAAACATACTGAAAATTAGTACATACTAATAGAGTGGTAGCATTGCTGCTTCCTTTCATCTGTCGCCAACCCCTGCAGAAACAATGTTGTCACCCTCTCGGATTCTTGTCATGCCTTTCACCCTCTCTTTTGCTTTCTCTGCTTGATAACATCTCACCTGTCTCAAGCACTTAGGCTGCAGCCTTTCCTGCCACTTGTGCCTCCTGCTTTTTCTGATTTCCCTCTGCACATGACTTCAGTCTGAATCTCTTCTGTCCTCCAGTAGAGCTGATATTTTATACATACTCTAACTCTTTAAAAAAGTTCATCCCTGATTGTCTTTCACACTTCTTCCTGCACTTCCATTGCTCCTCTAATGTTTTATTCTTGCCATATTTATTACAAGACGGCATGCAGATGCTCTGGTCCTGCATATATTATTCTGCCCACTCTACTGCTTCTTTATTCTACTGGATTTAATCAAGTACTGCTCCATTATTCATTCCTATTTTGCTCTGCTAAAATATAAATTCCTTTGTGAAAGAAATTATTTTTTTTTTTTTTTTTTAAAAATGTCTTGTATTATCCGGCTGAAAATTCACTTGTTTCTTGATGGAGAATTTTCTTGTTTTGTGAACTTTCTGCAGTTTCTTTAAAGTTTCATGAAAAGAATCCCAATACGTTTCAGTAAAATAACTTTTTTTCTTCCTTTCTTCCTAAAATAACTTCCTTTACAGAAAACAATGTGTCTAATTCAGTTACCTTATTTTACGGCATCTTGTATAGAGAGGTTTCATGTCAATTCAGTAAATAGATGTTGATTAATTGCACATTGTGAAACCATCCCTCTTCCCACAAAGTTTAAATTAAGAATGGCTGCTTGGATCAGCAAGTTTAATCGCCTGCATACCACAGGTCATACAACTCCCTTCTATTTTTCTTCATATCCACTGACTTTGCTTGTTGTTGGAACAAGACCATATGCTGTAGGAAAACAGTGCATGTTGTTTTTTAACTTTTTCAGTGTTGGGAACTCCACCAAAACATGGGTAAGTTTCTCCCATGATTAATTAACCTCACTCTTAATAGCATGTGCCTTATTTCTAATCTGAATTTGTATAGCTTCAGCTTTAACAATTGGTTCTTTCTTTTCCTCCTCTTCTTAACATAAAGCCCCTGACAAAAGTCTTCCTTGGACAGCTGGAAATGGCTTTGTGACTGTCTGGCCAGTCAGCCTGAGGAGCCACCCTCAGAACATTTTAGCATTTTCCATTTGGTTCCACTGGCTGCATCTTCCCAGTTATTATCTCTTATTGAGAGCTGATGGTTTTGGCAGGATGGAATTGCATCTCCTCCTCTCTGAGGGATGGAACCTGGGCACTCTTGGTGCCTTCAGCCATCGCGGTGCCATGAGGTCCCTTGGCATGGGTGTCTCAGCTCAGAGTGGTGGAGAACAGTACCAGATCGACCAATCCCTCTCAGCCTTCAAGCTTCCTTGAAGCTGCTGTAACATGTACATATATGTGTGCAGGTGGGATGTATGACTCATGTATATGTGGTTTTTATATATACATGTGTATATATTATATACACATACATGTATATTAGATATGCACACATTTGCATGCATTTATATATGGTAAAATAGCCATTTATGGTAAAACCAGATTAAAAACCAGTTTGATTTTTTTGGAACAGATCATACTTGAGATCATTATTCAGGGAAAGCAGGTACGTTGTGTGCTGTGGGATCATCATGGGGAGAGCTATTAAGGCCTCTTTCATGTAAACTCTGCGGAGTGAAGAGGTGGCTGGATGGGAAAACCTTCTTTGGCTTGCCTTTGATGCCATAAAGACCTAGTAATCACACTTAAAAAATGGAGAAACAAGCCTACAACAAACATTATCCAAAGGAAACATACAGAGATACACATTCCTGTTACTGAATGTAATTTTTTACATTTATGTTTATTCTTAGTTACATGACACAATTGGGAGGGTGTGTGTAAAACAGTAGTTTTAGCAGTAGTAACAGGTAAGCATAGTACAACAAATAGAGTCTTTCTAAATGCAGGGCGATAAACTTCTGAAAACCAATTTTTCCATTAAAAAATACCTCTAGGAATAGAGCTCTAAATTAATAAAAACTCTCATGAAAAGTCTCTTAGTTAGGCAAAAAAGGATAAAATAGTTTGAAGGCAAGCACAGTGAAAATGGCAGTTTTAAAATTAATACCTGTGTAGAACTGCTGGAGAATTTTAAGCGATGTTTCCTGTTGGAAATGTCCCTGAACTCTCAACTTCATCCCTGAGATAACTGAAGGAAAATTAAATTTACCCTTAGGACTGTTTTAGGAAACTCTTTTAATAAGGTTTATATTTAGCAGATAACAGTGCATTTATGGTGGTCACAGCCTGCCTAATAGAGCTCTAATAGATACATTTTTGCATTTAATCAATACCAATGAATAATAACTTCTCTTTATTAACTCTAATGTCACTGTGGTTAATTTTAGCTTGTACTGTAAGGATATCTCTGTTGTTTGACAAAGACTATGATTTTTTTTTTTTTAAATAAACTGATTTAACTGTATTCATCAAGGCTCTTTAAAGGTTTAGTGACGACCTGTTATCTCTCAGGTGTTTGCTCTGATCTTGTTTTCAGCATAAAGCATATTTTCACCTGTTGGTAGGTATTAAAAGATGCTCAACTAAGTAAAAGTCCACGGGCAGATAAAATTTCGCAAATACCTCTATTCTATGGACATTGTAAATCATAGCTGTTCTTAAATATTTGCAATATTTTCTCAGGCAGTAATATAGAGTTTTTTTTCTACTGAAAATTACTAGAAGGCACTTTATTACTGATGTAGATCAATTATTGCATTCCTTCTTTGGGTCTTTTTGCTGACTTTAGCCAATTCCACTTTCTTGAAGACAAGCTTGAATCATCACCTTTACTTCTTGTACCTTGAATTCTGTCTTTTTGGTCCTGGGTTTCCAGCCACTGCTGTTGCGGAGAGGAGTCTGCTTGCTTTGGGGATGCTGGAGCTGCTCAGGAGGAGGGAGTATCCCGGGAAACCCTGAGTTCCACTCACCTGGCGGCTGGACAGGCTTCCGACAGGATTCAAAACCTCCTTGGCTGTCATCAGAGCTGGGTTGAGTTTATGGCTGTGAAACATTTCAAGCTGGATGACTCAGCACAGTCTCTGAGCAAACTTTTTGAAAACTGCAGGAAAACTCAGTAAAATTTTAAATAGGGAGAGCCTTACTGTAAAAAATCAGAGCAGGAATTTGTGCATGCACACAATCCCTTCCTAAAATACTGGCATGTTTTTAATACTTTTTATAAGATGATAATTTATTTTAGCCAGCTAGTGGGATTTTTATCCAGAAGAGATGGGTTTTTTTGTGGAGTCTTTATTTACACTGACAGTTCTTTCCAAGAAGATGTGCTTTCTTGTGTGAGCACTCATCTGTGGGTACGAGGCATTCACAGCCTGGCCAGGAGTAGCTGCCGTAGCCTGCTGTTGTTGGGTTTTATTCCCACGATTAAATGAGAGGCAAATGTTTGTATCTGTTGATTTACCATTTCCTCTTTCTGGAGTAGTGAGGTGTCCCAGTCCCAGCCCTGTCCTGCCAGCGCTCACACTGGAAATGGAGTCAGTTGGCAGATTCAGAGATATTCCAGAATATGAGGCTGCTGGGAATCTGCCAGTGTTAGTGTCAAACCCATCCCTCCGAGGCTCAGCGGATTCTTCGCTGACAGTACGAGAATCAGGACAGCCAAATTTATATCCACAGTTGTAAATTACTGCAATTCCTCTGATCTATCCCTTTGTCTCAGACTTAGCTATAATAATTCATATACGTTCTTCTTATGAGAAATTACACTTAATTTAGTGGAGGATAAAGGAGGCTTTTAAAACAAACTGAGAAAATCTTTTGAGATTTTTAGTTTCACAGTCGATTTGAGTGATGCTGCTGCTGGCCTTCCAGCCTGGCCTCACCCAGCTTTTGGAAGTCGAGCCTGTGATGTGCTGCTTTTGTGCTTCTTACCTTCATGTTGGAGACAGCCCTTTGTAGGACTGAAACGGCACTTATCTGACTCACCTCTGGAGCTGATATTATGTACCTTTCCTTGCCAGCACTGTTAGAAGCTGCCACATCAGTGGAAGGAGCAGTATTATCTGGATGAAATGTGAATGTCACAAGAATGGGCTGTATCAGACCATCTTCTCGTTCTGCATTTTTAGTATTCAGGCAACATCGGCAGCAACAGAAGGCAGGCATCTTCCCTAACAGAGCTGTTGCAGTGGAAGCAGAAATGCTGACATGTGTTAGTGACGTTCCAAGGATGTTTAAACTCACATCTCTGTTACGTTTGAACTTGGGTTTGCTCTTTGGTTCAAAGGCAAATCAAAGTTGAAGTTTTCGATTAGGATACTGCTGAAACTCCACACCGTTTTCAGTGCTCAGTTTACTCTGTAAATGGCATAAAAATAAGCGTCATCAACTAATGAGATACCTCTTAATAGATTATTAGAACCAGGTAAGTCTGGTATCATTTTGTTCAAAACCCATGGGAAATAACTGCTAAAACACTGTTCGTTGAAGATCCGAGACAGAGTAAGTCGATGTGCTGTGAGCCCATTTGTGCTTAGCTCTCTGCTGTACAAGAGCAGGGGCTGAGATGAATTAAGATTGAAGAGCTTTGGGTTTAATTCCTTATTTCTCACAGATTTCCCACCTGAATTGGAGCAAATTGCTTACTCTTTTGATTGTGTCTGGAAAGTGGCGAGCATGGGATGTTCCTGTAAGTGTGTCACCCACGCAGGTACTGTGGTGATGGTGGGCACAGGAGTGTGTAAAGCAGCCAGATGTGTTACTGCTCCTCAGCAGCAGCTTCAGCAGGGACCAGCGTGCTCAGGCTTTCCACAGAACTCTCTGAAGTGAACCTATTTTCTGTCTCCCCCTTACTTTCATTAGTTTATTTCTTTTAAAATCAACAGTAGCTGTACTGAACCTGTATCCCTATTGGTCTGTATTTGGAAGGTGGTTGCAGCTCGAAAGATAAAGCTATATAAAGATATAAGAGAGCAGGATTTTCTTTGATTTGAATTTTGACAAAAGTGGGTACGCATCACTTTGTCCCTCATCTTGCTCCCGTTGTCTCCTCTGGCAGCCTCCTAGCATCAAAATCTGTTGGTGAGAAACATCGATGGAGAGACATATTAAGAGATAAATCAACAGTCACAGGGCATCCAAACTGAGCACAGCAGGGAACATAATAACCAAAAATTAAGCCTATTGCTAAACAGAATAATTCAATGGTAGCCAAGCCTTACTAGTCGATTTTAACAATTGAGACAGGGGATAATTTTACACAAAAAATGGGTGGCTTCCACTTTGTGTGGGATAGATAACTACTGGTTTCACCCAAGCAACTCACAGGACAATTCTACCTCCCAATCAGGAGATTTCTCACACCATTGCACTCTTAATTTTACAGGACCATGGATGAGTGCCTCTGTCTCCTTGGGCTACCTTGCACCGCTGCTTTTCCCTGATGGGCAAATGTCACAGTAGAAGGGTTAGTTTTGCAGCATAAGCCACTTGACAGTATGACCATTCTTGGTGAAGAATGGTCTTGTAAAATTATTAATAAAGAGATGAAAATGTGCATTGATTTGGGATTTAGATGGACATTATCACAGCAAGAAATGCATGGGAAAGAAAAAAATAATAGGGAAGCATTCTAAGTCTACTGTGCTTGAGGTCCACAGAAGGATGGCTTTCCACGGATTGTGACCCCTGTCACTTGCTGCTGTGCAGGGAGTTTGAACGCAGAATTGACCTTATCTCACCCAGCAGCCTGTTCTTTGAACAAGAACATCCATCCCCACTCTTTGAAGCCACTCTTTGAACACAAATTTGGCTATCACATTAATTAGGTGGAGTATTTCGGGTACTTGAAAGGGTTTTTTTGAGCATTTGAAAAAGCTGGTATAGTTTAAATGAAATTTGGGCAGATAGTGCTTGGTGGGACTTTTGATAGCTTGCTTGCATATGTTGTATCAGTAAATATAGCTGATCTGAGTTTTGCTATCTACAGTATTAGTGGAAAATAGTATCTGTTTTCCATGGTTTAGATCATATTTTATATAGAAGGAGGTCTTATCGGGGGAGTTATGATTATCTCTTAAACCAACTGATAGAGCTGAAAAAGTGGGCAGGATCTCAAAATAAGAGTCCCAGCGATTAGGGAATAAAAAGTGCCATGAAAATCCTACTTACTTTTTCCTTCTAAAGATTCTTGAGGCCAAGAAAATGTCTCATGTCATATAAATCATACTTTTCTCACGTAGCCATAGATAATTCCGTCTACTCTGTTGACATGTTCATACTTGTTCCATCTCAAGGCTCTTTTTTATTCATCACTGTACATGTGTGGGATTGCAGGGGTTGAGATATCATCAACATGATATGTTAAACTGTGGCATCAAAACAAACAGGAGTCATGGAAACAAACCTCCACAGCGGGTAGCAAAGGAAGAGAACAACAGTTTTACTTAAAAAAAATAATTATCTTTTAACTATTGAGTTAATTTTTAACTTTTGTTGCTTGCTTTAGCAGAAATGAGCGTGTTATCCCTGTATGTTGTGCTAACTTTTACAGATCAGTACTGTAGAGAGCTGAGAAAGTCTTCTTGAGAATGTGGTAGCTTCTTGGTTTGCAGTGTGTGTGTGCAATCTGAGTATCTCCACTGAGGTTGCTGGTGCTTTATTCATGTGTAGGACTCCTGTGATTGATGCAGAAATAGGAAAGTGAGAAAAGCTTATTCTTTCCTTTGAATACTTTGAGGGACCTTGATACATCTATTGTATTTACAAGGAAGTCGGATCCTGTATCATCCAGCCCATGGCTTTTCAGGTGTTTTTTATATTTTAAGCCAACTCCCTTTAGTGTTTGCTGTTCTGACCCCCACCTCTGACATTCGCAGGCGCAGAGATATCCCATTTGCTCTTTGAACTGCAGGGGAAAATTTGGGTGCCTCCATCCACCAAGCATCTTTCCTTGGCCTTGCTGATATGCAGAAGATAACAGCTGTATGCACCAGTAAGCTCCTGGTTTGAGCTGGGTGGTGGTTAAGGGTACCTAAAAGTTAAACAAAGGGGGATGAAGAGTGTGGAGACAATCCCTCAGAAGGACAAGCTGAGTGTCTGCTGAGAAACTTGCTGCCACCTCTTTAAACTTGATCTTACTGCAACTAAAACCTGGCACTCACCTTCTGTGCTCCCTGGGATGCTCCCGTGCTGTGCTCTGCATCTACAAGAAAGATAAATATCTCAGTAAGGCTGGCTCACGGGTGCTGGAGCTTTCTTACTGAAGGTTGCCCTGGCTTTTCATACTTACTAGCATCGTTTAGTAATCATTCTATAGCCTCATGACTAAGCATTTTCTCTGGTGTTTTTTACCTTTGGTGTTATTAAATATTTGGTGTTATTAAATATTTGTAATCATATAAATATTTGTTTCTATATACATTCTGGTTTTGCACACCAGAGGTGTGCTGGTGAGTGCTGGACCTCGCAGACCCCAAATTCACCGCACGCAGGCAGCGCCGGCGGTGTCAAGAGTCGCAGATTTCATTTGGCTGAAGTAATGATAACTTACATTATTTTGTGGGAGATTACAAAGAAAGATTGGGGTATTTTATTACACTGTCAATCAGCTGGTAGCTGAGTGCTGAGCCCTCTCCCCCCTTTCCTCCTCAAACAAAGCAAACAGAAAGCCACACAGATTTTGAAGGTGTTCATCATGAAATGGATGGAGCACAGTGACACTGTCAAATAGAAGAGGAAACGCTCGCCAAATCAGTTCTATTGTGAAGTAAAGAGAGCAGGTGGATTTCATGAATATATATATATATGTGTGTGTATTTACCGGGCACGGGAGAGTTTTCTAAAAATGAAGATGAGAGTAAATCAGTACAAAATAGGTGGCGATTGAATGCATTTCTTTAGAACTGAAGTTTTTATTGGAGAAACATAATAATTAGCTTCCGCAACCCATAGCTGCAGACGCTGCCTGTTCTGTTAATGAATGATCCTGCAGATATTGGCTGCAAAAGAATACAGAAAAATTACAGACGCCGACAAAAGGGTGTATTTTTCATTTACTAACTTTTCTTCCCTGAATATTCCCTTGCGTTACCTTGTTTTGCTTACAAGAGCTGCTGGGGGCGGGGGAGGGTGGCTCATGGTGTGCATGGGCAATTACTTTACATACTCATTTCAATCATAATCCATTCAGAATGATAAAAATGAAATCAAATGTAATTTATAATCTAGAACATTGCAGCTAGAGCTTTTTAAACATTACAGCTGCAAAGTGATTTGACATAATCCCTTACAATCATTCAGACTCTTTTAAAACCAAAACACATTTATCCATAAGTGACAATTACATCTCTTTTTTTTTTTTTTTCTTCTGAAAATTTGGTATGTTCTTATGGTTTGGGGGGTGATTTTATGTAAGGGATGGTTGCTGGTTGCACATGGGGTTGTTTATTTTCAGACCTGCACCCATCCTGAACCTGGTCCACAGATTGTCATTTGCTTGATGCTGCTAATCAATATGAAATAACGTGCTGCTGTTAGACTGTTAAAAGGAGAAACTTCAGATGGAGCTCAGCCAGTTGTAATGAGCATCTTGTTAATGCCACCGTCATGCGCTCTAAAATGACACTAAACAGTAATTCCACTGTGTGAGTATTATGCTATGAGTGGCATTTCATTCGCTGTTTAGAAATCCCAAACCAGCATGAGATGATTGCATATCCTTCCTCCACGCGGGGAGAGGAATTCCCCTAAACCTGATGTGGAGTGTAATTTCGTAGTTATTGATTTGTTTTATTTCCAAAAAGCCAATTGTGACAGAATCCCAGTAGCCTAATGCTGAAGTACATCTGCAGCGTGTTTCTGAGCAAGCTGCTGCCAATGCAGTTTCTGTTTTGTCCACAGAAGATGATCTCCTCTTTGTGGTTAATTGCCATTATCTTTTCTTTATCTCTTACAATCGGCGACGTCTAGCTGGGTTTTCATGATTTTGTAAAACATCATGGTGTTATTCACTTTGGCAAAGAATGCCTGGGTGTGCTGAGTCCAAAGCTGGCAGTTGTTGGGAAGACTGTGATTTCAGCAGGCTCTGCGTCACGATTGAATGTTTGTCTTCTCATCTTTACATCACCAGCCAAAAGGCCTGTTTGCTTCTGGTTGCATCTTCCTGTCTCTCCTTCTTACGGCATTTCAGGTCTGCTGTGGTGTGATCTTAGGCTTGTGTGATAACGGGAAATTCCAGCTTTGAGGTTTTCTATTTGACTTACTTGCACATTGAGATAAATTCTCTCTCTCCTCCCCCTTTGACTGTGACTTCTTCAGGAAGAAAAATGTTTTGCATTTTCTTTTGAGGGGAAAAAAAGAAGCTTGACCTTCTTCATGGAGTGAGTGATCGTTTCCAGGGATGTAGCAGAGGATCAGAGCTCCCCAGCTGGGCTTAAAAATGCTGATATTGATGCAATGGGGAAAGTCCAGTAGAGAAGTAGTAAAGCAGAGACTGCAAAGCGGGGAAAATACCAGGCAGTGGGTACTTGATACAAGGTGAAAAAGGGTGTATTTTTGGTATTACCAGCCTCAAGAGGTTAAACAACTCGAGTCAAGTGTTCCAAAACAATCATCTGTTTTTCTGAAAAGACATTGTGTTCTTGTTTTTTAAAGTTTCAGATTTCTGCTGCTCCTTTTAGTGTATCAGAGACATACCGTTAATATTTTCAGATCCTTTGAGGGATGGTCCTGGGGTGCTGCAGCTGGTCTCATGTCTTGCATCTGCTGGTCTGAATGATGCTGCTTTCCAGAGCCCGAATCAGACCCATTTCCCTCATATTCCATATGTGTTTTATTCCACATTAATAATGGAATATAATACACAAATCCTCCAGGATTCTGGAACAGTTTTTGCCCTATTGGGTCTGATCCATCCCCTTCCTTGGCTTTGCCCTTCAGCTTGTTCTAGGGTCACTTTTTTAACCCCCAGGTCCTCGAACCACACTCCACTTTCTCTCTGCAAGTCAGGAAGGCTTTTCACCTAAAGCCTTCCTCCCCAGAGCCTCCAGCCATCCACTGGTTTTGTCCTTCATACTCTGATCCTCTTTGGGTTTTGTCTCCAGACTTAGCAAGGTCAGCTACAGGAGGAGTCCTTTTTCCCCTGCCTTTTTCTGGTCTGTACTTAAAAGAGCTTAGGAATAAAGAGCTTCACCTACTGCTTTTGGTTGTTGACAAAGAGTGGAGTAGAGCTGATGCGCTGCTTGTCCCAAGAGGTATGGAGAAGTGTGGCAGGCAGACAAAAGGAAGGCTTAAGAAAACACGAATAGAGCTGTACAAAGAAGGAGTGGGGAAAAATTGCTGTTTCTTTTGGATTTAAGTTCAAGTTGGCCAGCAGGACTCTCTTTACAGGGGTGAAAAATAAGAGAACCCCAGCTCAAGACAAGAGCCAGGATTTCTACTCTTACAGGCCCAAGATGGCCCTGAGTTAGTATTGATCAAGGAAGAAGTAGAAAGGGGAAAAGATCCTGAAAAGTGTACAGAATTGTGCTACTGCATTCTATCATGCAAGACCATTCTAAATATAAGGTTTCAAAAAAAATAGTTGAGATAAAATAATGATAAAATTAGTCTAACTTTACACAATGCTTCAGTTTGATGGAACTGTATGTTCTGATTAGATCGCTCTGTCCAACTCTATACTTAATTAATTTGACAGTGATTTCCTTTCTTTCTTTTATTCAGTTGGCCTTATTGCCTCTTTCTGCTTCATGTTTGGTGGTTGGTAAGTGGGTCTTCTGCAGAATGTAGCACAGTACAAGATAGTAAAAGGGCTGAGCAGGAAAAGAGACAGGAATAGACTTCACCTGGTAGTGTAACCCATGTTTTCTGCCTTCCCACGGAGTGTGCTTAACTTCCTAATTTGATGATATTTTTATATTTTGAATATTGTATGAAGTGCTTTACCTAAAAATCGAGTGAGAGCTAAATTAGGTGGAGGGATCGTATCATTTGAACTAGTTCAGTCTGAAGACTGTGTTTTAGCTGATGGCATAGCTGAGTTTTGTTAAATTTGAATCATTTCTGTATGAGAGAAAGGCAAAAGAGTTGGGTTAAAACAATTTGGTAAAAATTCTAAGTAGCAGATCTCTTTGACTAGAGGTAGCTGGTAGAGGCACATCCCCCTTGACTGTCACTATAAATTAAAGATGGTTGTTCAAATCACCTCGGTATTTTCTGCAAATGATCTGTAGAACTGTAGCTGTTTGTCAAAGTGTGTAATTCGATTGTTTGTGTCCAGCGAACATTGAAAGGGGACTATTTTAAGGGCAAATATAATAATTTAATACATTTCTTTATGTGTATACAGAAGGATGTCACCTTGAGGATTACGTTCTATATGCCAAGCACAAGGGATTGGGTGCTGAAACATGTAGTTGTTGGGAAACACTTCTGAACAGAACGTTGGGAAGACTAAATGAATCTATACAAACAAACTTTTGCTCTCTTCTGTTGGAAGGTGTAGAGATACCCACGTCTTTGCTTTCTTGCTAGGGTAGTATATCACATTTTCTCTTGTTTCTTCCTATGTTTCAAAAATCAATATTCTTTCCACAGTGTCAGTTTTCTTATCTGCTGTATCTTATCTACTGTCTTTGTGGAGCTGGACAACAAACTCAGTCCTGGCCAGTATTTACAACACAGAATTTTTTAATGATATAGTTTTGCATGAGTGTTCAAAAATAACTGAATGACATTTTAATGAACGAGTTCCAGTGTTGTCAATTTAGTTTAAGAAACCTAAAGCATTGATTTACTCTCTATTTCTTCATAATATCATAGTGAAAGACACCTACAAAGGGCCATTTGGAAGGATTTTATTTCTGTTTTCTTATGCTGTTCTCCAGTAACTACTGTCCCTGAGACCTCTTAAATAGGTGCTGTATAGTTGCTCAAAAAAAGGCAACACAGAGAAGACAAAGGAGTATTATTTTAATTATTTTATGGATGGGGACTCAGGCACAAAGAGATTGTGGGTTCTTCTGGGTCATGCAAGAAATACCTTGTGGAGTTTGGAAATAGTGTGAGTTGCCCTGAATTCTGGCAGAATGGAGCAGAAACAGTTATGGGTTATGGATTCTTCTCAGCCCAGGCCCTGGGTGGGTCACAGAGAGACCAGTATCTTCTGAGGGGCTTGGTCTAGTTTGGTACTAAGCTTCTCCTGTTGAATTATTGTGTGGCTCCCAGTTTCCAAGAGGTGCCGAGTACTTTCGTCTTCAGCTGAAGACAATAGTGATGCAGGTGCTCAGTGCACCTCAAAACATTTTATTCATTTAATCAGTTCTTGCCAATTTTTAGTGCTCGGCTTCCCAGGCCTGCCCTCCCAGCATGTCTAGACTCATGCACCATCCACGCCTTTGAAGATCATTAACTCTACTGACTAGACGTGTGGGATTAGAGGTGGGTATTTAATGAGCTCGCTGTTGTTTCTCCGTGCCTTTTGGGGGCTGGGATGAAACATGACTTAGAAAGTTGTATTTTGGAAGATGATATATGTAAAACCGGTCTCTCTGCATACATCGAGGGGGTTGTTTGAAGAACAAATGACTTCCATCTCTATGCCCAAGGATATGACAAACTAAACGGAAAGTGCCACCGTGCTTTAATGTGTTTTGGCTGACTAACAGCTGACTAAACGTATGTGAGCTAGTACCTTGGAACCTCGCTATTTATGTTATTTTAGAACCAGTTTCAGTAAATATGAGTTCAAAATGTTTCTATCTGACAGTTTTCTCTATCAATTTGAGATTAAGGCAGCTAAATCTGCCTTCAGATTTATTAAAATTGGGTGGACTAACTCAAGAATGCTAATTTTGAAATGATCTGGAGTTGATAGTTCAGATGTGGCTGAATCGTGATTAGGGTAATTTCTTTAAGGACAATGGGGTCTCGTGTCCCTTATGCTTACAGAAAAGCACAAAGATGATGAATCAAGCAGTAGGGAACAGAGATGCTGAAAGATGGCTCTGCCAGAAAACTTCATTTAACCTGTGCCATTCAGGTGAGAAGGCTGAAAACTTTGAATCTTTCCAGACTGAGTCTGTTGTGTGTTGCTTTTCAAAAATAGAGATATTTTTTGAAAAGAGAGTTGTTAGTGAAAAATTCTCCTGAACATTTTCTAGATCGATTTCTTTGAAACTTATTTTCAGAATGTATCTCCTGTCTTACTTGTCACTGGGAGAGTCCATATGGATGAAATACAACAGGAAGATGTAGCTGGTGGCAGACAGATGAATTTAAAGACTTTATTCTTTTTTCAGGACTGGGACAAATGTTATGGCCTATCTCTCCACCGTTTTCAAAGACCTATTCTGTAGGTTCCAGACTGACCGTGTTTGGGTCTCATTTGAGCTCCTGCACAGTGAATAAGATGTGGAGCAACCTATGATAAAATTTTAATGAGTAGTAGTCATGCTATCCACAGGCATAGATCGCACAGCCCACGTTAGTGGTTAGAACTACACACATCTGAAACAGATGCCTTTTTCATCATTGTCTCTGCGTTACTCTTCTCAGGGGATATAAAATAGCATTTAAGAATCCTCCCAAGGGTGCATTCATGGAGCAGATAAGACAATTTCTTCAGCTAGATTGCAGCTGTAATTCTTTTCAATTGTAATTGCCGGCTGGAGAGGTGCCTGCAGGCCAGAGGGATGCTGTTCTTCACATTAGTTTCCTTGAAAAGAAAAGGAAATATGAACCTGGTGATGGTTTTTAAGATTTTTTTTTTTTTCCAAGTGTTGCCATGTGAGCTCAAAAAGACCAAAGCATCTTAGTAAAATGGAAAATAAATAATAATGAAATTGCCATGGCTTATTTCTGTGACATGGTTTATTCTCTTTTAGAGTTACGTATTTGTGTTGGGAGAGCTGGGCCACATTTGGAAGCCCATGTTGCAGTCAACTGCTGCTCATCACAGCATGCTCTAGGTGAGAAGATGGCAGTCGTTCTCCCTTAACTGCCCCGTTATTTCTGTGTTGCTTTGTTTTTATGGTGAAGAATGAAATGTTCTCTCTCTCTCCAAACGTTCTGACATTTGGCAGGGACTGAGGAAGGAAGTGCCGTGCCAAAGCAAATCCCTCTGCAAGAGCTGCAGAGGACATACTGTTTTTTTACTGGTTTTGTCTTGAGAAAATCTATGAGGTGATGGAGTCGTGCTGCAAGTGCTGTTCCAAAAGGTGGCCGTTTGCGTAATGACAAACGGAATCAAATAAATTAACGTTGTGTCATTTAGCAACACTTGACTTAGCAAAACTGTGCTGTGCCAGCTCTGCACTGCCATAAGTTGACTTGATGCAGGTGCAGAAATCCGTGCCAGTCCTAAGGCAGCACTGCGACCAGCAAGAGTTTAGGAAAAATCTTGCCAAGTATAATATTTATTAATTTTGCTCTTGCTAAGGGATAGCTCTGTAGCTTATCGCTGCGTTGCACTGTTTTCAGGCAATCTATACTGGAAGATAACCAGTTGCAGACTGTGAGACTTGGACTAAAGAGTGTGATATTGGATGTTGAAAGGGGAAGGACAGGACTAAAGCCACACAACAGCTCCTGAGGGCCATGTCCTGAGGTGAAGGATTGAAAATCCCCACAGTTTTTTGTGTTGTAAATCAGGGTCTGGTTTCCAGGCTGTACTTGAACACTGACATCTCTTTAGGTTACGTGGAGGACTCGCTGGGGTGAATTTATGTTGGCTGTGTTAGGAGCTAATCAAAACTTTCCCTTCTGGTCTTGGCGTGTGAAAGCATGCAAGACTCTTTCAGAAGTCCAAAGAGAAACCTAGAATTAGGCTACTTAATAGATGGCACCTTTTCAGAAAAGCCAAGCATTTGTCTTTCCCATCGCAGTCAGTGCCTACTTTTTGGCAATCTGCCCAATTGAAGTTTGGGTGTTGAAATATTTACACAGGTTTCTATTTTTAATAATCTTCGTCTTTGTTCTCGTAACAACTTTTCTAATACCTGCCAAAACCCCAAAGCTTTTGAGATGAGTTAAAAACAAAAACTCTCCTCTCCGTAAAGCTGCATGATGGGAATGTGGTTAAATCCAGTGGCCTCATCCTGGGATGAGAAACAGTAGATTGCACACGGAATATCCATTTCACTCTCAGCCTGATGCAGCCTTGGGCTCATTAATCCCCAAATACGTTTTCCTTGAAAAATGAGTCTATGTAAATTTTAGAACTCAAAAGTACAGTTTGGCTCTGAAAACAAGTTTGAGAAATTCACAGGAGTAGTTTGAGGAATGAGGCGAATTGTCATTCCTCAGAGAAGAGGGGTTTTCTGTACTAATAAATTGCAGTAGTGGTTTGATTTTTCATGAAAATTAGCAGTCACGTTGTTTCATGTACAAGAAGCTTTATCAGCAAAGTTGGTGTTGTGAAATGAGTGTGAATTTAGCTTGCATAATGGTTCTTGATAATCCAGAATGAGGATTCTTTATACCTGACAATATGGAATTGATTCTGTTGACTGTAAGAGATGTGTATTTGCTGGACCCAAAAGTGGTGGGTTGGTTTGCTGAGTGCAGTCTGGATTCTGAAAGACTTGCGGGTTAAAAAGATTGGTTAGAGGGAGACCTGGAGAATTAAAAAATGCGCAATGACCGTGAAACACGCCGCTTTTCATTGACTTCTCTTTGGAGGAGTTTTACATAATTCAGAATTGGATTGCCTTTAGCTGTCAGTGTCTTTAGGCCAAGCCCCCCTGAGAAATGATGCTGTTACACACACGCTGTTAACTAGTGTTCAGTTGGATCAACAGTTGTACAGGTGATGCTTTAAAAGGTGCAGAAAATGTTGGTGATACACTGAGAGGAGTAGATCCAGTCTTATAATGTAGTGGGTGGGACACGGGCTCCTAGAACCGTCTTTAAATATGACATGACGTTGAGATCCTGGTCTCAATTATATCAATGTGCTATTGCAGGAAAAGTCGAAGTTCAAGATGAGGTAGTTGCTTTCTTTAGTTTTCTCCCCGTGTGTATTGCAAAAGTGATGAGGAGAGAAGGAAATAAAAAAAAAAGATAAAGAATAAAAACGTGAAACCACATAAAAACAACTTAACGTGAATTTTGTACATTCTAAATTTCCAAGGAAAAGTGCAGTTATAGTCACCAATCCCTATTATTTTCGTTGTGGGCTGAAGCAAATGGAATGGATAAATTCCATACTGCTCTTTGGAGGATGTTAAGATTTTTATGTCAGTTGGATGTGAGGGGAAAGCGAAGAAGTCTCTACCCGTTTATACCGGCAGACAATGAAAAATGATTCTCCTTCAAATAGATAACAACCTTACCTCATCCCAGCAATACCTAAAATGGTCTGGAATGGCTTTTCATTATCTAGCTTATACATCTGAAAAATGAAAGGCAGGAAGAATAGAAACAGGAAACCAGTTTCTTTTGATGGATGCAGTTTCACTTCTAACGGCACTCTTGAAATTCACATTCTCAGACACGTTTGCCCAATAATTTTCAGAGCAAAGTCCTTGGGGGGATTTCCCAAATGCCTACTACATGCATGAAGAGGAACTAGTGCTTTTCTCCCTCTCTTTTTTTTTTTTTCCTAAGGTATATATTTGTGTGCAGAATGCTTTGCCCAGACCTTTAGATGCTAGATAGGCAAATACATACCATAGCTGAAATTTGCCCTGCAGTGATGCTCATCTCTGTGCAAACTGCCAGCACAGCACCGTATGTTGTGTAAGGCCAATTTTAGGTCCTTAATGTGGTTCTTCTGTTGTACAGAAGAATTTATGTAGATCGTTCCACTGGGATAATTTTTCTTTATTTGCAAACAGAAAAAGGTTCTGATTCCCTTCCCAATGCAATTGCAAGCCGTGCTTGAGAAATGCTCCATCACATACTCCTTTTATAGTTCATAAAACGCTTCTGTCATCTTATCTTCACTTCCATTATATCTGCCTTCAATTGAATGTGTGGCTGTGGCTTGGCACTGCCAGTCTCCCCGCAGTCTGATGGATTGGAGATAAGAGGTTCTTGGGAGAGTCTTCTTTCTTCAGATGAATGGATTATTACTCAGAAAATGTCTAAATAGCTCCGTGGCTTCTCTGACACTTGTCAAAGTCCAGTGGAAGCACGTCTGCTCTGTGGGAATAAAAGGGGCAATTGGGGGTATTCTTCAGCTCTGGGTCTCCCCCAGCAAATGCTCTGTCTATTGGAACGAAGAGGAGGATGGGAAAGTAATAAAAGAAGAACTTGCTAATAAATGACTTGAATCTTTTGGTCTACAAGAACAGTAAATGCATAAGATTTTAGGTTTTTTTCCCCCCAACTTCTCTTCTGCCCGTTGCAGAACTGGAGGGTGTGAAGGGCAGAGACCCTGCTGGACCGTGCCTGCAGATCATTTAGCATCAGTGCACCTTGGTCATGTTTAGGAGCTGGGAGTTCCTTCGAGTGCCTAAGCTTAGAATTATTGTTAGTTTTATTGACTTAAGACACAAGCCTTTAACATATTGTCTGTTCCTCCATTCAAACTTAATTATTTAAATGCCTAACTTGTTTATAGCTTACAAACCCCATTGTTTTGGGAACATTTTATTGAATAATAGGGCAAAACAGACAAGAAGTTTATTTAAAACTGGAAAGATTTGGATTGCATCCAACTTCTGAGCTTAGCTTGCTTGCTTAGAGAGAAGATCAGCAATAATATGCTTCAGGGTAAAATACTGTGACTTAACTGCATCTGTTGTGTGACTGATGATGCTATAAGGTTTGACAAACATTGGCTCATTGTCCTTTATTTCTTTTAATGCCTCATGTATTTTTAAGATAATATTAAGAAATGATAATATCTTGGGAGTTCATGGACTACTTTTGTGAAGGCTGTGAGATACCAGCGACATATCTGCATGTGTTGAAGGAATGGTGTGGAAATCTTGAAATGATGAGGAAAATGTTCTATCAGGAGTTTGGATTTGATCTGTGAAATATATAAATACTGACTCAGTGTCCCCATTGTCATCGCAATAACAGTTTGTTAGATGATGTTAGATACTTACAAATGATACATACATAAAAACAAAATCCAAAGTGGAATCTATTTGCAGTAATGATTCATGCCCAAGTTATTGTTCAAACACATAAAACTGTTGAAATTAATATCACCTTTAGTAGGTTTATTTAATGTTGTATGTGTGGATCTGAGGCAGCTTCTAGCTTTTGAACCAGCAGTGCCATTAGGCATTTTATAAGCTTCTGAGGTCTTCTGCATTCCTTTACCCAGGCTGTTTTGTGTGCCTGTGCCTCCTGCTTTGCTGCCTGTGTTTGATGTGAGAGAAAAGCACGAAGCACATACTCTGAATACTGGGCTTAATGGTATAATGGGTGTTTGTATAATAGCGAGCAGGCTATTAAGAGAGCCTGGACCAGGTACTCTGAAAAAGCAGAACAGTGAGAAAATGCACAAGACAAAAATGGTGATGTTTCCATGGAATCATCTAGACTGAAAATTACAGATTTGATCCGCAGAGATAAAAAGATTCAAATACTTACAGATGTCAAATGTCTCCAATCTTGCAGATACACACGCTTCCCAAGCCTTCCAGATCATGAGAAACTGCTGGGACTTTCAATGGCAGCTGGGACCTGCAAACACCCAGAGCAGTTCTGTTGTATTTTGTGGATGTTCTTGAGGATGGCAAGAAAATGTCTTCACTTCGACTGGTATGTTGCAAAGTGTTTTTATTTTATTTTTTTTTTTGCTGTCTTTCTTTGCTGGCAGAGAGAAATCATTGGGGACAAATGGTGTTTTTCATTTATCTCAGACAGGCTATTTACAGGCTTGTCCGGAGTTTCCTATGAATCTTCCCCTTCCCCACAAAGAAATAACACCGGGTTGTGCCACTGTTTTCAATTTGAGGAGAATTGGGATCCAACAGAGGGTGCAATCCATTGGACAGTAGTTAATATAGCAATTTCTGTAACGCCATTCAGCTTCTATTAGTCTCTGTGGGTGCACAAAGTCTCTAATGGTGGAAGCCTAGGGAGACCTGGCTTTGAAGTGTATCTGGAAAGCGACCGTAAAAAAGATCTATTCCTCAATTTCACCACTTGCAAAACTTCCATTCTTAGGCTTCAATAGCATACTCACTGCCAACACAACAGACATTGGGAGGCAAAACACAGGCATATTGATCTATAGGAGAGTAATGTAAAAGGCCCACAAAGAATGCTGACCTTGTTTGCAAGTAATGGGAAAGGTCAGTGCCAAAAGCAGCTCGAGTCAGAGTTCCAGCTGGAAAAAACTGGCAGAGAATATGCTGAATGTTGTTTTACGCTCCTTAGCTAAGAAGCTGGGAGTGATTGAGGATCACTTCCCAACACCATCGCAAGAATAAATGCGGTGGCCACAGGTGATAATATAAATTCCACATCAGTGACGGTAAATTGAGTCTTCTGCCCTGCCTGCATACCTGAAAATTATGAGGATCATGCAGTCAAGGCTCTACAATTCAAAAATAAATAAGCACTGCCATCTTCCCACCTAACACAGGTTGAAAACCCATCCGTAACTGAAAGTCACTGTCAGAAGATTGTTCTGAGTTTGCTGCAAAACCAGACCTTCCTTTCAGGTGGTTGTCCAGCAGTTAATGGAATTAAATCTGGTCACAGTGGTTTTATATCACCTCGTTAAACGCAGGTGGGATGTGAACGTTCAGTATTCGTTAAATCTGTAAAAAGCCAAGGACCATCACTCCACTACAGAAGTGTCTCCTAATAGCAGTGGCAGGATGTCACATCTCCCATACCGTGTCATCTTCATTGCCAGCATATAGCCAGTAGAAAAGTGCCACAACTGAGTTTCCTCTTGGCAGGATTTATGTCACCTAATTTTAAATATCTACAGCATAGATGTCAATGTAAGAGCTCATTATCCAAACTCCCCCTGCAATCAGTGGAGAGAAATGGGCACTTTTAAGGCTGAGCTAATCAATAATTCACCAAAGAAGGTGAGGGAAGGTACCTTCTTTCATTTGCAGAGTCTCAGGGAATCAATATGCTGGTTGTGAGAGAGATTCCATTCTGTGTGATATATGCCTCAGCTCTCTAATTCTCTTGTTAGGTATTTGCAAGTGTTTCAATGTCGGCATTAAAACCCCTCCCCAAAATTAATAACTATGGTATTTTTCTAATGTAAGCAACCATATGCCTTGTTTGTAGTTTCATTGCATTCAAAAACAGTGTTTCAAAGTAATGGACATCTAAGTGTATTATAGAATGAGTTGGTAGTACTGCTTGTAAATATTTTTTAGGGCTGTTAAGCTATTTTAGAGGCTTTGAGTAAATATATACCACTATCAAAAAGGAGCAGCATGGTTAAACACTAGAGCAAAAGGAGGAGGCTTTTATAAATAAAAAAGCATCTGGCTCAAAATGGAACGTGGAAAAAGAGCATAACCTTGGCTGGTTAAATATAAAACCAGACCATCTATAAATATAAAACCATGAGGCAGACCTAAGAAGATTTTGAGGAACAACTTGCTGAAGGCATAAAACCCTTGAAGGAAAAAAAAAAAGCTTTCTCTCCAGAGAGGAGATTCTGCCAGAGAAGCTTCGTAGCCAATGGATGTGTAAAATACACATGCAAGAAGAATGACATGGCAGAAAAGCTGAATGAATTATTTGCATTGATATTCACTCCTGAGGAAAGTTTGATATTTCCTTTATGGTGCCAAGACCTGTCTTGTGTTGAGGTGCTGGTAGAAGAGATATTAGAATAAGTAGGAACGAGAAGCAGATAAAACAGAGCTGAAATAAATTTTCTCATTTTTCATTAGAGAGAGAACAAGTGCTGTCCTTCAGACATCTGGGTTGGGAATCTCTGCTCTTTAATATATTTGTAGCTGAACTAAAGATGTGACCAAGAGTAGTGAGTAATCGGGTTTTCTGGTGTTTAATTATTTTTGAAGATGTTAGTCAAAATGAAAGCTGAGAAAAGTGTTTTGAGAATGGCTTATGATTAGTTGCCTGAAAACGTCACCTTGATACTTTGACCTGGTGAAAAAGGCTAATAAAATGTTGGGAATTACTGGGAAGAAAATGGAAAATGAAAGAAAAAATTGCTGTAGACCAGCGTACTCGATGGCACATCTAGATTTTGAGTGCGATGTGCTGTCCTGGCAGCCTGCTCCTAAGAAGGCAAGATGGAATTAGGGAAGGCAGAGAGGATATCAGGATGAATGACCAGGGAAGAGACGTTAAGAGTCTTAAGACTCTTCAGTGGGGAAAGGGGTGCTCAGAAATCATGGGACAGAGGTTTGGAATGGCAAGGCAGAAGTGGGAATATGATTGATGACCTCCGAGGCGTCAGATGACAGGTTTGTGCTGCGGATTGAGCACAAACAAAAGGAAGTGCTCGCTTTGCACGACACACCATTAAGTCATGGGATCCATCGCTACAGGATGTTTCGGATGCCAAAATATATATAGGTTTAAAAAAACCATTAGACAATTCATGAAAGAAAGGTCCATTGAGGGCTACTAAACAGGAAGATGCTGATGTAACCTCCAGCTCAGGAAGTCCCCAGGCTGCAGATTGCCAGGAGCTGGGAAAGGCACTGGGGGAACTCTCCGAGAGTCTTTCTTTTCGCATCTGTTCCTGGCCACTGCTGTCTGGGGACCAGGGAGCAAGCAGCGGTTAGTTTTTGCTGCGGTTGTTGCACACAGCTGGTGACATACTGTACTTTGGAATCTGTGTTTTAGGATATTAAAACTGAAAGAAGAACCGAATTTAATTTTCTTCGTTCCCGCAGTTTGTCTGTTTCATGCGTTTCACTCGGTTTTGCTGATGAAACAAGACCACTCAGTTCCTTTTCAATTACAGTGTGTTCATTTTTCTAGTTCTCCAGTGCTACCAAAAATGATACAGAGCGGAGATATCTGACATTCCTGGACAGTATTGCCAAATAAGAGCAAAGAAACTACCGAAAATACATGGAACAAAAACAAAATAATGAGGATATTTCTATTCATGCTGAGTTCTGGATTGGTCTTCTACCAATGGCTATATTTGAAATGTCAGTGTTTAATTTTGGTTCCTTTTGAGTATTTTAACACAGTGCCTATTTTAAAACACTGCAGATGCCCATCCCTTGGGAATTCAGCACCTTTATGGGGGTTTGGTGCCTGTGTCCTTTTCTGTTCGGGGTTCTGAACTCTTCAACTGCATTTCCTCATAACAGATGTGATGGGTGTTCTTCTTCCCATGTTGGGAATTCTTCCTAAAAGGCAGACTTAGAACAGGAAAGAGCAATTATAAAAACTCTTATTTTAGGGAAAATCAATCTAAATATGAGTTACCCAGAATAAAAGGTCTTCTCTTTGGTGGTAATAGCCAAGTGTAATCTTTCCATCAGATGGAAATGTAATGGGAAATCAATGGCTGGACCACTCTTTGCACGTTGCGTTTTGCTGCCGCACTGATGGAATCCCTGACTTTCCTCTGCCAGTCTGCCAACTGCTGTGTCCAGGGAGGAGCAACCGAGGAAATCTAAGCCCAGAAGAGAAATTTCAGAACAGTCTAACACTTAGACACTCCATAGCATATTACAGAGCTCTTGAGAATAACTACAAATAACAAGCAGAAGAGCAAAGATTTTTAGTAACAGTGAAGATAGACTCTTAATTGATGCAGAAAGCTGATAATTTCTTCTTAAAAGAAGAGTTTACAGTTTTCTGTTATTAGAACTGTGGGTTAATATCTTGATGATAATTTATTTTCCTTAGGAAGATGTTCACTTTAAACCAACGTTTTGTATGTTGCATAGCAAGTACTATACTTTCCATGGTAATATATTGCTTTTAACATTTGAGAGCCATATAGAGTGCTGGTAAAGGAGTGATATGATTAGTTGAAAAGATCCCACCAGCTCAGGTTATCCAGCAAACCGTTATTTTTAGTAGACATCTCTATACTTACATAGTGGGGAAAAAGAAAGGATGTTATTTGTTAGTAGCATTTCAGTCCAAATGTACGTGATGCTGATATTTCAAGCTGAGAACTTTTGTATTTGAAAGAAATGGAACTGGAAAAACATTTGCTGTAGGAGTAACTTTTACCACTTCAGAAAAATAACTGTGAAACTTGAGGGAAGTTGTGTCTTCTGGTAGTTTCCTTTCTTAATTTTTAAAATTGCTGCAAATTTTTTACCTTTAATATGTTAAATTTAATACTATATTGATGTTCATTTAGATAAATTAATCACTGTTCTTAAGTGTAAGAATAGTATTTTGTGTACCTCCTCACTGCTAAAGCTCAATTTAAAAGCTAGTTAGATTCCTCCTTTTTCCATTAGTCCTACTAGACATTTCAGAACTTCACTGTTTATTAGAAATGCCCTTCAGATCCACACAACATATTTATGATTAATGCTGACGTTGTCTATTTGCTCAAGCATCTCTTCTTCCCATTTCTCACATGTGTATCCAGAAACAGTAGCTGCATCTTCTCAGCCTTTGTTTCGCTTGGGTCAAAGAAATTCGAGTCTTTAAAAATACTTTTAAAAATTCTTAAGACAGAGTCTTTACTGCCCCATTCAGCTGAGCAGTTTTCCTGTTTGCCAATGTGAAATAATTTCTTTTTCTTTAGAACAGATAATGGGTTTGTGCCATTGCCTAGATAAATTCTGTTCTCAGCTGTGTGTCTCCAGAGCTGGTGTGTTCACCTGACTTGTATGTAATGTTTTTCTTTGCACAGTACTTCATTAGGTTTGCAGAAGGGGATTGAATGCCTTCCTCAGGTTATTTGCGAAGAAGTAGTTGTTAAAGTGCTCAGATAGTTCCCAGTTAACACGTTTCAGCCTTGTAGCAATTATGCAGTGACAATTAGTGTTTCAGATATTTCTGTATTTGCCATTGACAGTCTCTGAAGTTACTATGGAAAATGATGATTATGAGCCCATCAAAATAGCTTATAATTGCTCTTCTGTGTTCCTTTATTTGAAAGAAACAGTATTATAAAAAGCATGATGATGCATTATTCAACCATAGTTTTTCACGTTCTAAATACACATTGATGTCCATCTTCTGGACGTACGTTCTTATCATTGAATGGAAAACTGATTTATCTCTAAAGGAGTGCCCAGAGGCTCTTCTTGCTCTGCATAGTCAAATGCTCCACCAATAATCTCCATATCAGCAGTAACGTGATCCCAAGTCCTTTCTGCTCCTTCTAGGTCATGCTCGGCTCTTGGCTGCACCACCTCATTTTGCTGCGAATCAGCCTTTTTTTTTTTTTTTTTTTTTTTTTAGAGCAGGGAGCAGAGAATTGCTTGGTTTTGCTGCAACCATGAAAACTTCCAATACTTCTGTGGAAACCAGAGAATCTATCAGCGTCAGGCCAGGCGAGTCTGCAATAGCCTTATTCAGGTCTGGGCCCTGCGCCAGATTTCATGTCGTTTCATTGCTACTTCCTTGTAATGGATAATAGCGCTGCCGTGCCCGGGTCGGGAGGGGGATTCATTTTAAAGTAGGGGCTGAAATTCTGCCACAGCATCTGACACGCTTGAGATGGTCAAACTCTACCCTGTTGTGTGATTTCTTAACCTTACCATGAATTTCTGTTGCTTTTTAGTTAGTGTGCGACCAGTAATGAGTAATAAGAAATTAATTTAATAGGCAATATTTGTATTTTCACGTTACCGATGTACCCTCTACTGTTATGTAGAGAAGCACAGGCTGTTTCTTGGAACTTGATGATCTTTAAGGTCTCTTCCAACTCTAACCATTCTCTGATTCTTCTCTTTTTTTTATTCAGTGTTTTTATTGGGCTTGTTATGCATATCAGAATTCAAACCCCACCATATTCAAGTAGATCTTAGATATTTATACATGGATGTTTGGAGGTTTCCTCAATGAAGGCACAAACATTTCTTAGAAATGAGGTGGGAATAGTCTGTGAGAAGCTCTGCATCAATGAATGGTGTTCAAGGCCAGGCTCTATGGACCTTCAAGCAAGCTGCTCTAGTGGGACGTGTCCCTGCCCATGGCAGGGGGGTTGGAACTTGATGATCTTTAAGGTCCCTTCCAACTCTGACCATTCTATGATTCTATGAAAGTGAAGCCTTGCAAAATTTCTATCGATTTTGAAGAGACCAAGGTTTTATCCAGGATGCTGAAAATCAAGTGAGGAAATTACATACAGTAGATGTTTTGATTTCAGGAGAGATAGAAAAGTTTTCTTTCTAGAGGTATTTTAAGGGAAAGAAATAGTGATTTTTTTTTTTTAAACAGTGATGATTTTTTTTAGACTTTATTCAACTTTCTGAGATTTTACCAAACATCTACCCAAGTCACATTTACTTTAAAGTGTTAAAAGCCCCACCAATCCATAAAAAGGAGTAAATTTTCTATTAAATTACTTTTAGAGTGTTTTCTCTAGAGCATCCAATGCCTCTTGGTATCCTGCCCAGTAATTTCTATTAGAACTTTTCCACAAGCAATTTTTTTTTTTATCTGAGCAATTAGCTTGTTTCTTCTGTGGAGCCTCCTCTTGCAGTGCTTGTTTCTTGGGCTTCTTAGCTTCAGAGCTCTGGAGAGATGGGTGCTCTTTTCCTTCAGCAACCCCTCACAGCTGGAGGAAGCTTTTCAGCCCCAAACTGGCCAAGTTGTAGCACTGTGGCAGGTTTCCTGAGCTGGGAGGGTATCCGAGCTGTGATCCACAGCCAGGTTTCACAGGTTTATTCCCTGGTGCCACCTGAGCCACCAGCTGGGTGTCACACCAGGGGCAGCTCTGCTGAAGGAAAGGTGATCCTGGCATCACCTGGCAGAGGCACGGAGAGATTAAGTGGTAGGTGTTGCTTCATATACTCAAGGAGTTTTTGTGTTATAATTTCTAGGAAGAGTTTTAGAAAGGTGCTGTCTATGGTGACCTCTGGATGGCTAAATAGGGAGAGTCTCCTCCTGCTTCCTGAGCCCACAGGGATGGGAAGGGAACAGGACTGCCAGCATCTTCTCCTGGGAGGCTGCCGAAAGGAAGTAGCTTTAATTTCCTGGGGAAGGCTTGCCAGTTCCCAACCATGCCAGCCATCTTTCTGGGAAGCACTGTGCTGCTTCCAGGCACTCTCAGGAGCAGCAGATCTCTGGATTATCCTCTTTGGGAAGCATGGCCAGGAGCTGCACGAAACTGTGTTGGGCCCCAGTTAGAATATCTATACTGGGATGTGTGTGGGCTTCTCTTTTGAGCTGTTCTTTTGCTCCTGATTAAATTTTCCCTGCATTCTCCAGCTGATGCTGTGCGTGTGGCTGCTGCTGGGGCATCCACAGGTGGAAAAAGTGGATGTGCAGTGACCAGAGCAAGAGGAAGGTCTCTACAAAAGCTTCTCCCTTCCCTGCTGGCTGACAGAAGGAATAGATCCTCGAATCCCTTTAGTCTGAAGCTGTGGTTTATTAAAGTAAATGACTTTTTATTTTTTTTTTCTTTTGAGTTATTTATTATTGTGCTTTTGCTCAGTTATCAAATTGGAAGCAAATGGTGGAAGGATTTGCTTTGCATGACAATGAGAAAGACTGAAATGACTTCTCATCGCCGTGGCACTTTGTATACAGTTTCCTTAAGCCCAAATGGCTAATCTTGCCATAATGAACACACGAGTAGTTTCAGTGACTTTAGTGAGATTTCATGCATTAATAGGCAGGCAAGATTTTACCTTTGAGAGCACCAAATCCTTTCGGAAAAATCGTATAATGTTTAAGTAGAAAAGAAACCAAGGAATTTATAGATTAATGACTCAAGCCTACAGAACCTAAGAGAGGGTTTTCATAGATTTTTTTTTTTTAAACATCTGTTAACATTTAGCATTAATGTTATGTTTACATGGGGTTAATAAACTGAGCAGCAGCAATAGGAATTGTAGAGAAGTGGGGAGAGTATAGGGGAAGAGGCGGTAGAAATCACCCTTATTAACAGTCTATTAAGCAGTTGCACTCAAATAGTTAGTAACACTTTATTAATGTTACAATGGACATCTTAATAATTATTCCTCTTTATAAAATATTAAAAAATGGAATCTCCCTATAAAGCGTGATCATATGTCCCGTCACATTTGAGTGCAGAAATAGGACCTTTGTTCTGTGCTTTAGGGTTTGTCCAAGCATCAGTAAAATAGTTCCTCTTTCCTGTTGTATCTGCCAAATGTCATCAGCCCAAATAAAAATAATGTGATCTTTCTTGACCTATAAATATACTAAAAGTGTTATGTTTAACACTCTGCAATCATGACTCAGGCAAGTATCCTACAACTCTGGTTGAGAAGGAGGCAGCCTACCTGTCTTCTGTTTAATTACCTTATCCAGATAATACCAAATTCAATGAAATGCTGCTAATTCACTAACATAGATTTAATTTTGGCTTTTTTAAAGAGTTAAGCAGTATCTATTAGGAATAAACCAGCACTGTAGGACTTGGCCCTCTGTGGTGACACAAATAGTGTGTTTCAAAATGGGCAAATGTAAACCAGGAGAAGCAGATCATATTTGGGAGGATCGTGCTTATATAAACTTGTTTGTGAAGGGAATTAACTTTCAGTGATTTATTATTCTGCTTGTGCAACATATAGCCCAGAAATACACAGGCCCGTTTGCGAAAGCTGCTGTTGGAGGAGTGGGGCCTTGTTTTCCCTCTCTGCTACAAGGATGAGCAGATGTTAAGCAACGCTTTGCTATTTTATGATTGAGATTTATAAAGGCTAGCGATACGTATCGAAAAGTCCTGAGGTATGTTTTGTGTTAGGGACCGATAAAAGAAATTAATGACATCTGGAAATGTAAAGAAAAGTAAAAAAGTAAAAGTCATTTCAAGCAGCAGACACAGGAGCAGAATTAACACGCAGAACGTTGATGCCTGATTCCTGCAAGGGTGTATGTATGGTGGTGTAAATGGTTATCGATGTATGGGAAGAGGAGAACTTGATTTAAAACAATTGAAGAGAGAAACATTATCTGAGTCACTAGGAAAAAAGGGAGAAGTTAACTAGGCCTCTGAAGTGTAGCAATTCAGGCTACAATAATGAGAACGTTATTTAGGAGAGTGAAAATTCAAGTAACCTACCTTTGATATCCTCTCCTTGAGTACTAATGATGCATGATTTCTACAAAAACGCTCTTCTCATAAGCAGTCTATGAATATAAGAAACTATTGCTAATTTTTTCCCTCTTTGTAATGTTTCTAATCATCACTAATGGCCTTCATTATTATTCAGTTATTCTGTCTTTGAAAAGCTTGCCAGTTATGCCAAATTATGTAGGGATATATGAGATTCTATGGGTGTTTCTTCGCCAGATACAAGAATGATAAGTGCCTATTTGTTCTTCCAATATGAGAAAAATGAAATGTTACAGATTCAGAAGGCTTTATGACTAGCCAGAAGCATCCCAGGCTGTACCTGCAAGCAAGAACATTTGAATCACAGAATTATGAAATACAGACTCAAAATGATATCAAACATTATTCTTGGGTTTATAGTTTTTTCCAACTGTTTGGTGTAGTGCCCAAGCAATCTGTGATTGGCTTTGTCATAGAGACTGAATCCGGGGGCTTATTTTTTTTAAATCTCTCCTACCACTTTCTAAGCAGCACAGTTGTTGGAATTCCTTTATGAGATGAATTTTCATTTTCCCCATTCACAAGCACATACCCTGTCAGAATACTGGGGACCTGATTTAAATGGTTATCAGTGTCACTGTAGCACACACTCATTTTCTGTTGCCTTTTTTTGCTCACTGGCTAAGGATAGGCTGTCCTTATTTGCTTAATAAATGGGCAGTTAAGGATCTTCATTTTTTATGCTTGCTGCACATTCATGTTTTATTATTATTTTATTCTTTCTATTTATAGATTTTACATTAACATTTGATGAATTTTCCACGTAAATGGCAATGCTTGATATAATTCATATCACTCTTAATATGTACAATTTGCATATATTATCCCAAGCAATGACCTAGTAAATGAATTAAATAAGCCTTGGTAATAAGAATGACATATTTGAGCCCATTTAGACAACAATAGCCAATGTCTCCCCAAAGCAGGGCCGTATTGAGGAAACACAGACACAGCTCAGAATACACTATATATTCTAATTCATCCCAACCTCTGTTGCAAAGACACAAGCACCTTCAAAGAATGAACCAGTGTCTCAAATAAACTAGTTAAGGGTAATATTTTCTCTTCTTCTAGTGAGCGCAAATATAATTTTAATGTATTCTTGAAGAACAAATCTTCCAGTGAGTTGTACATGATTTTTATTAATGTCGAACCTAAAAACATTAATTGTAGCAATTATCTAAAAGTAGCAGTGAAAGAATTGCAATTGCTTGAGTTGTGTAAGGCACGCTGGGCTCCCAGCTTTTCTTCCTTCAGGAGCTGCCAGAAAACAAGCATTTAAAGAGAAGAGACTTAGAAACCTTTAGAGTGATGGAGTAGGAGCGTTAAACAGATTCTAGGTAGGGTTCCATATGTCTGCTTTACCTGGTACCTTCCCTGTTGCCATCCATTACAGCGGGTAATTGTTACCCACCTAAGAAAGATGCATCTTCTGGAAGCTGTAATGGGATCCATTTGGATTGTGGAGCTTCTGTAAGATTTCCTCAGACAAGATAATAATTAAGACTTATACCATTCCTGCAAGAAACTACTGTCATGTGACTTGAATATTATTGGGGAAGTATTTCTTCCTTTAGTAATCATTCAGTGTTAATATTAATTTAATATATCATTAGATATATACATATTCAGTATATCATCTCTCTGCTGTGGTCATGCTTCTTTTTTTCTTTTCTTTGTGAGGTTATTAGACTTGATTCTGGTTTCTCACAAATTCTTACGTTAGCTTCACAGGAGCTATTTGTGATTTACATTATTTTCATGCTATTGGAATTATTCCCAGCAATCTCATTGTGATTTTTTTTTCTCCCCTGTCCTTACAATTGTTCTTTGCTTTCCCTTTGGCAACTATGGAAATATTAGGCTTTGTCTACACAAATTAATTATTTCAGGCTAAACTTTTTTTGTTTTGATGGGAAAGTTAGTTGTGCCTGTCCAATGAAGCCATTATACCTGCAGTGTGTGGAGGAAATGTATTTCTATATTTATCCCCATATAGTTTTGTTTGGTGAAATAAATTCAATGTGATGTTCTATGGGCTGGGTTTTTTTATTACACCACTGAACCATCCAACACTCCCCTGCACCTTCATAGTCAGGTCAGTGAGTGGAAAGACACATTTATTCACTACAAGTTATATGGGACTGATGTGCCAATCTATTTCCCTGGGTGCTCTTAATAAAACTTGAACTAAAAATACAATCAAGACAAAATGGGTAATAATTCCCTCAGAATTTCAGGGGGACATCACAAACACCCTTTGAAGGCCATCATGTTGTTGTGTTGTTTTTTTTTTAAAACCAACTAATGCTCAATTCTACATAAAGAGCCAACTCCATTTGAATCCAGTTCTCCTCAACTGTCTAGTTGAAGAGGCAGCCTACTCTGGAAAGGAACAATCCCAATCTATTTTATAGCAAAGGCAGAAGCTTTTCTACAGCTGAAAACCCCATATGGAGAACACTCTACTGCCAAATTTCTATCTATTAAGTTGAACAGGATCCAGCATATGTGGCTCCCTTGATTACAGTGCTGACCGAAATGTGCAAAGAGAAATGTGTTCTTTTAAACAGACAGCTCCTAACACAATTTGGGCTTGAAGGCTTATGGAATTCAAATTCCACCTGGATACATGTTATCATCAAGGGACAAAACCCTGATCTCTACCATTTTGTGCTCCTGGTAAGATGCACTGCCTGCCGGAGAGGAAAGCATTTGCTGTGTTCTGCACTAGCCAATTTCTCTAGCTCATTTTAAAGTGTAATTTAAGCCTTTTTTCTTTTTTATCCTTCACTGTGCCTCTCTGATGACAAAACCAGTTTTCTAACTCCCAGCTGCTGGTTGGGTACATCCCCCTGTTTGGTCTGGGGGTCAGGCTTACATTAGAGACTTGAAACCAGTTCCCTCAGGTGCAAGTAGCCCAAAATTGACCACTGGTCAACGCAGACTGCAAAACCTGCCCACAAAACAGAGTGGATCCTTATGGACTGGTGACCCTGACCTTCTCAGCAGCTCTATTTGTGCTCAGGGCAGGGAGCTGATAGCTGGGTCTGTTCAGCCTCTGCACACACGTTAGATTGGGTCACTGGGCTGAACAGCTGTATTTATGGGCAAAGCCCAGCTAGTTTTGTCACCTCTGAACCCTCCTTACAAGCTCTGTGAGCTGATGGTGAAAGCAGCTCAGAACTTTACTAGCATTTAAGAGGCAGAAGAAATGCAACCGGTTACAAAAGCAGCTTAATACAATTAGGGAGCCTTTATGGCCAGTTTATTGCTCGCTCTGGTTTGGGAGGAGTCCTGCTTATCGGAGGCTGTACCTGCCAGCTGTGCCAGAACAGTCCAAGATGAATTCAAGCAATTTGGGTAGCACCTGGCACGTTGTACCTCTGCACCACATTAATGTCATCGTATGTGCACGTGTTGTTGGTGCCCAGTGTTGGGGTTAGCTGCTGGTCTCAGCTGACAAACTCCATCTGGGCAGTAGCACTGTAAGGTTTTAAGTTCCTTGTTGATTTTAGGTCTAGGTTTGAGGCATGGAAGACACTGAGCCAGGTGGGTACCTACTTCAAATCCCTGTGTCAGCCAGCAGCAAAGAGGCTGTCAGTGACTAAGGTGTAGTCACTAGAAGAGACTGAAAAACTGTTCCAGTGTCCTGGCCAGTGTAGAGAAGGGGTGGCAGCATTCTCCCTTACTGTTACTCCATTTATAGTGTCAGGTTTATGGAAAGTCTTTGAGAGTCAGTGGGATGTAGGCATTTAACCTGCTTAAGTACTTTTGTAAATCCCTTTGGACATCCACCTAAACTGTTAGGCAACAGAGAGCTTTACATTTTCAAAGGCAAAGTAAGGACATTAAGTAATTAATCCCCACAATGTTTCTGTGATGAACACATCATCTATATGGAAGAGGAGAATGAAATGAAGGACCTGAGGTTAGAAGGAGATGTACAGAAATATGGGATCTCTTGATAATCAACACTATGGTTACTTCCTTCCTGTTATTCTGCCTTACTGTTATTTGTAGATGATTAAAGTTGGATCCATAGACTTCCTGCACAAATGAAGTCTCAACTCTGACTCACCTGCCATCCCATTAAGAAAATATAATAGAAAATGAGGACATATCTCTTGTGTTTTCTCAGGTTTCAATTGTTTCCAGAGCCCAGGCAGCATGGAAAAGTGGTTAGTAATGCAGTAATACTGGACAAAATCTCTCACAAACCATGCGTCTTTGAAAGATTGCTTTTTGATGTGATGTGCAAAAAACTTTTTTTTTTTTTTTTTTTCTAAAATCTGCCTGACTCCATTGATTAAACCTCTACAATAAGAATGTGAGTTTGAGGAGTTAAGTACAAAGAGAAGAGCAGCGGTTACGTGCCAGGTATTTTTAAAGTGGAGAAGTGATTAGACAGATGCCAGCTGGAAACGAGTTTTAATCTCTCTGTATTTCAGATCTGCAGTGTAGCACCAGTCTACTGTAGTCTGCTTTTTTTGGAGAAAGATTGGAGATAGGCATTAACCGTGACTTTATCTGAGTACTCCAGGGTCTGGCTGCACTGGCCCATGGGAGCTCAGGGCATTGAGAGTGGATGATAAGGCATCTCTGCAAAGGTCGTAAATGAAGATCAATGAATAACTGTGGAGATAAAGGGTTGCACCTTCCCCTGTGGATGGTCTCCAGACACCATTAGGGAAGTCACTCAGTAACATGTGGCACTGCTTATCATCCCTGATGTGCCACGTCACCCATCTGTGAGTGACAGCTCTTGTCCTCGGTGGAATATGCCAAGTGTAGAGTCAGGACCAGTCAATTCCATGTGCCTCAAAGGCAGAGTTCAGTTTCTGTAGGCACCTACGTGGATTGAGATAGTGGCAGGAATCCCACTGTGAAATTGTAAAATGTCAACTTGAGATGCTGTTGCAAACTGTTAACAAGAAATCTCTGCACTGGTGTTAAGGGACTGAGGCCATTCCTCAGCTCACAGAAGCCAATTCTGGGTCCAGAAGCATCTCTAGTCACCGTGCAGTATGGATAAAGGATATGGTTGGATCCAAACCCTGTTCATTGCCAGCTTCTGTATTCAAAAAAATTGAGCCAAAGACAATTCAGCAGGAGGGAAATTCAAGTTTTCTTTCATTTTTGGCCTGCACTATCCAACAGATTAAAATAACCAAATAAAAGACTTCTTAGAGAAGGGGCACCAGAGTTTAGTATGTGTCCTGTGCAGTTTTGAGCTCAGCTTTAATAAATCAGTCAGAGCTTTGTGAGTATTCATTGTGAAGAGATGTGAGGAGCAAAACTAGACAGAACTTGGGAAACACTTTAATAATTTCCCTCTCTTTTTCGTTAGTGTTCAATTTTCTAAAACTTCATGATTAGTTTTAACTTATGGTGACCCAATTCTTTTTTTTTGGCCTCGAGGCCCCTTAGAACTTTTGGTATTAATTAGCTATTTTTCATAATTTGTTTGCAAAGCCTTTTATTTGCTGGGCACGAACATCAGGCTGGGAGAAGGAGTCACTGTCTTGCACTGGTTGTACAGCCCAGCAGTAGCAGAAACAGCATTGAGTCCCAATCTCTTGCTTTAAGCACAGGGCTGTGCTGTGTTTCCAGTCAGAAAGCTCAGACTTATTTTTTTTCTTATTAACTGTTCTTGGTATATTGCATCTGTGGTACTATTCAGGGTTGAAACCTGGTCTGTAAGATTCCGAAGTTTTATTTTTGAGCTTTGCCAATCTACTCTTGCTGCACATTCAGCCTGGAAAGTCATTTCCCCAAGGATTGTTGGACTCATTTCAGTTTCAGAAAGCTTGGATTTCAGATTGCTCCCCCTACCTATTTTTGCCCAGTTCCTGTGCTTTCCCCTCTTGGACTCGTGTTTGCTCGGGAGAACCGGAGAAAGTTGGCTTTTTCCGAGACATGTGTGCCACAGTAGATAATATTGTCATCAAGACACTAGTGGGATTGCAGTGCATTTCATCACCCAGGCAGCGTCTGCTCAATGTTCATCCTGGGCCGTGTTGTCAGCTCTGGGCACGTGACCTTGGTGGACTTTAAACACTTGCAAAATGCCACCAGGAAATAGCTCTGTGGTTTTCTCGACACGGGACTCATTTCATAACGCCTGAACCGCTCAGCGGCTTTTAACGGGGCATCCTAAAAATAATTGTTTAAAACAGCAGAGGTGCAATGACAACATACTAGTCTCAAGTCTTAATTTATTTTTTTTTATAATACATAAACAGTGAATTAAGTGAAATCCCAGCTTCACTGAAGTCAGTGGCAGAACTTCCAGTGAGTTTACTGAGGTCAGGATATACTGGTGTAGTCCTAACCATCTAAATGGTTGGCAGCTGCTTAGAACTAGTATCATACTATTTCTTAAGCATTACTAATTTACATATAAGTAAGTTTTGCCATAAAATATAAGATGCAAATAGCTCTGATTGAGAAAGATCCCTTACTCTTAGTTGTGTGCTGGATTATTCTAATATTAAAATATACCGCAGTGTTTACCAGCAGTGGAGCAGAAGGCTGAGGAAGTGATGGCTGGTATCTGAGAGCTGTAACATTTACAAACATTAAATGAACAAAACCATATATTTTTATGTTTGCCATTCCAGGCCCAGGAAAGTTATCTGAAAGGTTACAAGACAAGGGACTGAGAACAAATCTATTACACAATTGCTGCAGGGAGTTGCTGAACACAGTAATTAATTGCTGGTGTATTCATTTGCAGCAGGAGGAGCAGCAGAAGGAAAATATCTCATTGAATTTAGAATTGTATTTATCCATGTATGCACTGTGGTGTTACAGCACAATTATTATCTGCCACATTGGAAGCAGACTCGTGCTCAGTTTAGTTGCTTGAGCTGTGTGCTGTTACTGGGTGAGCTGCTACAAAAATGCACAAAACCTTTATTTGGAGAGATGCTTTCAGGATCCCAACTGATGCCCCACCGACCTCAGCCTGGGATTCTCAAAACACAGCAAAGAGAAATGGGAAACTCCACTTGGCATCGTATATGGCCGGTGATGAAAATGCTGAGGTGTCCACAGGGAAGAGAAAATCCTTCAGAGGTTCAGAGGTGGGCACTCTGTGAGAAGGAGCTCTGTTTTTTTCAGCCGTGTCTGGAAGGAGACACGGGTACAAGGCAGCCTGTGCTGCTTTCCAGTTTCCAGTGCAGCGCTGGCACCCATCCACGGGCAGTCGCTCATCCAGCATTCCTGGCTAGGGGATCATTTCGGCAGCCGTATAATATGTCAGCCAAGAGGAAGCAAGAAGGAAAAGGAAAATGGAGTTATGAAGTTTAAACCAAGAAAATAAAAATTCCAGGCAGCTGCGGTGTGGCAGTGGATGCTGGTGGGGTAACAGTGAAAATGCTACCTGGTTTCTAATCAAACATCACGAATCCTATTGAGAGGTTTCCTCTCCTCACCCCGAATTGTATGTTATTGTTGGCATAAAGCTTGTGAAGGATGACATGACAACACCTGAGGTAAAGATTTGTACTTTGGGGAGGTTCTAAAGGAGTAAATAATGGACTAAATAGTGAGTGTAGGCAGAACCGTATTGGAGACATGGTGTACAAGTGTCATCATCCCAGGAATGATTGAATCACTGTCGCTTTGCATCTTGGTGACCAGCAGGGGCAGAGGAGGTGGCAGTGGGGGCCGGGGCTCTTTCCACGCACACCTTTTGTCCCCAACGTTGTCACTGCGAGTGATGAAGAGCTTGGTCCTGTCCTCTTGCTGCAGCGAGCGGTGCCCTGCCCCGGAGGAGCCTCTGGGGTGCCAACCTGGGGACTTATAGAATAAGGGTGTTTTGCACCAAGGGGTAGGAAAATCAGGTTTAGAATTATTATTCCAGGAGATTTTAACAGAATCAGGTTTGGAATGATTATTCCTGGAGATTTTAAAGCTAAACCAACAGCTTCCTTTAGGCCTTTTAAGCAACCAGCCTAAATAAAGGCGAAGTTAACCTTTCTTTCGTATCAGCCTGATGAAAGAAACAAATGGAAGCGATGACAGGATTATATTACTCTATTAATATGACAGATTCTAATTTGTGAGAAGAAATGAACCTCATTCGGTGCTTTATTACTTTCAGAAATTCTAAAATCAATGCAAGATATGCCATAAACATCATTCTTGGCAGGCACTCATTGAGGTAAACATATAACTCAAAGATAGCTTGAACTGAATTCTGACCAATTTAGCAAGTAATAAGCAAGGCAGTCTGTGATAAGAACATTAAAAAGAAGAGACAGTAACATAGCTATGAACAGATGGTATCCATAAATAATGTTGAAATAATAATAATATTTTAAATTTATATATGATGCCTTTCAGTCTGGAAAATCCCACAATGCTTTACAAAACTGAATTTAAAACACAAATTTAAACTGGAATGCAGCATTTCTGGTGTGAAATATGACAGTTGTTTGAGAGCCCAAGCAATGCCAAGTCGTTTGGGACAAGAAGAGAATAAGAATTTCGGTTTATAGCTGCTGCAGCAAGAGCTTGGGTTTGAATTTTATTTCTTTCCTCTCCTCTAATCTATTTAATCTATCACCACAGATAGTATCTGGATATTCTGCAACCAAACATCGCTATTATCCAGTAAGACTGCTCTCCCAACTGTTGATGATATCAGATGCAATGTTGATTTTGTTTATTAAAAACCCCAAACGATCAGCAATTTGGCTTCAGCCTTTGCAAAAAAAAATGACATACTCAACAAAAATACCTCCCAAGGCCAAGCAGCGACAGCGATTAGTACGTCTGTGTGTGGGGAATATTAACTCCTATGTCTCTCTAAATTCTGAAACCTTTGTCTTTCGCTGCAGAACATAATTGCTCCTTCCAAACACTTCTGTAGCTCAGCCTCGCTTGAGGCTGTCTTCTGATCTCAGATAAACCCGGGCAATCCTTCTGGCTTTAGTGGGATTATGCCAAGAGAAGTGAAACTAGAATTTACCCCCCTGGTATATGAGAGTTGACGGGTGCATAAGGCACCGGGTGACGTTTGAAGGCTGCAATGGAAAAGTGCTGGAGGATGACAGGGAAAACTCATCTGCTGTGTACACAGAGCAATGGAAAGTATTTAAAGCAGCTCCAGCCTCGGATATTCCGTGTAGCCCCTTCACTGGGAGAAAGATGTTACATGAGAGCCTGGATATTTAAGCAAATAGACTCTGTGTTATAGAAATAAAAGAGAAAACATTGAGTGCTTCTGAGCCATGAACGACACAGTCTGTTTGCAGGAACGCTGAAAACAAACCAGGAAGGGATGTTGGTTAATATTAATTCATCTTTAAAGATTTCCCATTCAGGACTGTAGGAATCAGAGCCAGCCTTTTCCAGAGTTTTGATAACAACACCTGCAAGGACTCGTTGTCGGATAAGCTTTATATCAAGGTTGTCCTGGCAGTAGTGGCAATACCGCAGGGTCCAGAGATACCTCAGAATACTGGAGTGTTTCTTGAAGAAGTTTGAAAAGGTTTTCCTTGTAAAAATAGAAAAAGAAGTTGGTGACGGGGCTTTATCTGAAATTAAAGTTATGCTAGCTCACACATATTAAATGCTTGTAGTTTCCTAAAAGTGGGCTGGATGTAAACATTTTTCCTTCGTAGGAGGCACTGCTGGGTTCCCATGGTGGCGTGGGACTCAGGTGTGAGCCCATTCACCGTGTGTGAACAGGGAATAGTGACAGCCTGCCCAGGGAGGTGACATACAACCAGCTCCATGTCTCCATTTACTGTTACCAGAGCTACTGTTGGCAGAGCAGGCAATCTGCATTTTGATGCAGGTGAGAATTTAGATAACAAATTGAGCTAATACATTGCACAGCGATAGTCATGGCTCCCCACCATCCCTTCCACCAAGAGGAAGCTGAAAGGTCAGTGGATTGCTGTACTCTCAAAAACATTTGTTAAAATATATTGGGTAAGATCTTGTCACCTATAAATTATAAGAACTCCTGGTTCCACTGGATCCAGGTTCTCTTCTGTCATTTTTCAGTGAAACCAAGGTTTTTTTGGATATGCAGAAATTACATTTCTATGACATACATAGCAAGTATTAGCATAGACATAGCTTAGTTGTCTTGAACAGCATAGAAAATAGAGTTTTGGTTTTTATTAGCTATCAGTTACATATTGAAAAGTCCACTCTTAATCCAGGATGTATCTATTTCACAGGAAATACAAGTCTGGTTTAACTACGGCAGTTTGTGCAGGAGTCCTTGGACTGTCAGCTTATGTGACAAAGTATAACTCATACTTAATTCTTATTCATACCAGCTGGATGCTTGTGTGAGGGTACACATACCTACATGCATGGGCTCATTAGTGGTGTCTGAGACTGTTGCAATATTTAAAAGGCTTTTTAATTTTAGATTGGCTTTTGTGAGACACTGGGCAGTTCATATGTTTTCCTGTGCATCTTGGTATTTTGCGGCAGAATTGGTTTGTGTCCTGAGTTCATTTTTGCGTTTGCACATCTGCAACGCATCGAATTTAGTTGTGAATTTAAATTCAAATTTATTTTTCACACCTACAGGATTGCGTGGGTCGGAGTTGACACAGTTGTCAGGGTTTCTGTGCCAGTGCCCGTAAGTTGTTACCGACAGCAACTTTCCACGTAGGCTCTGAGGGTGGTGACCTCAGCCCGCCTTCTCATGGGCGTGTTTGGAGTGAACACAGCACATCTCCATGCCAGCAGCACAGAGACAGGGAGCTGGCATCTTGCAGCCTATTCCCAGATCCATCAGCTTGGGAAACGTGGTCCAGAGAACACCCTCCTGTCCTTCTGGGAGCCGGTTTAGATTCAGAAATGGGAAAGCTTGATCCCCTATCACAGCTTCCACGTGGAGCTCTGTCTCTGCTGCTATAGCTGTGCTGCAGAGATGCTCCAGGCCAGGCTGGTCCCCTGTGCCAGACTCCCTTGGGGACCCTCTCTGTGCAGACTCCCTTGGGGATTCTGACTTCTTTGAAATCTTTTGGGTTTGAGGTTGTTTTTTTCCACATGAGCTGAGGTATGAGGAAGAGAAACTGTGTTTAGTTTATCCTCGCTGCTGTCTCTACTCTTTATTTCTGTTAATACAGGACTTCGCTTTTCAGGCCTGTCAAGTGTGTAAGATCCTCAAATGCTAAATTCATGTGAAAACATAAACCCCAACACTTCTGAATTTAAATGCGTTGTAGTCCAGCTTAAAAGAAATGGGTCATTCAGTAGGCTGTTTTCTGACTGTTGTGTTGGTTGTATTTTGCCCACGGCCTTATCTTTGCCATACAGACTTCCAGTTTTTAGGAAAAACATTTGCAGGTCTGTCTATAGGTATTTAAATATTTCTGGCTATTTTAAAACCTCAGTACTGGCTGAAATTAAGAAAAAGGTCTGAACGCTAACCATACACTGCTGCTAACTTAAACACTTGAAATAAATTCCCCCTGGATGATTTCTTTTCTCTGTCTTCTGGAGGGTGACATTTATTCTTACAACCTGTGGTGAGACCACAGTGAGCTGGCTGACCACAGCAACTGCTGCACGTCACTCTGCTCGCTGCAGATTAGGAGCATGGGAGGTATCTCTTGCCTCTCTTTTCTCTTTTTTTTTTTAATTCTTTCTTCTTTTTTCCTATTTCTCACTTGCAGAACAACCGAAAAAAGACAAGGTTGAGGTATTGCCCTTTGCGGTGCTCAGAGAGAGGGGGAGAGAGGATGGAAAGCTGTTGGACTAAGGTGACTCTTTGGGACTAACTTGAATCTTGTGTCACCCAACTGCTAAGAAAACTGAAGGTTGCCAGAGATGGGGGATTCACAACAGTGAGGCTGGAGAAGGCAGGGCTGTCAACCTTCCCTGCAGAATAGTTGCTGCTCCATATTATTTCTATTTCTGTCTAGAAAAGTGCTTTTTCCATTAGCAAAAGCATTCTATAAATATTCTGTATTTATCATTTTACTAGGGCTTATTTGCTATGCTGAACTTAGATCAATAAAAGGAGAAAAAGGAGGAAAAATACCCAAAGATAAATGAAACCCAGAGAGCTGCGCATTCCAGAATAAACACAGCACTCCTTGATGTGGTACAGGCACTGTTTGTGCCTGGCTTCCCAACAGGGGTTCTTGCACATCCAGTAACTTTGTTTGTATTTTGTAAATTAGCAGATGGTTCTTTGATACAAAGGAGAAAGTGTTCCCACATCAGATGGACTATCTCTCTTTCTCCCTTCTCCCCCCCTCTGATATTAAACAAATCATAGAGGAAGACACAACCACAATTGTTAAAAGTAAAGGGGAGATGGAGCAAAGAAAAAAATATGTGTAAGTTTACCATAAAGTTCAGTTGATGTTTACTACAGTAAAGCAAAGAATATAACTGGAGATATTCTTGTTTCCACCCTTTCTCAGCTGTGTTCCAGGAGACCCAGAGTATGGCCAGGTCAGTTTGTGTGACCCTTTTCACTGTTTCCTTCCAGCAGAGCCTGCCTAGATCTCGTCAGCTGAGGGAATTACTCAGATAAGTGTGTCACTGCTGACTGTACCTGTCATGTACCTATTTCACCGAATCATTTAGGTTGGAAAAGACCTTTAAGATCATTGAGTCCAACTGTTAATCTGGCACTGCCAAGTCCACCACTAAACCATGTCCTTCAATGCCACATCTACCCGTCTTTGAAATACCTCCAGGGATGGTGACTCAACCACTTCCCTGGGCAGCCTGTTCCAATGCTTGACAACCCTCTCGGTGAAGAATTTTTTCCTGCTGTCCAATCTAAACCTCCCCTGGTGCAACTTGAGGCCATTTCCTCTTGTTCTATTGCTTGCTCCCTGAGAGAAAAGACTGAGAAAAAACTGACCCCCACATCACTATGGCTTCCTTTCAGTTAGTCATAGGGGGTGATTAAGTCTTCCCTCAGCCTCCTTTTCTCTAGGCAGAACAACCCCACTTCCCTCAGCTGCTCCTCATAAGCTTTGTTCTCTAGATCCTTCACCAGCTTTGTTGCTCCTCTTTGGATGTGCTCCAGCGCCTCAATGTCAGGATGGAGCCTGTGTCTTGCTTGATGATATATATAAGGCATAGTGCCTGTTTACCAGAAACTGGGCTTGATCTTGGCTGGAGCCTCAAGGCAGTAATCTGAGTAATGTATCAGCAATTGGATAAGATGCTTACAGACTAGATCTGGCTAAAGTATATTCCACATTGCTCAAAAAAGCCCTTTTTTAATTGCTAGGCTGAAATTTCTTTGGAAATATTATTGCTGCAATCCTCAACTCTCCCCTTGTTTACTTGAAACCTTGACTATACAAATATGATGATAAACAATCATGAGTTTCTTTATCCTCGTGTGTGAAAATGATATATGTAAGAGAGAGAGTATTCTCTCTTTCTGCTCTGTGTTTGTACAAGACCTGGCATTATTGGGTTCCAGTCCATGATTGAACCATATGACCAAGCACAACCTCACTGTAAATAAATGAATAGCTATTCTGGAGACAAAATTCCATTTACTTGCTGTTCAGCACTTTCCCCTACAGGTCTTTGCACCAGAAGTCTTGCATTAAAACAGAAGTTCCTCTGCTGTTCCCACATCTTCTGCATCCACGTCTGGTCCCATTGACCTGGCTGACATTGAAGGATTTGTCATTGACCCCAGTAAGAGTAATGGGTCCAATAGCTGTAATGTTTCAGAACAAAAGTGAAAATGCTTTCTTCTTCTGAAGCTTTCCCTGAAATGAAGCTTATGGCCAGAGGTGGAACAAATGATAGCTACTTTTTCCTCAAAGACTGGGTAGAAATTAAGGGGAAAATTTGCTGAAGTACTTAGGCAGAGATTCAAAGGGTATGATAATAGCAAGATGGATTTAATGCTCATTAATGCTCAGAAGTAATACTCTAAGCAGAGGAAAAAGAAATTAGGAGAAAAATTTGCATTATATATAGGAAAAATATGCACCGTGGAAAAAATACATGTCCAATACTAAACATGGACACAAGCCCAATCCTTCTCATTTTATAATCATTGAGAGTGGCTCCACTGATTTCCAGGGGACTTGAATGGGATCCAGCTCCAAATCTGCCTTTCTTAACTCATGAATAATCCTCTTGAAATTAATAGTATTTCTTGAATTAGGAAAGTAAGACAGATTTTTGGTAGCACGACTCTTGTCCCTGGTACTTCATCATATATATGATTCGAGAGAGAGCCCTTTCAAGGTAATGCCTGTTACTGACATGCATGAATTTATAGTGATGTTTGTTCCATTTTCTAAGGATGGGAGTCTAAGGAAATATATAGGGAGATAGTTAAACTATCTAGAGAAGTTTAAGGAGTCACTCATCCATGCTGTAAAGGTTCCCGGTATAATTCAGAGCGTGCACAGGAGATAAATCATATATTGGATTAATTTGCTCATTTTGGTGTTTGACACCTAATCCATCCATGGGCACTCCTCACTTCCTTCTTTGTATTTATCACCTGAGCATAATTGGGCAGCGATTTGTGAAAAGGTAAACCAGATTTGAAGAACGAGACTGCATCTCTGCAGGCTGCAGCCCCACATCCATGGAGCGGTGCTCGCATGTATTGAATGATTTTGTTACAGTTTTTTGTTTGATGAACATGTAAGACCTTTTCAGCGAATACAGCCTGTTCCAAGCAGAAACACAGTTTCTGACTGTTCTTTTGACACACGACTGTGAAACTCGTTTTCTGCAATACAAAAACATGAACTGTGTAAAACTTTCATGAATATTCATGTAATATTTATAATTATTTTAGTCTTGCTTACATACTCCCCTTGTTTGCAAACACTCCAAAACAGCTTTTTTTGTGATTAATTTGAATTTTAGTACTGACAAGTGGCATCTCCTATGAAGCCCGTTATGAACAGGGCACATGGTTCTATATTGGGTAATAAAATAATGGCCTGGAAAGGCGAAACGGCTCTACCTCTGCTTGACAGGGCAAGTGCCTGGGTGCTTTTTTTTCAAAAGTGACTAGTTTAGTGCACTCCTCATTTACAGGGGAAAAAGGAAAGGGAGTGGAGAGAGAAAACGCTACTCTGAGAACAGCTTGTCTCATGTTGACCTACTTTCCCCGCCAATCTGCCTGCAGCCGCAGCCGCTGTTATGTTGACACAACAGATCCCAGCTAAAGCAAACCCAGCAGAAGCCATGGCTTTAGAGACTGGCTCCGAAGAGGACAAAAGGCCTTCTGGGTTTGACATGACTTTAGGTGCTGAAGAACTGGGGTGGAGCGAGACCATCATCTCATGCCTCCTCGTCCCTGCCAGATGTAAGGCAGATTACGCTTGCTTAATGAGGCCACTTTGTGTCTAATCTCATAGGTACGTTTAAGTCCAAAGCAGGTGGTGTTGGTCCAGGGAGGGTCCCCTTATCTGCATGGGAAACATGGTCAAAGAGCTGAATTTGCTGCTCTTATCAAACATTTTCTTTCTCCTGCCAGAAAAATCAGGAAAACAAGAGAGCAGGGGTGTGCCTCTGAGGAACGCAGGGATGCCCATTTGTCATGCCTATCTTTGACTCCCTTTTAGCCCCTAGAGATTATTTGCAGGCCGTGCAAATTAGAGGAGCCGTAGAGCTCCCCATATCTCATGCTGAGGGGAGAAGTTTTGCGCAGAGCCTGCAGACCAGGGAATAGAAACCTTTCTTGTATCTACATCTCCATGCAGGGGTAAACGCCTCATTATCTGTGCTGTTCGGGAATCATTGGATCCTGAGGTTCAATTCATGATCTTTGGCTTTTGGTTTTACTTGCTATCGTTTATTTTTGAAAGGACATCATTTTTTGATGTAATTCCTGCTGCCAATAGCGGGAGGAGGTACCTGCTACCTCTTGAGAAAGAGAGTAAAAAAGTATGTTGTATCAGTATGCATCAGTTTTTATCATTTCAAGCAACACTTTCACAGAAGCTGATCTGTGCTTTACACAGCAAATTTTTTTTTTGTTTGCCTCTGAAAGCCTCTTGTCCTTTAATGGAAATGAATACAGTTTTATTCTTAGCAGCTTGTTGCAGAAAACTCCAGTAATGCATCTCTTCACCAAAACATCCTTTTTATGATTAGTTTTAACCTTTACAAGAACCTTGTTGATTCTTGGAAGGAGAAAGACCTCCCAGACTTTTGTTTCAAAACCATGGCATTTCTTCTGCATCATTCTGGAGATTTCTTTTTACAAATCCTTCCTTTTCATCTCCTTTAGAGAGGGCATTTGTGTTAAGACACTGGCAAGAAGTCTCAAGATCCATTTATTTATTTGGGTCCTAAGAAGTGGAGTTGACTTCAGTTTAGCAGAACGAGCCAAATAATGAGTCAAATCAGAGCCTTTAAAAAGACTTAAATGAAGTCTAGTAGAGACTAATTACCACTAGGTGAAGCGTTACTGGGAGTTTTTGGTAGCCTATTGCTGGAACCCTTGGGGGAGATCATAGCTCGGTGGGGCGGTGTGTGAACCCGGAGGGCACCAACTGCTCTGCCTGGCCCCGCTCTCTGGCACTCGCATCCCACATCAAGACCGCCTTTTAATGAGCTGCCTTAATCTGCTTTCAAAGTAGCTTAAAACGGGCACTCATCGGGTGGACTATGGATAAAGCCAGCCCAGGGCACTGACTGCAGTTATTACACTCAACTTCTTCCCCACAGAGATTTGGGTATTTTAAAATTCCCTGGATACAGCGGGTTCTGCTTCTTCCTCGGAACACGCCAGTGGGGGAAAGTTTGCCGTCTGCCATTCTGCTGACTATGTTTCTGGGGTAGAGGTTCTCCTCTCCACCCCATTAGGATTTCTCCGCTGTCACTGCCTATTGCTAAATGTTTCTTGGCTACCTGAATTTGCTCTCTGATAAGCCATGTGGGGCAGGAGGATTCATGGGTGCGTTCCATGGTGCATGGCTTGGTTTTGAGAGCCTGGGGCTCATGGGTTTGGGTTTACACAAGTCTCTTGGGGTGCTGAACCTCCTTGCCTTGTGAAATGTGTCACGCACATGTCATCCAGAAGTTCTTCCACCTCTAAGCCATGAAAGCCAACAGAGAGCTCATAGGTGGTAAGAACTGCTATTATTGTAGCACTTGAAAAAGCTATTTTTTATTATTTGATAATCATTTGTTGGAATGGCTGTGTCATATTATTTCAACAGCTTAAGCTACAATTGTTTTTGTGAGGTCACATTCCTGTTGATGTCTGCTGGGAATTAGGCAAAGTCAGCGTTGAGGCACTGGAAGGAAAGGGAGGGTAGAATTGTAGGTGGATTGAGTGAGTTTTACGGTTCAGAGAAAATCGGGGCAAAAAAGATTGGTTCCCTGCACCTGCCATTACTTTCATCTGTGCTCTTGCTTAATATTTCTCTTTAATTTACATTAATTTCCTGCTAGGCTTTTGATATTTAAGGAACTCTTGTAAACTACAGTGACACACACTGAGTGTTACAAATTCTAGCCCTGGCTTTCATTCCTCTCCATTTGGTGACGTCTGAGCTTGTGTTCAGACTCTCCACATTGAGACAAGATCTGGGAGCCTGTATCTTTCCCTTCCCTATCTTGACATCTGTGGAAACCTTTAGCTAAGAAGGAGTTTTGGGCTGGTGCAGCTGACTCAAGCAGGTCTCTGCTCTCCATGATCTGCTGCCAGGTCTTTACTGCTCTACAGGGTGCAGATGTAGCCTGCAAAACCTTAGGGAAGGTGCTTGATGCTACTTCTGTTGGCTGTGCTGTGCCATATTCCTCCCTGACTAGCAGGAGGATCAGTTCCTTAACATCTGCAAAGAGATTTGAAACCCTAAAACAATGATTTCACAATTATGCTTACTCAGTGCTGTGCATTCGATGTTAATGTTATTATATGAATGTTATTATATGAATGTTCATTGGCAAATTAAGGGTATATTTTAAAAGTCCTTTAGAAAAGTCAGTAAATTTAAAGGCTTTGTTCATCAGTATGTGGTTTATAATTCTGTAATAACAATGTTCTGCCCTGTCTTTAATGGATGTGTACTGGAGAGATGCAGTGCTTTAATAACTTTGCAATAAGCAAAGCTTGCAGCCCAGTTCTTTCCCAGCATTAGAGGTTTGACGTGATTGTGGTGGTTTTACATCTGCTGAAAGCACAATCAATGCCTTGTATTTTCAATACCATGAAGATAAAGAAGTGCATTGCATTTTTCAGCAGGAGTATCACTTCCAGCAGGAGTAGAACAAACAGACCTTTCTAGCTGTTTACATGAATAGACTTTCAAGTGTATCCTCTAGTTCCCTTGGGAGGTTAATTTTTAAAACTTACATCAACGGAAAACAAAGCTGAGTTAGTCGAGTGCCTTTTTAAAGTCTTGAATGAAATACAGGCTCCCATCCTGCTGCAGAGTGAGTGTCTGTATAACCAGCACTGTGCTACTGACCTGTCCTCTTGCAAATTTGCCTAAAATTACTAAAATTGTTGCCTAAAATTGCCCGTGCTCTGCTTGCACAATCTCACCTTGGCTCTTGTCATGGAACAGGTTGCCCAGAGGAGCTGTGGATGCCCCATCCGTGGAGGGGTTCAAGGCCAGGCTGGATGGGGCTTGGAGCAACCTGCTCTGGTGGGAGGTGTACCTGCCCATGGCAGCGGGGTTGGAACTGGGTGATCTTTAAGGTCCCTTCCAACTCCAACCATTCTTTGATTCTAAGATCCTTGTCTCAAGCAGCAAGGGACATGCGTGCAGCAGGGACTTCATTTCTGCTCCCAGCCCAGCATCGCGAGGGTCCGTTACCGAGGTCTGGTTTTGGGCTGTTGCAGATGAGCCACCCTGCACTGCCCTTAAACCTTTGTGAAGTTGTTCCAGGCACTATAAAAGCTGGAGCCAGATGCAGCCAGGGGCAGGAATGGCTAAAACCATAGTAGGAAGGCGCATCCTGCACCAAAAGCTATTAATTCCCTTCGCCGCAGCAGTAAATCTCTTTCTGCCACAAGCATGCACTGAGAATTGCTCCTGCCCAAAAGAGACCTGTGGGAGAGAATCAGTGTCAGAAAGGTTAAGTAACTCAGTACATAATTGCAGGGACTTGTCCATAATTTCAAATTCTCTATGCAGAAAAGGAAGGCTTTTCATTCCATTAGACCATGCGGTCAAAGACAGACAGAATCTGGCCATTCTGTGCAAATCTTCTAAGTGTAATAGTTTGCTCATTCGGCATAGATTTTCAAGCCAAGGTGATTAATGAGTCATAAATATAATGCTTAAAATAAACAACATTCCTGGGTTTGAAAATCCCAGGAGATGGGTTTTAATTTCTCTAACCAATCTGGGTATGTAAAAGATTTTCCTGCAGTGCCTTATTGATATAATTTGACCTTGCTCAGCGGCGGAGCTCCCTGTCGGAGGTGTGTGGGGGGAGGAGGGCTGTGTGGGCACACATGCGAAGTGCTCTTACTATGCCTGTATTCAAATTCTAATTCCATATTCTTGTAAGAACCATCTCACTGGGAACCAAAAATAGCACAGACGGAAAATATTCTCACAAGATGATTGTCAGACAAATAAGAATGGTTTCTCTTTAACCCATTCTCTCTTATCAGCTGAGCTCTCTGCAGGCTCCTGATCCTCTGCCGGTGCTTTGCTTTAGCCATTGGCCGAGAAGCTATTCAGGAAAAGCAACAATTTAATAGTAATAAAATATCTCTGTGGCTGACAGTATGCCACGAAACTGGATTAAATGGAGTGTGCTTACCTTGTTCTGACACTGTGGAAGCACAGCTTCAGCGCTGGTAATTCGCCACCTTTGTAACGGGGGATGTTTTTAGGTTTGGTGACTGGTTTTTTTTTGGGTCCTTTCTAGCTTTAAACATTGCCGGTTACATCTCCTAATGTTCTGTTGCTTTCAATGAGATAGCAAGAAAGGCATGTCTGACCCAAATTCTTCCTGCCAATCACAATTTCCTGTATAGAAAGAGAAGGTGAATTAATGGTGATGCCTTTATTTATTTTTATTTCCGCGGCACCCGCAAGCCTCAGCTTTGGAAGGGACTGGACTGTGCCAGGCATTATAAATACACAGAACTAAAAGGTTGTCGTTCACAAAACCTGTCCTCTAAGCACTGGAGGGGGATGGCAGAGGAAAGCGGGTAGTGGGTGCAAGGAAACCCCAAAAGAACATTGCTCAACACACAAAGCAACAACCCAACAGTTGTCTTCATAGGCACCATGGCAGAGTAGAGGTATGAGGAAGCTGAAGGAGAAGTATGGAGCTGTGGAGGGTTCGGGAGCTCCTGCAAAATTGGAGAAAGCCTGAATTTGCTTGTTTGAAGCTGTGGCGAGCAGTGGGACCTGGCAACACCCACACATTCAAAGGTGGAAGCTGATGAAGGCAGGAATGAGAGGTGGTGTGTTAGACAAGGGGGAGGTGGCAACGGGATTGAGAGAGAAAGAGAGGGCAGAGGAGAGCTGATCCCGGGAATCCCTTGTTTCAGCCAGGTTGTTCTGGGGGAAACTCACTCCATAGAGTGTTAACAGTGGTCTGCAAATGAGCTGATCTGTTGATTAGTGTTTTACAAGGGCATGTTAATTCCTGGACTTCTGTGATGGACAGTCACATATAAGTAAAAGCTATCATCCTGTTCTTTTGTTTGAATTTGTTTATAGACTGTGGAGAAAAGCTGATGATTGCATATTTACTACACAACAGATGTTCATAGTTCTCAGGCACATCATCTGCCCAATTGCCCATGGCTTTGTCTATTCCAATTATTTTTTCCCATATGTATGCGTTGGGTTGCATTCCAGCTCCGAGACAAAGAAGGTTTTATTTTTTGTTCCTCTCTGGAACTTCTGAGGTCCTTTGGGCTTCCGAGAAGGGCTGTCACAGCCCTGAGAACAAGCCCATGGCAATAACCTGTGAAGGAGGCATTGACAGGCTCCCAGCCAGGAGATCTGGGGATACTTCTGCTGTGAAGACTTTCATTTTGGGCACAATCCTCAGCTTGCCCACGCTGCTTTACACCAGAGTGGCTGCTATACCTGGGACATTTCAGCAAGGCTCCCTCATACTTGGAAAAACCTGTTTGATGATGTTGCTGTGCAAGCTAAAACAGATAGAGTGTATGGGCAGAGTCTGAGCGTGGAGCAGTGGAGTCCTCAGTGCTGCCCAGACAAGCAAAAATATTTTTATTGTTGTAAGTATTTGAAGAATTGCTGTCCTTTTCTGTAATGGTAACCTCAATGGATCTGGCTTCTCCTTGAGACAAGGGCTGCCAGTGAACTTTAGCCCTGAGAAGGAGATGGGAGATGCACTTCCCTAAGAAGAGAAGATGCTGGTGGGGAACTGCCTGGTGATACCTCTGCTCTCATCAAGCAGGACAACCTGCCTTCATTTGGAATTTGGAAATTTGGATTTGGGATTGGAAACAGGTCCCTTATTGTTTCCTTTGCATGCTGAGCTAATGTGCTGCTCGCCTTCCCTTTGTGTTATTGTGTCCTTGGCAGGAGCTCGGACCAAGCGAGGCACTTGCCTCCGCTTTTCTGGCATGGACAGGTGAGGCAGGACATCTCGGACCGGCCACATTTGTTGTTGTTGAGCTCTGAATCTCAGTGATGCTGAACCAGACGGCATCTGAATTCAGTGTAGCACTGTGGAATATTGCACGGAGCAGAGAGAACATCGCTGGCTCAGAGCAGAGAGAGAGAACATCGCTGGCTCGGAGCAGCCTGGTTTGGACATTGGATGGACTATCAGCCAGGCACAGCCTGGGATAATCAGCCGTGCTGAGTGGCAAGGATAATTAGGCAGACCCAGAGATACCCTGCAGATATCCTTCTGCAGCTCTTAACAATTCTTAGAAAACTTTTCCTAATATGTAGCTGAAATATTGCTTGCTCTGAATTAAATGAGTTCTTATGTTATCTGTCATATATTCTTGTTTACTATGTTGGAAGCTTCTATCAAATTCTCCCGAGCCTCTTCTTTTCCAGACCAAACAAATAGAGCAGAAATCCAGCCTTTCTGTATAGGAGGATGTTTTTTGTTTCAAATTTGGCTGCATTTTTGGTGAAACATGGTATTCCGAATCGCACCCTAACTGAAGTTTCACTGATGCTTAATGAAAGGGAATAATTACTTCCACCATCTGATGTGCATCAGTCTTATTAATACACCTCTGAATGAGCTTTACTTTTTTCGTTGCAGCATATCAACATGAGTCATATTCTACCTGGAGTCCTCCATAGCTCCCAGCACTCGTTTTGCAGTTCTCTTATTTAACCAGTTCTTTCTTATTTTGTATTTGTTCATTTGATTTCTCCTTCCTTTACTCAGAACTTCACACTTGCCTCTACTGAGTGCCTTTGCTCGATTTAAGGCTGTTTCCTCAATTCATCAAGACTCTTCTGAATCCTAAAAAGAGTCTTTGAAAGCATTCGCAGCCTTCCCGAGCACCTGCACCTTCTGCGCTGTCCTTTCTACCCACCGAGTCATTAGTGAGAAGACTGAATCACTGTGATTTCAGGACAGATCCTTAGGGGACCTCGCTTGATACATCCAGATAACGCTCAATACCTGGGGGAGGAAGAATTGGTGCTTGAGTGTAAGCTTTGGGCTTAATTTGGAAACAGCGAGGCATTAGGGCAGTTCATGAAGCCGTTGGAAGTGAAAGCTCAGCTTCATAAACCAAGATGAACAGGAAAATACACACGTGTGGCTTTTGCTCAAGCTATCCTGTGCCTTGGAGCTGCCTGACATACAACCGCCCCGTGCTTGTCTTTACTCCCTGGATCCTCGCAGTGTCTCGAAGGGGGTTATAAATATCCATCCTCCTTCAGTTTGAGAAGGAAGAAGAGGGTGCAGATGGGTGAGAGCTGTTCCAGTGAAGCTCGCGCTCTCGCCTGGCGCATAATGAGATCAGAATGCAGGCAGGAATGTGTGGAGGAGTGGAGCTGGCAAGGATTCACCAGCCTGAATTATTCTAAGCCTATTCCATCCCTAATCATCCCTAATCAAACCTTCTTTTATTTTTTTTTTGTGATGTGAAGGTGCTTTATGGAGATGTTTCTGTTTGGACATAAAATTCAAGCTGTTTTTACTACGTGAACAAATTCTCCTTGAGAGGATATTGCTCTTTCGGTGAGTTTTTGGTGCACTGGGCTTCTTATCATAGCTGCCTTTGCCATGGTTATTTCAGAACACTTGGCATTTCCCTGCTATGTAGCCAATTTGCTGGATGCTGGAAACTATGAAACTGGATCTTTAAAAGGATCCCGGATCATTTTTGATGCTAATATAAATCTAAAAAAACCCCTCCCAAACAGAAAAGGGGGTGGGCAGAGCAGTATCCCATGAGTTATCTGGACTTGTTTACATCCTGATTTGCAAAAGATACAGCCTGACCCTAGTGTAACCTTGAAATCTACACAGGGAGAGGAAATACTATGTAAATTAGAACAGCCAAAACAAAACAGGCAGACAGAAGCTCAGTGTGCAGAACAAGATGGGGAGGCAGTTTTCAGGCTTTGCAGACACCACTGTGGAGGAGAAATGTGCCCAAATTCTTCTTGTTATTCAATGTAAGTAGCTTTGAACACCCCGCCACCACCACCAACCCCCCAACCGCAAATGGCATCACTGGTTTTACAAGACCACCCCTATTTTCCGTAGCATAGGAACAGCATCTTCCCCCCACTCCAACCACACTGCAAACCCTCCTGGAGAAGTCACGGCTCAAGGAGGATTTGTCCTGAGCACCCAGAGGAACATACTTGCGCCCAGGCTCTTTTTAGCTGCAACTTAAATGGGTTTTTAATAGATGGCAGTGATGTCTTGGGGGTCCTACCTCGGGAGCGAAGTAATGCATCTTTCTTCTGAGATACTTCATAGCAGTGAATGGATGGTGGTGCTGAGAAGGTCTCGTCTTGGAGCCTCTCGTGTTGGATCAGTCAGGAGGAAAAGCATCCCAAAGGCTGGGGTTCATCATAATTCATTCATAAATTTTGGGTTTTTGTCTGGTCGTCCTACACACGCTCACAGCCGCCTGTGCCATGTCTTGTGCATATGAATCACCCCAGAACTTCTACAAAGCGATGAATCTTCCCGTTCAGCTCCCTGGTGGGATCTGGGGACCACAGAAGTAGCATGGAGGAGATCACCAGAGCGGGGCACCCAGCGCAGCACCCAGCTGCTCTTCAGCATGGTGACACCCCAAGGGTGTTGTGATCACAGCCACCGCGGGCTGCTCCGTGTCTGCAGGGACAGCTGGCTCGGGCACTTGGCCGTCCTAGGAGAACATTATTCCTTGCCTCATTACCTGGAATTGATTTCAGGAGAGAGAGAGTGGGTCCCACGCTCACCCCTCCTGGCCCTTGAACCCACAAACCTGTTAATCTCTGAACTTGAATCTCTGGAAGGAGGGAGCACCGCAGTTGTGAGTGGGGTTTTAAGCTTGAAGGGGCAACGGCAGAGCCCAGCAGAAGTACAGCTTGTAGCCAGAAGTATGTTCAAAACCAGCAAAGGTCAGGAGGCAGCAATGAGATAAAATGGAGGCAAAAAAAAAGAAGAAATATGTTTATGCCCCAGAATTGCCAATAACCATCCTGAAATCTCCATTAAACAGGTTCTCAGCCATTCTACTTCACTGAAGTGACTGGGGAGAGCCCTTACTTGGTGTGAGTGTTGCATGATGCTGGGAAGAGCAGGTTTTCTTTTGCCTGACGATGGCAGATTTGTCGCTCTCGTGGAAATGAGAGTTGTCCATGGAGCAGTGTTGACCTGAGCTGCTGTGCTCAGGTGTTTCATTCCTCGGCTCATCCCGGGCTCACCAGGGTCTGTACTCCTCAAGCTTTCCTCAAAATGATAGGAAGGGTCCACTTGGGGGTCAAGTGCTATTCAGAAGGAAGAGTAGTGCCAGCATTTGTTCATGTTGTTGAGAAATAAGAAATGTTTTGTCCACAATGATGTCAGCTAAACTTCTCATAGGCTTTGCTTGCCTGCTGTCTCCTGCCAGCTACACACCCACTGTACGCTGTTACTTGGCTTTGTCAGAATACAAACCATCACTGTTTTAAGTGTAAAATGACATTTTGGTGTATACATACATTTAAGCAAAATATGTTTCCTATGAACATTAACTGGCATAAGAGTCTGGCTTTAAATGCATATATTTTAATCCTAGGAAGCTTCTTCAGCCATTGACTGCCTGCATGTCCAGGAGAAATTTGAAAGTAACAGTAAATGTGGGAAGAGGAATGAATCTTTTAAAGTGAAGGCAGGGAGGGAAGTTAAGGAAATATTAAAGCAGTCAGAATTGTCCTCTATTCCATTCCACTGCAGGTCCCTCAGTTTTCAGGGGTTTGTTCCCAGGAATAAATGCTGTTTCAGAGGAGTGTTGGTGGCCAAGCCCAAGATCTTGCCTCCAGAACTGCTCTGTACCAGCATGGAATGGGAAAGGAAAAGAACTTGAGAAGCAAATGTCTCTCTCCAGTGGAGATCACAGGGTTCAGTTAAGTCTGAAAATCTGGCTTTTTAATTTATTCTCTCTTCGGATTTTGACCATGTGGGAAATCTTTATTCCTACTTGCACAGAAATTTAGGAAGTAAATGGGAAATATAGCTTCTTAATATTTAATTTGCTCGGTGATTAAAAGAAATTAGTTTCAACCATTGAGCAGCTCAGCAGTCCTCCATTAATTTTTATAAGGAAATATTTGCCTGACTTCTTTCTGTGAGTTTATATAAAAAGAATAATTATTAAATCTTCTCCCATCTGTGTGTTTTTGATAAGGACATCTCTAATGTGAATAATCAGAAGCTGAATCCTAATCACATGCTAATGTGTTAAGTGTAATATAGTCCATACTGCATAAATAACCTGTGGATTATGGAGTTGGAACAGTGGAATGACAATACCCAAAAGTATTTTGGATAGAATATTTACTTTCAGATTTTAAAAGCCACAAGGCAGAATCAGGAACTTAATTCAGAGTGTACTTAAGTGTTGAGCATCTACTTATAAGGCCTTTGGAAACCAGTGCTTTTCTTTTTTAAACCATCAGTGAAGAAGGGAACTTGTCGCGTTCTCTGGGTTTTGAGACACTTCTGAGATAATTTTGAGCGATAACAGTTTCCCCGCGGTGCTAAAATGGAAAGGCCTTTCTTTTGGTGTGTGTGTAATGAAAACTGTGATGTTTTCAAACACTGAAGGACCAATGAATCAATATTTCTCCAATGTCTTTCAGACACAGTGTGATAAAGCAGTCTTTCAGATTAATGATTTCGGGTTTGTATTAATCTTTTTCATCGCACCTTTATAAGTAAGGTTTTTGTTATTGCTTCTTTATAGTACACTGACCTGGTAATCTGATCTCACTTTTTGAGACTTAAATATTTTTCTATAAATACAGCTTTGGGTAAAAAAAAATATTTTAATTTTTGACAGTTTCCATCTGATTTTCATTGTTTGTGCCTGCTGTGAAATTATCTCCTAACACTGCACCGTGGCTAACGGCTAAATTGAGTCTGTCAGAGAAATGTTTAATTCTTAGGTAACATTTATTCATGTATGGTTTAATAAGACAGCACAAGAACTAGATGAATGGGATTTGAGAAATGGAAGTGGAGGGAGAAGATTATTTGCTTTCCAGCCAGAAGTGAGGGCAGCATTTGTTTGACAGTCACTGTCTTTGCTTTCCCTGTGGCTCTGGCGGTTCCCCAGTGGAGAAGAGGTGGTGGTGGTGACCCAGCTATGGGCAGTGTCCAAACAACCACCACCACCAGGTGAGTGTTGGAGGAACCCATGGCTTATGAGTGCTCTTTATTGCTCAGCATCCCTAGGGCTGTACCGAACGGAGGTTGCAATGGAATTCAGGGCTTTTTGTGGTGCAAAAGACCCAGACTAAGAGATAACAGTGCTATCAGTTGAAATGGTATCATAGCTTGTAGGTGGCCAGGTCTTTTTATTGGATGAGAGAACCTAGAAGACCTTTCAAAGTCAGAAATGGGCAATTCTAATTTGCAAGCTGCTCTTGCAACACTGTGTTCCCACTAATAAATCAATGAGCTAAGGAGGAGGTAAGTTTTGTGTGACTTTCAATGAGTACAGACTGTGTTCAAGTCAAGGCACTACCACACTCATAGGTGCCCCAAAATGGAACTGTTGTTGAGCGAGGTGATTCAGGTTCTGCCCGGGCTGGAGCTGGAGCAGGTCTCAGTGTGGGCTGCAAAATCTCTTGGAGATGCCGGGTAAAGACTGTGCCAACAGCCCAACTCCTGCAGTGCAACACTTTTTGCAGGAGAGAACTGCTTAATGGAAAAAAAAAACCTGGAGAAGCTGTAAAGCGAGTGCTCACGATGTGCGACGGACCTTGCCTGCAGCTCAGGGCAGGTTTGTGCTGTGCTGGGTTTGCGCTGTGCAGGTATTCCTTTTACTGCAGGACTGTCTGTCTGCCAAGGTTATTATTGAGGCTTTATATTAAATCACATATCCCAGTTGTTTTCTGGTTCCCCTGTTGAGGAAGACTTTTCATCTTCCTTTGTGTGTCTTGGTTGCACCCAGACTTCTGCCCTGGCGATGGTGTGTGCCCAGGTGGCTGGGGCAGGTCTGCTGTCTCTCCTCCAGAAAAAAAACGTTCTATGTCTTTGTGTAGGGACAGCATGAGCAGACAAACCCATAAAGAATTTAATTAGGTTAAGGATAAGTTTCAAAGAGGATATAAGCCTCTAAAACGTAGACATAAACAGAGCTTGCCATGGGGCATATGTGTCCTTACGCTGCTGCTGAGGACACTGCGGAGGCAGCCACTGGCTTCTGCCTTAAAGACCAAGCTGTGGGCCAGTGGCTGCAGCTTGCCACAAGCTCTAAACTCTGCTCTTGCAGGCTCTATATTGTTTTTTTCCCCTCCCATGAAACAATAAGGTTTCACTTTTACTTTGGACTTCATTTCTGTTGACCATTAGTCATACCCTTTAGCCGAATCTATAAATAAAAACTCAGACTGAAACTGTGCCCCCTCCCGCCTGCCAGTGTGTTACGTGCTCCGGTAAAACGCTTCCCCAGCAAACTCTTGCTTCTCTCTAAATCCTCTGACTCATGTTTTCTGGTCAGGGGAAAGGGAGCGGCATCCTGCGAGAGCCACGCACCCGGCGCGGCGCCCTGCGATACACGGAAAGGAAAATACAGCCCTTGTTTGCTCTGTGGGGCAAATGCAATTAAGGGCAAATGGATCAAAAGTATGGATTATAAAGTCACGGCCTAAGTGAAATTCATCTGTTCATAAAAATGTCCTAAAATGTATGTTTTTTTAAATCAATGGAAGGCTGTTAAACGCCCCCCCTACCCGCCTCTAGCCCGATGAATGAAAAAGTGCAGACACAGGGAAATATTCTTGCAGTTTCCAGATTATTTTCATTCCAAGGTGTTTAGAATAGCTCCTTTTTTATTTAAATTTTTTGTTTTGTTCTGGGAGTTATTCCTGGTTAGTAACAATTTCCAAATCTTTTCATAAGGATGATTAAGATGTTAAGGTACTTAAATTCAATTCAGGATTTAAGTAACCATCTCAGAAAAAAAAGTATAAATGCATTTTAAAACTAACATTTACGAAAATCCTCCCCCAAAATTATAGTAATGGGAACTTTTTTTTTTTTTCCCTGGGGTGTTGTTTTCTTTCTTTGTTAGATTTTTGATCAAGTTTCTTGCTGCAAGGAAAAGACCCCAGAAATATGCAGGTCTTACTTGTGTATTGATATATAAACCAGTTGTAATTTAAAAGAAGTGGAACCAGCCTCTTGCACTCAGGTTCTCCAGTAGTATCCAGTATAAAAAGTCTGAACTTTTCTTCAAGAAGCATTATCATCCCTGCAGTTTACAGAAATCTTTCTATACTTAGAAGGAAAACCAAGCCCAGAATAAAGCAGAAAGCCAAGCTGCCAAGGTTACAGACTGGCCTTTACTGGTGCAGTGCCATTCCTGTCAGATTTAACCGAGCTGTGAGATGTTAAAAATCACCATTTCCCTTCTCTCGCAGTAGATCCTCAGGGAAATCCAGTCAGCCTGCTAAAATCACTGAATTTTACTGAGCCCAGGATGGGAGCAGAGCTGGAGCAGTGTCCTGAGGATGCCTGGGAGGTCTGGAAGAGTGAGGTGGCACTGTCCTCCCCATCTCCCATCCCATCTTCCTCAAGATCTGGTCTTGTTGGGTTGCAACCCCATTTTTGGAGCATCACATGAACCCAGAATATGGTGCTAAAAATGCAGTATGATCTTTGGAAGATGATAACCTTTTCTTCTTGTGAGCTGAGAAATATTTTACCCTGTTCTCCAGTGGTGGGAACAAATCCCCTTCCTGGTATTCATCTTGATTATGTGAGCTCAGTTCGTTTCCATGCATGGAGGTATTGTGGTCGTGGACTGGGTGGTCACATTTTGTCCCTGTCAGCCTGCCTGCCACACTGCGCAGGATGGATGCACACGGGAGACAAATTAAGATTGCATGTGCAGCTGGAAATGTGACATTTGGAAAGTTTGAAATAGAACAGAAATAGCATTATTTTAATGTAGCTTTTCGCTTGCATACAAATGAGCCTGTGGCTCACGATCACCTCTGAGAAGTTCCATCTAAACACGAGGAGGAACTTCTTCACTTTGAGGGTGGCAGAGCCCTGGAAGAGGCTGCCCAGAGAGGTGCTGGAGTATCTGTCTCTGGAGACATTCAAAACCCGCCTGGACGTGTTCATGTGCAACTTGCTCTGGGTGGAACTGCTTTTGGCAGGGAGGTTGGACTAGTTGATCTCCAGAGGTCCTTTCCAACCCTGTATCATTCTGTGAGGCTGTGATTCTGTGATTCTTCAAAACATGATACCGTATTCTGTGAAATGCATTGAGGCAATTGCTTTACTATTTTGATTGTATTAAAAAGCTGCACCTGGAATATCCCAAAAGATGCTGCAAATGTTCTGCATCTTCTGTTATCACAACCATTGTTGAATTCCTTAATGAAGATACAAACGACTTACTCCTCTGTGGCAAGGGAAAAGAACATTGTCTGACCATATGGTGTCATCTCCATACAGAAAGTTTAAAATAGAGTGAAACTGTTTCTCATAGATATGACAAAAAGCAAAAGCATTTCACCAACAAGTGATGACTTTTTTTATTTTTGAAGGAGGTGCTCTTTATCCCAGAAACAACAGAAGCATGACATGATGTGGCAGTTACCATGGCAACAAATTATTTTTATTGAACAACAAGAATAATCACAATAGCTTCACGAAACCCAACGCATCTTGCCAAGCAAGTTAAAATGTCCCGGTCATCAGTTTTAGTTTCCTTTTTTTTTTTTCTTTCATATTTTTTGAATATGACCAAATATATTTGATTATGGGTCAGGGAAGGTATTTTACTTTCTCATCTGTCTTCTTCCTTTCTTGAAATCTCCTCTCGATTGATGCGTCGTGGTGGTTTAAGTGACAATAGGAAAAGTCTGCCTTGGTTTCTGCACTTGAACTGATGAGCCCACATTTGCAGGAGTTGCCCAAGTAAGGAGTGAAAGGTTGACAATTGAGCTGAAAGGAGAACATGCTGAGGAAAACGGAACAGATGGGGGCCTTGAAAATACCATTCTCTAGAAGTATGTGGAATCAATTTAACCCACAATAAGAGTACAATGAAGAATCTTATTCTGTAATTACGAGGCTGAAAGAGAGATGGTTTTGATCCAGATATTATTGATTTAGTAGTCTGTGGTTAATAAAGTAATTCAGAAATTGTAATGTCTGATTCAGGCCTGGCTGAAGTCAACTGCACATTCTTTTATTTAGAGCCCCTTTTATTACATTGGAATGAACTTTAATGAACATCACACTGAATACAGGAGTCAAGGGTGATACATTGATGTTATCGAAGTTGATGGAACTTCTGTGATGTTTGGACAGTGTTGTCCAGAGAGAGAGGCATGGAGAAAGATGGTGACACATTTGTTCCTTTAACATCCAAAAGCGTGTGGGTTTGGATGGATTTCTTCAGAAATACTGATGTTTGCAATACTGAGTATCACAGTTAGTGAAAATTCTCATCCTGTGATAGTTTGCATGTATATAATTCATATAATTCAGTTTGTATAATTCACTGTGCTAAATTCATACCCTCGTTCCTGTTATTGCAGATCATCTTGAAGGCAAGTATGATATTAGCCTCAATATTGCTGCTATAGATTCAGTTATGCATGCAGGCTCATCTGAGGACAAATTAGATATACTGCCAAAGCCAAAACATTCCAGGAATTTTTCCATCTCCATTTAATATATCAAAATGAAAGAAGCAAATCTCCATCTTGGTTCTAGCATTTAGGATGACCTTATAACTGAATATCACTGGTTTAATTCTAGCCTCAGTTAGAGGAAAATAAAAAAAAAAAAGAAAGATCCCTCAACCTCAGAGTCAATATTTTGGTTTGGTTCAGAGCCGTTTGTGTTAAACCAGTTAAGGTCAGATTTAGTCTGGAGAGGCTGCAAAATTACAGGATCAGATGACACACGATGTACTGGGAAACTGAATTGCAGCAGAGGCTGCATAAACAGAATTAATATTACTTAGCATTGCTCCAGCATCTAAAGCTGTAAGAAATCCCAGTGAACATGATTGAGAAGTTCCGTCTATAGTAAAAGTATGGTTGTGTGGTGGAGATTTGAATGAGACCTACTAGGAAGGACCCATGTCACACAGGAGTTGGTGCTCATGTTCTACGTGGTCTTTTTCTTGGAGTCATGGCTGAGCCAGCAGGCCAGCCTGCAGGTCAGGGAGATGGTGCTAGAGAGGGACAGGACAAAATATCCGCTGTCACAGTTGGCTGTCTTTTCACTGAAACACAAAAAAAGACACTTGCTTGTTGAAGATTTAGTGGTTCCCTTCATAGAGCTGGGAGTGCCAGCTTAAGTGCCCCACACTGATTTTGGTTGAGATGAATTAATTCTGCTGACCCAAAAATGCTCCTGAGAAGCTGCATCTTACTGTGCTAGCAAGAATGACTAAAATTTAACTTATCTACTGCTGATTTTCATTAAGACCAGAACCATAAGTTACTGATTTTGGTAGTTAGTTGCTAGGAGGTCACTATTGGCTTCTGCTGATGTGGATGCATAGGCAGTAACCTCTGGGGAAGGGGAGAGGTGGGGTAGTTTTGTGGGAAGTTCAAGAAGGACAGGGAACTGCTAGAGAGGGTACAACAGAGGGCCTCAAAAATGATTTGGGGCCTGAAGCATCTCTTACAAGGAAAGACTGAGGGACTTGAGTCCTTTTAGTGCTTTTGGCAGGGGATTTGGACTAGATGATCTCCAGAGGTCCTTTCCAACCCCATATCATTCTGTGAGTCTGTGTGTTTAGAAATTCTCACATCCCTTTAGAGTGAACCACTTCTTGCTAGTTGTGTAAGGAAACCTGAGTTGTTAGGGGGTATATGTAGGTAGCACTTGAGTTCTTGCTGCTGCTGCTGTTGAAGAAAGTCCTCACATCATCTCTGGGTATGAGAAGACTTAACTGTGTGATCATCAGGCGAGAAGGCAAGACTGGAAAATAGTGCTAGCTGAGAAACTAAAATGTTGACATACCCCTCCTCCCCATATTTTGAAATTTATGTAAATAGTTGAATTTTCATTCATGAGTACTTGTATTTGTGTATTGTGTCTTGGTGAAAGGCTCAATGTTAAAAGGGAAAAATACTTGGTCCCGTTGATCTGATTTAATGTAGAAAAGCCTGGAGTGTTAAAAGCTGTTTTCAGAAAGATGCCTAGTCCCTTCTACAAACCATAAATAGGATGGGGGCCTGCCTAGAAATACTGGTTTCATTCATGAAATGTAGAGCATTCGGCAAATTGACACAGGAGGCAGGAGATGTATAGTTCTGTGATGACGAACTATAAAGATAAACAAGCCTTTGTGGAATTTGCAGTGAGAAGGAATCATTTATTAGAAAGATCCATGCTTTCTCAAGCTTTTTCATTTTCTTTCTGGCACTCTGTACGAGGTCCCGCAGACACCACTAACAGAGCAATGCCTGGAGGAGTCTCTGAGAGCTGAAATTACAGCACGAAGGGTGGGAGACTGGGCTGAAGAGGATCTGTGTAACTACGTGGACAAGCACCAGCTTAAAATTCAATTTTTAGTGTGGATTGAGTTGGTTATTGCTCAAAAACCCCGCATTTTTCTCACTGAACTAAAGCCGTGCAGGCAATAGATGCCAATGAGCTCACGTTCCTCCTGAGAGCGATCCCCATTCATAGGTGGAGGCAGCAGAAGTCTCAAGTGAGTACAGGTTGAGAGTCAGGCTGTCATTGACTTCTTCCCTTGCCTAACACGATTAGGTTGTATCCAGGAGGGGGATGCTGACAGCGTTTTTTCCTTGTCGTTGGTGGAGGACAAGGACAATGCGCTGCAAATTAGAAGTTCAGGGCAAATCAGTTATGTTATGTTTAAACATTACTTTGAAATGGAATATAACGTGACATAATGTTATAAGGAAACAGATTTGATTGCCCAGTCACCTTTATACTGTGCTGGCAGGGATGGGGCCTTGGAGGAATCCTGTATTACATTATCTTTATGCCCAACTTAATATTCTTTTACAGTGTCGGAAGTTTAAAGGTGCTTTTGTTGTAAATGAGAATCAGGAACGGAGAATTTTTTGCTGATGATTTTCTTTGGCATTTTCTCCTGTATTGAAGTGCTAAGAATGCAACAGCCAGTGATGTATTATCATCCAGCTGACTTTCTTACAGCTTGGTACCTGACTTCATATTTATCAGAAGAAATACTTGGCTTTATCACACAGGCTTTTGCTGAGAGATTTAGCTCTGTAACTACGTGACGTGAACTTCATATCACTTACAATTAGTGAAAGAAAACATTAGGGGGAAATAGTGTCTGCCATTGCCTACCGGACCAACAATTTTTTCAATAGAGGTCTGTGATTTAGTTCCATTTTTCTGATGATAAACATCAAGCCATGTAGAAAGAGTTATGAAGATCTATTCCTAAAAGGGGAATGTGTGCAGGGAATTACAGTTGTAAGGCCAGAAATGTCTTGACTTCATACTGCTTTTTTAACCAGAAATACATCTTGCAGCTCAAAAGAAGGAAACTAGACACAGAATTGTCTAAATTGTAAGTAAAATTATAAGAGTTCTTCTCAGTGATGCATATTCCCTTCCCCTCCAAACCTGGAAATCTTAATTTCCCACAATTTTCTCTCCCTTCTGAAGGATTTTAAATGGGAAGTAGCAATAAGGGATGTAATTGAAGTGTGGCAAAAGACACAAATGTTAACTTTGGTGAATAAAGGTTTACATCTACTTGAAAATTCTGCTATTTTAACTTAGACCTGCTCTGTTTGTATCACACTGTGGATAGATCTATACTGCAGTGTAGTGGAAAATATCCAAATTAATGCTAACTAGTTGCTCGTAAACGACAGCAGACTAGCTATGGAGACGCTTGGTACCAAGTACCTAATTAGCTGACATGGAGCTCCGTGCTGCTTCAGGCAGGGCACCATGGAAGCGCTATGGATGCATTACCTACATCATTCAGCATTAATTCCAAAACCTGCATCATTGTGGGAGTAATGCCAGTTGCAGGCTTTAGCTTTTGACAGCCCTTTATTTTCTGAAGCAAACCCCTCTCCTGAGCAGGAGTAAAGGAAACTGTTGATTATCTGCAGAAGAGGCATTTGCTGGCAGGGAAGGAGCTCTTCGTGTTCTCAGACTTAAAAGTATCTCCACCAAAGCCTTCAGTTTTCTGTAGAGACCTATAAAGTAGCCCTTCTGGGATGTGATGTGAAACTGTACTTCCAGTTGTTTCTGATAAAGGCGTTGAGTGCCCTCCAGCTAAAGTCTGAACTGGCAGACAAATCTCATGTTGTTGGCACTTGCTTTACTTTTCAAGAAGAATAATTAGGCTCTCAGATACCGGGGCGATGACTATTCCAATCTGAATAAAGCAGCACAATGAGTTGCCTCAGCAGCATGTTTGGGAGGAGTAGTTTTTCCTCCTACCCTTTGCCTCCTACTCTGGAGTTTGTAGGAGATCCTGTCTATATTACAGCCAAAGTATGGTATGCGCTGATTGCGCTGAGGGAATTTTCTCCCAGGCAGCCAAAGGGTTTTTATTTCCTAAGTACACTTCTGTGGCAACACGAGGGCTGTAGCAAAAGAAAAAATGTTCCCTTTTATCTAAACTTCAGCTGGAGTCAAGGCAGTGAAAGATGCTGAGCGATCTTGTTTTAGCTTTGCAGAGCACTTAACTCTGTGCTTAGGAGGCAAATTTGACCCGTTAACATCAGTGGCACTTGTAGACCATGCTTTGCAGCATGTAGGGCAGTGCTTTTTTGCCTAATCAGGCCATACAACTGCTTACTCTATCACATAAATATGATTTATGAAAACCTACCACAGCAGGTTCATTTGTCACTTGAAGAGCCAGCCAACGGATGCAGGAATGAGCTTCTCTTGCAGTGAGGAGCTGTGATACTGAACAGCGCGGGTGGTGGCAGGAGTTCGGGTCCACCTCAGAGGTGATGTGACCAGTGCAACTCACCAAGTCACTCTCACCCCTCTAGGTCTTGTCCTGCAGAGGCTTCCTGTGCGGGACAGTCTGTGGGGTTATGTTCACATGGAAAGACATCCGTCCCCTTTCCGTAAGGCTCCTTAAGAACTAGCCCTAGCAGGCTACGCCTGATTAAAAGGTGATTATCGTAATCTGTAATGCTGTTCTGGGACTGCAGACATTGCAAGGACAAATGAGAGCAGAATTTGGCCTTAGAACTGTAGTTTACAGGTAATATAGTATTAAATTGAAAGATACCCCACAGTTGTTGCACATTTTTCAAAGTAAGATATATTTACAAATGCACACGTAGACATAATAAAAATACATTTTTTATTTCATTGAGGCCATCCATTGTCATCTTGAACATTTAATGCAAAACACTAAAGGAGGTTATGAAAAGGAATGTTTAATCCCAGTGCTGTTGAAGTATTTCTTAGCATCCACTATTTTAAGCGTTACAAAGGGTCAAGAGAAGAGCTCAGCATCAGCTGTACGTTGAGCATTTTTTTGGCAGGATGGAGTTGACTGAACACTTTAGCTAAGCAAGGAAGATGGGGGTGGGGGTCAATGTGAAGAATTGGAAATGACATATCTGGGCAGCCTTAATGAGACACATGCAGGCATGGGTCAGTTCTCTTGACGACGTATCAAGCTCAGAATCACATGGATCCAAACCCCAGTGTGTATTGGTTGTGAGTTTGGAGCTTGAGATCATGTTTAATAGCAGTTTAGCAACTTTGGGAACATTAAAGAATGAGGCAGGAATCCGTGGTATCTGTAAACCTGGAATGGGTAAAGCAAATGAGTAAATACATCATTTTAGTGTTTTTATTTATGTACAATATGAATGTGTATGTGACTGTGTGTTTTTACACACACATACCCAAAGTTACACAGTCACTTCTCTACCTGCAGGAGTTATAACCTCCTTTTATTAGATCAGTTCTTCCCTTTCTTTCCCTTTCATTTTTTCCATATGACACAGGACAACAATAACATGTAAAACAAATTGGAGAGCATAAAAATAATGCAAAGATCTGTATAAATTAACAGAAGAAGACATAATGCTTTGGTCAGTTTACTCACGCTTTGAAGAAAATAGGCAAGGGATGGTGAGAACAGAAATGTAAACTCTTGGAGGCTGCAATTGCAGTTAACACCCACAAAATCCTCACATTTCAGTGCCTAGTAAAATGTTATAGGCTGCTATGGGTTTTGTCATCAGGAGGATTTTATAGACCATTTAGTGATGTGCAAACCTTTTACCATTAATAAGCAATTACCAGCCCGTTAGGGAAGATGCAGAACGCTGCAGACTTTGTCTGATAGTTTAGTCATTTTGTAGACAAGTGTGTTGTCAGCGTTAGGTGGAGCTCCTGGAGAGATTCCTTTGGAGATGGCCACAAGTCGCTACTCGGAATAGGGAAATTCGCCCCGTTATTGACTGAGATTAAAAACCAAACACACTCCATCAGTGGTCAAAAGGTGCATCTGCTATTTGAAGGGCATAGTTTAATGCTCCATAAATTCAAACGGCGTCACTCGTGTGATCTTTGGAATCAATATTTGAATAAGCAATTGTCACATCTGCCACTGCTGCATTGAGTAATTGAAAGTCATTAGTTTTAAGGGGTTCCGCTGGCAATGTAGAGCCAATGTGCATTGATAGGTTTTTTCTAATCAATAATATGGGCAATAGCCAATCTTCTTGGCTGCTAAGCACGTGTGTGTGTTAAAATCAGATTATTTACTATTAGTTTTAGTGTATGCAATATCAACTTCTATGGAAAGTAGGTCCCTATCCGAAGAAGGATAATCATCAAAGCATTAGAAAGAGAGACAGGTTCAGTTGACATATTTGTTCTTTCTTTTGCTAAGGATAAATTTCGCTGGGGCACTCACAGATCTTCCCCGACAGACTGTATAGCAATAAAACAATTACTAGAAAGAGTGGCTCTCATGTAATTCACAAAGAAAATAACAGCAGATGAAAAAAGCAGCAGGAAACCCCATGTGGGGAAAAACGCCTTGTGTTGTTGATACACTGAAGTGTTTCCTTCATGCTCTTGCGGAGAGATGTTTAATTTGGGAACAGCGTTCCCCCAAATGGCTAAAAGCCCTCTGCACTTCATATGTGTGAATCCCAGAGCAGCTCTGCTCAGGACCAGCACAGCTGGGCTCCGCCGTGACCTTCCGCTGGTCTCCTGGGGTGCAGAGCCCAGGGAGCCTTCCCAGCCCAGTAGTGGCTTGTGGGGCTCTTGGTGGCTTTCCCCACCCAGCAGCCAGATGTGGAAACACCTCCAGTTGTTCTTGGCAGTTCTGTGTGTCCCTTGGCACCCTGACCCCTCGCTTGGCTTCTCAGTCTGCCTCCTACTAACCCTTTGGCTCAGTAGTTTTGGGTTTCTTGGCCCAAAGTGGGATCACGCCTTCCTATTTAAACCCTTGGCTGAGCCAAACTCTTTTTTGTTTTTTTTTTGTCTTCTTGGGTTTTGGGCAGAGATAAGTCTCCCTCAGTACCTGCTTCCAAACCCAGCTCTAGCCTGGCTTTGACCCCCAGGGCCTGATCATCCAGGTCTTACCTGCAAATTGGGTTTATGTCTGGGGATGTAAAGAAAAGGATGTCTCCGTCTGAAGATCATGTTGAGTTTGTTGTGAAAGTTGGGCAGATAAAATGGTCCATCTCCACAGTTGGTGATGTCTGTGCTCTTGGCTTAAATACTTCTCATAGATAAATTATGGCTTACGTGTTCCTGACACTGCTGATACTGCTCCAGTTGTTGGCTACAAATGCAAATCTCTTGTTAATATGGGTCAGGTGTAGTTTAAATTCAGTCAAATAGCACTTTAGGGAAAATATTTCCATGTATTTTTTTAATTGAGAAACAGTTTTTCATATTGCTTTGTATTCTAAGACAATATCGTATCATTCCATGTCATCTCCTATACCAACATTATATACTGTAACTCCTCCACTGTTGCATGATATGCCCACATTTTTGGTAGATCATATGGTACCATGGACAAGAAAAGTATCTGAAAAAGCAGGGAATTGGTCAGTCTTACACAGCATCACCCTCGCTTCTGAGCTTATCACCCAGCAGAGTCCGTGTCTCCTACTGTAACCATAACATTGTGCCACTAGTTCAAGAGGGACACAAGCGATGGGTGGGAGTTGTGCTGGTGTTGCCCACAGACGACTGTTTGTATCCAGCCCCCTAAGCACAACTAGAAGCAGAGAGCAGTTGGCTCTCAGGAAGGCTCTTCCATTGCAGTGGCAGTACAGATAGTCCTTGGCTGCCACCAGATGACCTCTCAGGAGGGTTCTCTGGCCTCCACGCACACTCAGGACGAGGTGGGTTTTCTTACAGTGAAGCCTACTTGTGCTGGCAAACTCCAATTCCTTTTGATGCTCCAAAGAACTGGGTTTCTTACAGATCTTGAGATGATGTCTGTGGAAATGGGTGGTTTTGGTTCCGGAGCCTTAATCTTGACCCTTATAGATCTCTTCCTCTCTTGAGAAACTCTGTGATTCTGACCAAGGTGGCAGCTGTAGCTGGAGACTGCAAACAGGGCTGTGTTGGATGCGTGGTGGAGCAGGAGAGCAGCAGCAGTGAGAAGTGGGGAATGTGTAACACCACATGCATGAAAATAACCAATGACCATGTCTGCCAGTGAATCATCCATCAGATTAAGGTTTGATGTGCCTGATTTTAAAGGTACAAGCTAGAGGAAAAACATGGTCCCTGTAGACCCGAGTTAAGCTGTTTCACTCTGGCTCTGTGTCATTGTTGTTGTTTTTGTTTTTCACTTGAGCAGGAGACCGTTCTGACTCAGACTTTAATTTGCGAATGTGTTTCCAATATTCCCCTAGTGAACACAGCATAGCGCCTATAAATAGATTCTTACTAGGAAGCAGAGTCCCAACATGTAACCCAAAATCCTTGCGTTTAGACTTTACATCACATTTTTAGATGTTCACTTTCCGAAGATGGATTTTTTTTTAATGGAATAACTGCATAGTCCAGCCCAATAATTTTGGAATTAAATATATCTGAAGAACTTCACATGTATGCTGACTACTGGGGAATGGTATTTGGATTGGGTTGGAGTTTAATAATACGAAACAATTAACTTAGAACTAAAAAATTCCTGGAAGTAAAGAACAATGTAGTACTTTGAAATTTAATTATATTGCAGAAAAATAAATTGCCAGTGCTAAGTTACATTTAGGAATTACATGTACTGGGTTTACCGGTATGAATCAGAATCACACAGGCAACTTCAGAGGTAGGTAAAGATGTAATTTACAGCTCTGGTGGATTAACTGCCGTGTTTTAAAGAACTGTCACTTCAGTTGTCCCACCCACCCCTCTTCAGATATCCGTGTGTCAGCAGTGGTGGGTTATAGCAACACCCTGCATCCCAGTTGGGTGACATTAACCTCTGGCAGAAGGATGAGGTAGAGACTTAGAAACACTAATGTTTTAAAATCCTAAATCTACTAGAGCTTGACTCACAAAGCTCTTTGAACTTCTTCTGACCTTAGGAACGCATCAGGCTCACGTAGGATGAGGACGTGAGCACATGGATGCTTAGACCTTTGCAGATCAGGCTCAGAATGGATAGATATGTCAAAAGACAAGAATTTTGCACCTGAAATGTGCGATAGACTTCAGAATCCAATGATACTGCTGGACTGTTTTCAACTGACTGCAATGGTTTTTGAATCTAATATTGTGAAGACGTATTTTTATTCACTAAAAATGCTCCATAAAGAAAGTAGAGACTTTTGTGCAGAGCTGGCTGTCTATATTCGACAGTGGGGTCATAATTACCCCTGTTTATTCATACCATAAAAAGTAGTTAATGTTTTATCAAGGCAAATATTTGGGCTTATCAGCCTATGAAAATATTTCTTTTATCAGCAGAAACTGGGTGGAAAAATATCCTACTAAGAAAAAAGAAAAATTCTTTCCAGGGATTGGTGCTGCTCTGAGTTGTCATGCTCGGGGTAACATTTCTGTGAAGTAACAGATAAGCAACCTTGGAAAAATCAAAGTTAAGAATAAATAAAAAAATCAATGGTCTAATGTGAAAACCATTTTGCGTGTTGTTAAAATTAGGCTGGCTTCTTCTCTTTTTGGCTTTGCAATACTACCAGCTTTCACACTTTTATCATGAATGATAAAATACTGATGTTTGTAGAAGCTCATCCTTTAAATAAAATCATAGCTTTTACTTCAGAAAACAGATTTGTAGCTGGATAAAAAAAGCTTTAAGTATGACCAGTGTTTATACAAAAATAATCTAGAACAGCACAACAAAACCAGATTAGTCCTATATCTTTTTGGTAATTCACTAATCCGTATCAGAATGTTATCGTTAGGTGAACAAGACCAAGATATGATCACTCATCCCTGATGGTTCTGTCCAGGTGCTGTCACCACACCATATTTAATAGCTGGGGAAGCTGAGCCTGGTAGTGAGTTGGAAATCTTAAGCGTTGGCTGTGATTCATAGTCAGGGTGAAGGAGAGGAAGGTGGAGATGCTAATGTACACAGCAACCAAAGCATGTGGGCAGGAGAGCAAAGTCCAGCTGAAGATGAGGAAATGGAGATGCCAGCTGATGGGAACGGCAAGAGCAGAATGGGGAACAAGGCCAAAGAGAGCCACCTCCTAAGTTTCAAGTCTCGTGGTTTTGCAGGGCTTGGTTTGTGATTCTTACCTACTCGTGTGACAAGTTATGTTGTCCTCCAAGTAAATATATTTGTAAATCTGCTTAGGGGACAATATTAAGCGTTGCACAGTAGATTATTTCCACACTAGCTAGAATAACTCCCTGTACAGTAACTGTTCTCTCGGAATAATGTCCCTTTTTTGTATTTGCCTTTGTCTGCTTTTGAAAGAGCCAGGCATTTCTTGTGCCTAAACATTTTTGCCACTGCTTGTTTTCTGTATGGTGTAACATCTGGAAGATTGATGTTTATCTTCTGATTGTCCATTATCAATTTTAAATCTGAATGGCACGTGCACAGCAATTTGTCCCAGCCTATGGCAGCAGATTGTCAAGAAGGATTATAAAGTATCGCACTCTCCTGCGTGGTAAAAGCTATTCTACTGTTTAGGTGAAATTATTTGATTAGCTTGGGAAACTAATAGTTCATAAATAATTGAAGTCTAAACCCAACCCTTCAATTGGATAAGGTTCGACATCATGAGACATTGTATATGCCACAGTTTTGTTGCTGTGGGGGCTTGAAAATATCCTGTGTAGATACCAAAGAACTGTCAAGCAAGATTTCTAACAGGCTGAGTGCATTGAGGAAAGAGTTAGTTAAAATCAAAGCGTGAGTGATAGTGTTTGCACAGTAAAGCAGTGATTATAGCACTGCTGGACTGTAAGGATATGACTAATGTTGTACTGAGCTAGTAACGCTTATGAAGCTTGAAAAAAATGCACAACACAAATTATTTTTCTCTCCTGAAAATGACATTTGAAATCTACCCAGGAAAACTGAATTGGTTCCCACACGAAGCCCTGCAGGGAAAAAATACACGCCAAAGGCAGGCTGCAGGAAAAGAGGGTTGTTTGCAAATGCGTGGCTGCTGCTCAGCTCGGCTCTCAGTACGGGCTGAAGTTGTGTGGACAGGAAACTGCCCACGGTCCCACTTCTTGGGTCTTCAAGGCATCCGTTTGGCATTTCTCATCTGACCTTCCCGGAGAGGTTTCTTGTCGTCTGCCACAGCTCCTCAACCCTCAAGCACACGTGTGCTTTTAAAGTGGGAGCTGTTGGGTGCACAGTCAATGTGCCTTGGTTAAAAAGTTCTAGATAATTAATGAGAGAGTAACTCCTGGTGAAGATGAGAGAAACTAGGGGTCCTTATTCTCTTGGAAAGGTGGGAAGAATCTTTCCCATGGACTCGCTGCATTGTTGTGCTGTCTGCAAGCTAAGGCAGGGGCTGGGTGGTGGGCACTGGACTCCTGGCTTTATGAATGGTCTTGGAACAGAGACCTGGCCAGGAAAAGGGAAAGTTTTAGGAAAAAAATGTAAGTAGTTTATTACCTAGATAGAGATTAGGTAGTAAATTGCAGGCGAAAATGATGAGTTGAAGGTACCTTCTGTCGAGGAAAGGATTTTTTCCTATCTGTGTGCTATTTATAGCTTGTGATTGCTACCATCATTGAAAAATAATTTTCTTTTAAAGAGTTGAAAGTCCAAAAATCACAGTGATGCTTCAAAAGCATTATGCTTGCATTACTTTCTTCATCAACAAATTTCAGAACACCAGGGGAAAGGTAAACAAAAAGTACAACATAAAGGATCATTTATTATCAGTCAATGATTTGGCATCTTTTCATTTGCTATATAGTTTCATAGAGAAGTGGTTGGTTGCTTTATATTTCCTTCTTCACCTGTCCTGATTTTCGAGGAGGAGGAGGGGAATAAGGAGGAGAAGGGGCTACATCACTCAGAGCAAACAGGTAGGTCACCCAAGAAGTGGTGGGAAGCAGAGGTTTGCCCAGGTTGTCCATGTTGCTCTGGTGGCTGTGGTAGGTGAGGAAGCCACAACTGCTTCTGGCGTGAGACACCTGCAAACCAATTTACCTCTGCACAGAGCAAGCTCTACAGACTGGAAGGGTCAGACTCTGAACCCTCTCAAGAATTCTATAGTTGGAGATTTGGAGTGTGTTATTAATTAAAGTGAAGAAATTTCCCTTGGAAGCAGAGTTGGTTTTGCCACCTGGTTGAGTTCTTCTGTGGATTCTCCTTCTCTCTTTGGGAAGGCAGGTCTAGGCATATTGTCTGAAGCCCCCAAGACTATGGGGAGGTAGATACAGTGTAGTCCTACTGATTTCAGATTTATTTCTTTAATAGATGTTTGAATTAGAGCAGTACCATGGGATCTAATCAAGCAGAAGCTCCTGGTGTGCTTTTCTGCGTGGCATGCAGAACTAGGAGATGGGAGGTAGGCTGTGTCCCAAAGATGTTTATAATCCAGGCATCGTTAGCAAGGCTGGAGCAAATGCTATACGCAATGTGGTTTTGGAACTGGATTGTCAACTGGATGTGGGCTTCTATGAAGAAACCACCCAGGTGGTGTCATTAGGGAAAAGTCTTGAAATGCCTGGTGTGTCAAGGCTGCTCTGGTTTCCTCAGAGGTGCTGATGTCTTGACTTTGGATGGCTGGTGTGTAAGCCATGACCTTGAACCTTGTAATCAGGAAAGAGCAGAGAGATAGCTTTTGCCTCCTGGATTTTGTTTTTGAAATAGAAGTGTATTTTAAGTCAAGAATACCTCTTCGGGACATCACAATCTCTGAGAGTCATAATATCACAGACAACTTGAGCTGGGTACAGATGTTCTTGGCATATTGCTCATCCTGGAGCCTTCATTTTATCATGGAGCTGGAGAGTCAGTGTAGAAACTCCCCAACCATCTGTATCAGAAAATTTATTTCAGATAGAGTTGTAAGTACTCAGTAGGGGTCCAGTTTTAGACAGCCTTAAAACCTGACCTTTAAAAGGTGCTGTTTCAGACCCTTTCAGTAATTGTGCCTCTGGAAAGCTTCATTCCTGCATTACAGTCCTGCAGTCTGTGATCATCTCATTTATTTTGGTAGGATTTGAAGTTTATTATCATTTGTTTGTGGGGTTTTTTAGTTGTCTGATTTCTGCATTTTCTTGGTAAATGCCGGCAGTAGGGAGCTGCAGTGTCTTACGTCAGAGCATTGTGCTGTATTCTCAGGGCCTGGTTACCTGCCTTCGAGTAATAATTGCTCCTTAATCATTCTGGAAACAAAGATGCTATCAAGACAGAATTATTACTGAGGATTCACACGCATGCACACATTTTTTCCTCTGCACTTGATTGATCTTTGTATTGTTTTTGTATAGTTTGAAAAATCTCTTTGAAGATGTATTTTGTGGTTAATTATATTTTTTTCTTTCAATTTCTTCAACTCCTAATTAAAAATGCTACGTGGCAATAGTAAATATAAAGGGAAATCAATATCAAGATGAACTATTTTAAGCTCATTAGTACGCGTTCTACCAGGTCTTTTGAATTAGGGGTAAATAATTAAAATATTTATTCAGAGCAAAGATACGTCAATTAAAAGAAGTTCTAATTCTTATGTTTTAAAATCTCAAAAGAAATATGCAGCATTTTCACTTTAATTTTCTTCCATGCTGAGCATGTAACCCAGCCTCTTCTGGAGTTAGGGCAATTCATTCCTACTGACCCTCTTTCACTCCCACATAAAGCAGCCTACAGTAGAGTCTTTCCACCACAGTGCATTTACTGTGCCAAAAATAATGTCTACTTGCAAACAGGAGTGTCTGTAGAAGTATTATTTCTGAAGAAAAAAAATGAAGTACCAGTGCCCATTAAAACACATTAATGGGAATGCAACTGATGCAATAAGACTTAATTTTGTTTTAAAGTTTTGGCCTGGAGCCTCACGTCAGGCAGCGCTACAGGCTTGGGGAAGAATGGCTGGAGAGCTGCCTGGCAGAAAAGGACTTAGGGGTGTTGGTCGACTGTCGGCTGAACGTGAGCCAGCAGTGTGCCCAGGTAGCCAAGAAGGCCAACAGCATCCTGGCCTGTATCAAGAACAGTGTGGTGAGTAGGACCCGAGAGGTGATCGTCCCCCTGTACTTGGCACTGGTGAGACCCCACCTCGAGTACTGTGTCCAGTTTTGGGCCCCCTACCACAAGAAAGACATTGAGGTGCTGGAGCAGGTCCAGAGAAGGGCAACAAAGCTGGTGAGGGGTCTGGAGCACAAGTCTTATGAGGAGAGGCTGTGGGAGCTCAGNCTTCCAACCTAGGTGATTCTGTGATTCTGTGATTCTGTCTATCTGTTCCGCTCCCAGATTGTACATGGAAAACCAGAAAAATGTAGCGTGGATTCTCCCCCCCTCCTCAAACACACATATTTTTCCCTTTTTTTTCCAGTCAGGAGTGAGATAAGACCATCATAATGATGCCAGAGCCTTGATGTGGTAGGGGAAGGCCGAAGTGGGAGATAAAGGATGCTAAATATCCCATGTTGGGTGCTTGGAGCATCGAGTGGGATTTGGGATGTGACTTTAAGGCTGTAATAAAGGTGGGGGGAGCAGCTGCTGGGACAAAGCTGGTGTCTGAAGCCTGGCTGACACCTCCCCTGGGAGAAGCTGTTCCATCTTACCTACAGCCTTCCCTTGTGGAGATCTCTTCCTCTGCCTCCTCTGGGAAAGAAAGAGACATCTGTGAAAGACTCAAAAGGGAACGGTGAAAAGCAGAATGGCAAAAACAAGACCTTTTTTCTTGCCTTTATGTTGTCCTTGAAACCTTGTGTGAACAAACAACCCTACTCTGATTGCAGTGGGAAAATGCGAGTTAGGTAATGCTTTGGAAGGTCTGTAAGGAAGTCTGTTTCAGAGCTCTCAGTGGTATCACAGCGGGATCAGATGCTGCGTCTCCGTGTGACAATATACTGTGTCCAGAGAGGCATTTTTTGCCCAAAACCAAGCTGCCAACATGTCTGAAGGAAAATACCCTTCCAAATGGTGCAGTGTTTCATCATTAATTCTTACAAATCTGCAGAGAAAATGAGCTCTGTCCTCATCCTGAGGGCCCTACACCAGGAGTTTTTTGTTGTTGTTTTTTTTTCCCCACAAGAATCAACTACCTGATTCATAAATAAAAAATACACACATGCTCATTTGCAAAAGGTGTTGGACAAACATAGTTTAAAATAAAGAATTAGTTTTCAGGAATAGATAGTAGCAAAAGGCAAAGTTCTTGCACCATCACATCGAAGTGATATACTTAACAAGACTCTTTTCTACTCTACAAATAGAGAAGGAACAACTTGATAAGTAGAGGAATGGACAAGTATCTCAGAAGGTGGCATCTAATAATCCGTAAATGTTCTGTAACCTGCATAATGCAAGGACTATCAGTATGGCCCTTAACAGCTGCATGGGAAAGTGTGCATCCCTTGTGCTATCACCCCACGCCAGACCCCCTCTGTGTCCTCCTCATTGATAGGGATGGTGGATGTTAATTAGTTCCCCTCTGAACAATCTCATCTGGGCAGGATTTCAGCTAGCAGCTGCCTGCGAAGAGCGATCTGCTCCTACTGGAGCCTTTTGTACCAATAAAATCATCACAAATCATCAACAAAAACAACAAAATCATCATTGCAAATCATCACAAAAATTAATATAAGAATTACCATATAAGACATCACTTTGAACCCAAGCTGTGGCATTTTAGAAAGGCCAGGTTTGAATAGCATGGTCAGAAGGTGGGGTCACTAAACCAGTGACATGATTTAATGATTTTTTGTTTTGTTTTTATTTTATTTTTTTTAAAATAAGTGTTAGGTTGATGATTGGACTAGATGAGCTTAAAAGTCCCTTCCAACCTAGACAATCTATGATTCTATGAGTGTGCATAATCCGTTTGGCCAATTAATTCATTAATACTGATAAAAAGAAAGAATGTGATCGACCTGTTTTCCATTGATATCGAGACCCTTTAGTATCAGTTGTTTGGCAGGGAGTCGTCGTTGAAAGTTGCTAAAAACCATTCCAGATGCATCTCTGATTTTTCATATAGGGGCTATTCATCGGCAAGTTGAGCAAATGCTGTAAAAATATCTGTGATTGCTGATTCAGGCTAGAAAAATTAATTTTATGAGCCGTGTTTACACTTCTTTAGTATTCCCTTTCCGTAAGTACAATTGAAATGTCCCATCAAGGTGCCCACGGGAAGCGCTTGCACGCTCGAGTGCTTGTGGGGATGGAGCTGGAAATTTGTGTGCTCCAGTTCAGATGGGGGAAGAGTCCTGCTGGTGTGCTTAAAGGTGGGCACAGGTTTCCATCTCCCTGCAAATCTGGCTGGGTGAATTTTATGGGGATGCTTTCAAAAACCACATGGAAAATTTTTCATTAAATTTGCCTTCTGTTAACATAGTGTTTGCATTTGGAAACTGACTCTAAAGCTGAGCTAAATATATTACAGAGTTCTCCTGAGCTCCATGGTATAACGACATATTAGTCAATTGTAATATTTGTAGTTAATGAGGGATTTTAAAAAAAGGGTTAAGGAATTACTAAATAACACTTAGATTTGTCAATCTTTGGTAATTTCCAATTGGGAAAATAAATGAATTGCATGGAGTGAGATAAATGCCGATTTATTTTTGGAATTACAATGTGTTAAATTCAAGATCAGATTAGGGTCAATTTACACTAAGGCTGCTTTGAAACTATTATATAAGGGAGCCTGAGTAGGTCACTGTGTCCTGCTCCGCGTACGAAAACCGCCCGGACTCAGTGTCTATAAATAAAGATCAAGCTAAACCAGGCAAGCAGCTTGAGTCTAATATTGGGAAGATCATTTCTTGCCACCTTCTGCAAATAATTACACCGGAGTCCAAGCGAGCAAGGAGCACGCTCTCATCTGCCGTATGCCAGGAGTACGGAGTGGGAAAGATTATCTTTTTGCCTTGGTGTCAGCATTCATAAATAACCCTTCATAGCTCATAGTAAACTCGGGGACTCTGATAGGAGCTGGAGGAGTGGGCAATGTTTGGCTTTTATTTCCCCATCCCATCACCTCTCGTAGCTTGTGTCGCGGCGTGGCGGGGTTTATTTGTGAGGTGCTGTTGCCCTAGTTACCAACCTCATCTCAGGGTTAAGGTTGACAGTGTGGGCCCTTTCCTTAATCTCAGCTCAGGTTGCTGGCAAGGGAAAAGGCTTTAATGTTAACTGAGCCTGTCTTTGGCTTGGGGAGGTGGGCCTTTAACAATACACCGGGGAACAGTTCTTCTTCACGGCTGTCACGGCTTGTCTGGGGAGCGGGCAAGGGAATCGCCTGCTGGGGGAGGGTGAAGCTAGCTACAGTGGAGCTTATTAAATTATGGAGGAGAGGATTATTGGGGAGAGCGTGGCTGTGGGCTCAGGCAGCCCTCGGAGGAACCTTTTGTGTTCCAGCCTGGCAGAGGAGAGGGTTTTGTTACAATCCCCTTCTACACCGGGTGGATAGGATTGCCTGGCGGCGGGCGCCGTATGGCCCAGGAGGGTTTCACTCCAGTGGCAGTAACAGAAGAAGGAGCAGAGTTTGGCCGTGGGATGGCAAGTGTATGCAAATATACTCTGCTTCCTTTAAAGAGCTGAAGAAAGGGATGAATGCTGGTGCCACTCTGAAATGGTTCAGGCTAAAATTGTCATCCTGCTAGGCACCTGCTCTGCTGCAATTAACTCCGTAGCTCTGGAATTAGTTCTCTTAACTCCTTTTTCTGTGTAAAGTTCCCTGCAAGCACAGAAATTCTTAAATGCAACCCCAAAATCTTTGATAATCCGAGACATCAGGATGTGTTGATGAGACTCAGCACCTGGTCCTGATCTCCAGTGAGATCCCTCTCCATACCTGTCACCTAGAGGTCTGACCTGGGTGACTTTCTCAGGGGACATTTCTCACCCTGATTCAAACAGTTTCAACCCAAAATACACTGGGAAATGTTGCTTTCTTTAAAGTTTGGGGAGAAGGAAGAGGCATCATGGTGATAGCCCCCTTTCCTTACAGAGACCCAGGACCTGAGCCATAGTCAGGCTGTTTGAGCCTGTATTTGAGTCTGTTTGTATTTGGGTACCTCTTTTACCTGGGGGAGTTGGGAATTGGATGTTATTTTCCCTTAGAATAGTTATTGAACTACACCATGTGCTTCTTTTACCTGGGGGAGTTTGGAATTGCATGTTGTTTTCCCTTACTGAACTACACCATGTTGGAGGGTTGAAATTTAATTGAGAAAGGAAACACTAAGCTCAGTTTTAGGGGCAAATGGCCTTATCAGGGAAAGGATTAGAAGGGTTGGAGGTGATTATTGCCCAGCTGGGTGTATTTCCCCTGGTGTAAGGGAGCCTTTGTCTTCTCAGAGGCGATGGCTTGAGCGCCTGCAGAGCAACATCCTTAATCTCTGGCTGAAGATGGGGGAGACACAGGCCTTTAGCTGGGGTGTGTGTAACTGAGAGGATCCACAGTCATTTCCTCACCTCATCAAAGTGCCTTTTTTTTAATTTCTTCTGGAGACATTAATTTTCCTTGCCCACTGCTGCTTGTCTGCAGTCATCCATTACGCTGAGGGGACAGTCTGGGGCATTCGCGTGCTTTCACGACAGGCATTTCATACTTGTTACTGCTCTGTAAAGACAGTGCCATGAACAAATCACCTGAAGATAAGACCCTCCGTGCTTGATAACAGTTAGCCAGGGACCTATAAATCATCGATGCGGGTGCTTTTTATAGGATCTTTTCCATATGCTGGTTTTAAGTGTGGAGTTCAAGGCGTTTGCAGGGAACAGGTTGTTGTGCTCCGTGTTTACTTCCCTTCAACTCTCTTCCTTAAAATATTCTTGGAGTTTACACATCAAGGTAAGGTTTCCTCTAACTGCCAGTTGTGCTCACGTAACCCGGAATCTGGTAATTAACTGGTGTTCTACTTCATCCAGAACTGTTGGGGTGAGAATTGGAGTTGTCACCAGCTGCTTTTGCAAGCGATGCTTGAGGCAAGAAGGGAGCAGGGTGGCTGTTACACAGCTGTATTCGCTCCAGCCTCCCAGGCCTCCCTTTGGCAGCCTGCTTTTGGAGATTAAGGACCTGATTTGCAGGGGGTATAAATCATTAGAGCTTTATTGACTTCAATAGAGGATCTTTCTCTCTCTTCCCCATATGTTTGCATGGGGGTTTAGACCCTTTTCCTTCTGTTTCTTCTCTGCAAGAGACCAGAAGAGTGAGGTCCCTTCTCCGCTAGAGGCGGGACCTGAAGTGGGATCAGCACACAAAACATTTGGATTAGACTATTTTTACCTACAAAATGTGGTAGCTGCGTATTAGATCCGTTACGCAGTTAATTAGCTGCATTCATTCACAGCAACTGGGAAGATAAAAGCACAGACATTTCTTAAGGGGTAAAAAGACCCCAATCAAACTCCGAAAACCAGTATTTAATGCCTCTGACACGGAAGGAGAAGCAGCAGGGTCCAGGCTGGCAGAGCTGGAGGAGCTGAGCAGCTTGGGTGGATGTGGAGATGAGAGTTGGTGCTTCGGAGCGGATGGGATGTATTTGTCCCCATCTGATTTACTTTCCATACTCTTAAACGCAATTTCCAGGCTTTTCCTATCAAGATGATTCCTAATTGTTGCAGATGGCATCCCGGCTAATCCCCGATGAGACCTCTCCTAAGCTCCTAACAAATTTGAAGCTGCAGCCACGTATCACATCAGGAGCGTGGAGGCATCCCTCTTAACATGCTACAGAAATACAAATGACGGTGACTGGGGATGGCCAAAGCTGAATCAATGTAAGCTTCTAACATTTTAATAACATCCAAGAATGAAATGTTTTCTGTTTTAATTATTAAAAGGAAACACAATTATTGACTGGTATTACGTTCCCACTAAACAGAGTTTTCTTACCTAAGTGGTGTTCATAGACCATCAGATAATGAGGTAGACAACAGAAAGGGATGCTGCCAGAGCCAGGAGTTGTCAAAATGTCATACATTAAATGAGGCAGGTAGTAACAGAAGTAGCACCTCTCCAAGACTTGGCCAATGAGCAACTCTAATAATAGAAGAATATCTCTATATTTTGACTGAGTACAAATTCTTAGCAGGATAACATACTGGTTACTGCCAAGAAAATCTGTGGTTTTCCTCCAAAAGTAGGTGGTCACAACCCAGCAATTGTAAATACTCTCCCTGGACACTCTTAAACAGCAAGATCAAACAGATGAAATTCTGCCCACTTCTAGGTTTAATGATTGTCTGAGCAATATTAAGCCACTAATTGCCTTGTACTGTAGGCCAATGAAGAAGTGAAATCTGCAGCTAATGTCTGCTTAGCAGCATCTTGCTGGAAGCCTGCATCGGGCCGGGAGGCTGAGCGAAGGCTCTGCTATTGCTGAGCAGCCGGCAAAAATCACAGCTTCCTACATTTTAATATGACTACATTGCTGTGGACACACAAACAACATCTGGCAAATGGTGCACAAGCAGTTACATGGATGACAGCCCATTTAGTATTCTCTACCCGATAAGGCATTGAGAAAATACCTCTCCAGATCAATATTTTTGCTGGTGGAACTTGTTCTGAGTTTCATCTGAGGTCTTATCAAGAAATGTGAAATGGCAGTTTGGATCTTCTCTTACAGAAGGTATAAATTCCTGAGTTGATATACGGAGATGTTTCTTTCAACTGTGACAACACTGGAAATAATTGTGGCTTATTTCAAGAAGCTTCCTGACCCATTTAGCATAAAACATCAGCTGCAGTAGTTATCTGGGTGATACCCTGATCCCCTCAAAGTCACCGCTCTATGTATTGTACAATGGGCTACATTCAGAGGCTCATTGAGATAATTTGGCCTTGTTTTTTGCTTGGGGAATCTACTTCTTCCACTGTCCTTTTGCTTTTTAGGCTCCTGTTACCATCTTCCTTTCCATCTTCTTTCTGGACAGAAGAAATAGAGGACGTTAGCAAATTGCTTGTGTCTGATGCCTGTTCAGTCCTGCCCTTACCTGTGGCTCAGGTGATACTGCTGAGACCTTGACTTCAGAGTGTTGGAGTAACGAGCACCTTTCTTTCTAATGCTGCCCAGAGACCAGGCTTCTCAATGAATGAGAGCATTCAAATTCACGTGAAAGACTGATCATAGTTCAGTTGTAGTTCTGAGAAATATGTCTAAGGAATCCTGGTTTCATAAAGATCATCAAGGAGCAGAAGTTCTCACTCAAAAACAGTCTCATCTCTCTCGTGCTGTAGTAAATCCAGAGTAATTCCAGTGGCTCCAGTGGTGAAGGATGGGCTTATACTGGAGCATTGGCTCATCAAATGCTTAAAACTCTTGCAACTCTTGGACGTTGTCTGCATCAACAAAGAGTCTTTGAAAGATCCACATGTGGAAGGCACCTGCTTCTGCCAAGTTGGCTAAATCCCTTTCCTTGGGATCTCATACTGGTGTTTCAGCTGCCAGTTTGTCTGTATTTCACTCACTCAGTTTTCTGCCTCGTGCAGGGATTCGTTCATTTCACTTCACCTCCTTTGCTCATCTCTGCAAGTTGTTCCCAAACCGATTGTCCCTGCGTGCAGAGGATCACAAAGCTGTTTCCATATTGTCCCTGCCATCTGTCTCTGCGTGTGACACTTTTTTCCTGGCAAGAAGATCTTTGCTCTTTTTACCTAGCTGTGGAGCAGAAGGGTTTTAACTCAAGGAGGGGACACACAGCTTGTGCCTGATGGACACACTCACTGGTCAGTGCTGGAGATTCATGGCACTATGATGGATTCAGCTCTGTGTTTACTCGAGGATGCTGGAGTGGTTTTGTAAGCGTGGTAATTGCACACACAAGCAAGTGACTACATGTATGTTTTTGACCAATAATCAAGCTGTGGATACTTTATAAGCTCAGCATATAAATTTTAGATATTTGCAACTAGCAGCTCCCAAATAACTACAGATCAAGAACTATCTGTAGGAGGTATTTGGCAAATAATTTTAAATAATGAATACAGCTAAGATGATCATGATCTCCTTGCAGACAACACTCACAGATGAGAGTAACTGTTATGAATTATTCAGCCAATTCTATTCAGAATTATATATTTTTTTAGAGCTATAATTAATGATCCATAAGAGTAAGTACGAGACGCACTGTGACAAAGGTCTGTTCTGTGCTACTTCTTCTGAAAGATTAAAATGAAATGCAGACAGTTTGGAAACCACAGACCTTGTTTTAGAATTGTCATCTGCTCTGTTTACTGACAGTGACTTTTGCTGCTTGTTTACTGCAATTTACTTAGTTACAGCATAAGTTACACATGATTATCTGCTCAGTATGATGCTAAGATGACATCTGTCAAGTTTAAGAGTCATAATAGGTGCTATTAGTCATTGAGATGATCCAAAGGCATAACGATTGGTGTGACAATACTGCATAGTTTTGTTGATTTCTTTTTTTTTTTTAAAGGGATAATAATTTCTAAAACCAATTCTGGGTGAGCTCTACCTGCTCAGAAGTGAGATGATTTTAGTGCCCTAAAGTCTAGCAGAGGTGGAAGCCAGGGAGAAGTGTACAGCTGGTGGCCATGGAAACAGTTATCAGAATAATATCAATTAACCAAGCAAAATACATCGTTTGTGTCCTTCTTGTTTGTTTGCTGCAGCGGGGCAGTAAGTTTAAACTATCTGCTCTTTGCATCAGAAACTTCATTTCTTGTGAGTTTATAAAGCAGCTATTTCAAGCTCCAATTGCATTGCAAGTCCTCAGCTCTCATTCTAATTAATATTCCTCTACATTCCTTTGAATTTTTTAAAAGTAGTTCAAAATAAAAATTCTTGACTGTTTGAGAGATTTTTATAAGTTTTATTTTAACAAAAAAGCATGCATTTAGAAATTCTTGTGCATTTCAGATACTTTTTAACTTCTAATTTAATAGAAAAGCATGCACCTAAAAGCCTTTCCTCAAGCCGTTAAGGCTTCAGGCAGCTCCTAATGAAGCCAGAGACCAAATTTTCTTTGAGTTTAATGAGAAGATGGTCAAGAGGCCACCAGCTTGCCCCTCATGGCTTGGACAAGTGTTGGGCAGGAGAAAGCACAGCAGTTACGTTTGAAGCATGGTGCCTTTCCACGGTCTTTGAAAGCCTGGTCAGATACCTCCGTTGTGAATTTGCATCGTGCACGGCCTCTCTACAAATTCTGTCATCACTTGGGGGATTACACCTCCAGGGCACTGTTGCTTTGAGCTGAGGTTACAGACAGCAAGGGTGAACTGCAAGCCAGGGAGGGAAAAAGTCCTGCCCTGATGCCTACGTGTTGGTGGAGTTGGGAATGTCCTACACTCTCCCATCCCTCTTCATGGAGCTTGTGTGTAGACACCCCTGGTCACAGGCAGTGGCTTTTTCTGCTGGAGTTACAAACTTCGTGGTTAATAATGGCTTTATTTTTCAGGTTTGTGTCAAAGGAATTTGTGGAAAAGGATGTAGTCGGTGTAGCGACGATTACCTGTTCAATTTTTACTGTGTCTTCCCACGAGGAGATTTTTTTTTTCTTCATTTTCCCTTTTCTCACATTCTGCTGTGTGGCCAAACCTGTTAACAGCCAAAGCCAAATGCTCTGTATAAAAGCCAGAAAGGAAAATCTGAACTAAAAGCACCAAAATAACGTAGCAAGTTAATGAGAGGAGCCAGTCAAGTTTTAATGGCAGATGTGAAGTGAACAACCCAGCCAATGTCTGAGAAAAGCAGAGTGATAGGAGAGGAAATACAACCACCAGTGCAGATGGTGTAGAAAGAGAAGTCGTGAACGTTTACTGTAGAAGAGCGAGAACTGATTTAATAATTCAGATACTGGGATGGGAACATGCCCTGCAATTGGAGGCTGTATTTTTCTCGGTGGAACTACAAGGACTCCCCTACTCCATCATCAAAACATTGTTAAATCAGTCATGTGTAGTCTAGAAATAAGAGTAATGTTTTTTAAAAGATTTTAATTGAATTTATCCATCATGTGGTCTTAGTGCATTTGTTCATTGTATGTGTAAAACATTCGCCAAAAATAATTTATAGCAATTATTTCCAGTGATAGGCCAATGTAAATTCTCCCAGGCAGAGGATGACTATGTGAAAATAATTACACATGAATATCCAGCTGAGATCTTTTGAGCTGCTAGAAAAGGGTGGTATGTAAGCAGTTTTGTAACAGGAGTGATAACACATGCATGTGCATACTAATGCTGGAGAAAAGGTTTGAGACATCCAACAGGGCTAAACTGCGGATGCAGAATGAAATCAGGAATATTTTTTGCCCATAAAATTGCAAGTTCAAAATGTGATCAGGCTTTTAAAATCTCAGAAAAATTCCCAAACTGATTCAAACACTTCTTAAAGTCATGCAGGAGCTTTTGAAAACTAATTCTGATGGAAATTATGAGTGTCTTCAGGATAGTCCAGCACTGAGCAAGCATTATTGTGTACAATTCAGCAACGTACACAGTGTGTATCTCAACTTAGTTAAAAGTCCTGGTGCTACTAAATAAAGGTGTATTAAAAGATGATCTGTGCCTACAGTCCGAGGAAGCAAGGGAACAACCAAGGGTCTGATGAGGTTTGGTGTCATGGTGCAAGGGTTAGGTCTGAAAATGTGGGATATGGGAGTCCCAAGGAGATGAAACACAGAAGCGAAGCGTGATGTCTGTGAACAGTCACATCTACAGAACTTATTGCTCACGTTTAGTCATTCTGCCCTGAACAATAAACTGTGTTGTTGCACTTTTCTGTGATAACTTCAAGGGTAGTTTGCTGTCTTGGGATTGGCTTTTGAACTCAGAGTTTATACAAGAGTAAACAGCTTTTATTCTGTAGTCATGGGAACTCTTGGTCTTCAAGCACTACTTGTAATGAATAATATATTATGAGACTATGCACTAAGATTTCTGGTGTGCTATAATATTAACAATTTCCCACATGTGGGTTTCATATTTATCCCTTTGTATATTGAAGGATAGCAAGAGTAGATGATATCTATTGTGCAGCAAACACACTTACTCCCATGCAGTATTTGTTATAATTATTTCCAGAGCATGTGAGTTACAGGCCATAAAATACCTTCTAATCTCCTAACATTATTAATGAAATAAAATAGCGTTATTCGTTTACCACAAGGAGAATTAAAAATAAGCTCAGCATTGAAATGACAGATTCTGTTGTGGCAGCACATAAAATTCTGTGTGTGGTGTGTGTGAAGGCTGGCTCTGCCTGGAGAATACGGTGCACGAAGCTTTGAACCCTAGACAGGTCCCGAAATACCATGTAGCTCATTGCCAGGCACTAGCAGCTGGGGTCTCCCTTTCTTGGGCAGATTTTCAAATCTCAGCATGCCAGAGTATTAATTTCTGATCAAGATGAATGCCAGTTGGCAGCAGGGCAGTATGGTACCAACCCACCTCTCAGTGCTTAGCACACTCAGCCCCTTTTGGGTTTATCGCTGCGTACTGGGGCCGTTCGGGGAAGGTTTGCACTCACAGGGTCTGACCCAGGCACGGTGATCCAACATAGATCTCTACAGACCAACACCTTTTCAAATAATAGAATTAGGAGAAGTTCGAGTGCAGAAGTGTAACTGGAGAAAGAGTTCTTTGTAAAGTATTATGTTGGACATCTCCTCTTAAAATTTTAGAGTCAGGTTTTATGCTTTTTATGTTACTTGAAGCATGGAATTATAGAGTGGTTGGAGTTGGAAAGAACCTTAAATATAATCAAGTTCCAACTAACACCTCCCACTAGACCAGGTGCTTGCCCCTCTGTGCTTCAGGTAACAGCACACACGCATTTATTTCTTTTTCTGAATTTAGGATGATTGCGAAGCATCCTGGACTTTTTAAGAAAATATTTTGGAAGTTTATTGTTGGATGGGGTACAGCTCCTGAATGACTGACAGATTATGTTGATGGCTGTCGATATAATTTTTGTAGTTCTGTGAATCACTGTGACTTTTCTAGCACCTCCCACCTCTGTTGTAAATTTGCTCTTGTAGATACTTTACCCTGACCACATCTGCTGAAGCTGGCGTTGCTTTCAGTGCTGATGTACAGGAACACATGAGATGCTGCGGGTGTGTTTGCGTTGTCCCCACTCTAACTGTATCCTGCAGATAAGGACTCCCGTTAACTTCCACTTGGCTGTGCTTCATACCAATGTTACTCAAACACATCATCAAGTTGGACAGCTGAAAAAGCTCTCACAGACCCAAGGCTCCTTTGTCCTCCAGTATTTTTGACATACACAGGACTTCTCAGTGAAGGGCTGTGCAGGAGCTCAGTGTGCAAGAACGGGGCTTTTTGAGTTCCATTGGATGCCATTTATGTGGGACAGAAGCCATAGGTAATCAAGATGGATATGCAATGCTATTTCCACAGCTTATCCTGGCAAAGGTCACTTCTGCTGCTGCTGTGTCTGTTCATAGGTCTGTCACCAGGGAGAAAGTCACACCACCAGTCACACCTCATCCAAATTACAATAGATGGGAATTTCCTATCATGAATGTGATGGAGGGGAGCATTTTTCCATTAATCATAGATTAACAATGCAATTACACCAAGAAATGGCTTTTGTATGGGTATATCTGAAGAACAGAAATGAATTGCTTTTCTAAGGGATGTTTCCATCCTTCTGTTTGGGTTTTGTGCATCGCAAACGTGCTCCTGATGGCAGCAGGTGTGTGTAGATGTTCTCACTGACTCATGAAAAGCAAAGTCTGTTTGGCAGAGGTAGAGAAATGCCCTTGCAAATGCTGCAGTGCTGCTTCAAAAAGGAGGCTATGAGCATGCAGTTCCAGCTCTGTAGTAGGAGAGCAACGTCAGGCATTTTCTCACAGCGTTGGGAAATCAGCCATAGTTCAGGTGAGACCAGTTCCTTCATTGGAGAGATAACTCAGGAGTGCAGAAGGGGCAGGGGATGGAGGTTTGGAGGACGTTTTTTCTGCTTAAGGTTGAGTGCAAGTGACTGTCAGGGAAAGAGGGAGAGATAGCTGTTGGGTGGGGTTTTTTTGCAGGGTTTGGGTTGCTGCAAAGTGTGGTTTGGGAGTGGGAAAGAAAAAAGAAAGGAAAGGGACTTTGAAGACCTTTGGGATGCTGTGGAGTTTATCGTTAGTGGGTGGGAAGTGAGCTCATTTAGAGAGAAGCAGCATTTCTCTGCTTATTTCCTAACCTGAAGGACACAGCGCTCAGCGGTGGTGGCTCGGTTGCCTGCCATCTAACGGCCAGCCAGGAAAGCAAACTAACCTGCTTTCAGCCTGTGGGCTACACATCGCTGGGGATTCTTGAGCTAAATATACGGGAAAATAAAAAGAAATGCAAGCTTTTGCTCACAGGTCTGAGTGTGTTACACAGGGAGTTATGATGCTATTAAAAACTGGTGTGATGCCAAAGTAGAAAACTGCTAAAAACCGGGAAAGAATTCCCATCATTGCCTGCCGTGTCTTGTTTTTAAACATTGCCTATCTGAAAGCAAATCTTGGTCTGTGTATGAAGGAAAATGCATAACTTGAGACATTTTGAATTTTCCTGTATTTACTTACTCAGCAACTGCATAATTCTGTTTTCCCTTCTTTTTTTCCAGTTCTCCCCTCCACTGACATGCACCCCCCATTCTTTTATTATAATCTGCAATCTGTAAGATCTCTCACCGACGGGGCAGGTTCACTCACACCTCTGCCTTTTCCTCTCGGGCAGACCAGCCTGCGGTGGCATCGGCAATAACTGCCACCAGTTCCATGGCACGGAGAAAGTGCTCGGGGTAAATCTCTGCTAGAATAAGAAAGAATAGATAGGGAGATGTTCCGCTTTAATATCCGCTCCATCTTTCTTATCTATATTAGAAACGTCTGTCTCTGGGGGTGTCTGAGTAGAGCTGAAATTATGAAGCACCTTCTAGATTCCTTTATCTCCTGGAGCAACGTTAATACTCATAAGTAGTAAAGGATACTGGGTGAAGGAAAGACCAGCGCTTGCCTGTGCTGGGGCGTTGTTTAGGAAACATGCCTTTTAATTTCATAATGTTATTTGAAATGCCTTCCCCTGCTCGAAGAAAATACCCACTTTTGTTATTCTTTGTGAAACAGAAGCTGAAGATAGCAGGCTTGCTTACAAAAGCCCTGATTTGAATATGCTAATCTTAATTTAAGCATTCAGTTGCCAAATTTTCATGTGAGGGTTTGTGGTTGCTTCTTTTTTTTTTTTTTTTTTTTTTTTGTAGTGTGCACATTTAATATTTGGATCTCCATTATTCCCCACACTTATCTGATCCACAGGCACCGAGTAAATATTGTCTTTGAGTATGATCTGCAGCAGAAGTCAAAAAAAGCCACTGTAAAATGGAACTCCTCTTTCTAAAATCGTGTCTCCTTTTTCCTCTGCCTTTCCCTGGAAATTCAGGGAACCCATTTCTACACTCAAAGAGCTTGGAAACTCTTTGGGGGGGTTGATATTTTCAATCTAAATACTACAAATTAGAGGAATTTCTAATATGGCATCTGGCTGAAATAATGGTGCGTGAATAAATTCCTCTCTCCTTGTAGCTCTGCTCGTTTTGAATGCAAATGGTGCAAGTAGACATTACCTCCTTCAACAGGAAACGGTGATCAATGGAACACTTAAAAATAAGTTTCTGAGTAATAAAACTGTGACAATAGGAAAAATTTCATACCTTATCTTCTGCAACATCAGCAGGGGAGGGAAAATGGGTGAACAGCTTATCTATGAGTTGCTGCTGAAAACAATATCTGAAGTCTATAAAATGTGTTTTCAGGTGTTGAAACCCAAAGCAGAAAGTGAAATGTCTTCCTTTAAGTCAGATGCTGTAGGTGTGAAATACATACAGACCCAGTAAAACATCCCCAGTTTGCAGAGAGAGCAACCTAGTGCTGGCTTCACTGAGGTTGCAGTAGACGAAATGTTCTGTGGTTCCTCTGTTTCCATAAAGGAAAGGCATAAAACTGGTAAAAAAACCCCAACATGCAGTGACATTGTGCGGGGTACTAAATTTTCTAGACTGTAACTTCTCCTGTTCTGCAATTTACTGAACCACAAGTCTTTCTTTTATTTCTGAGATTCTTGGAATATGCAAGGGGAAAGTAAAATTTGTATGAATGCAGAATAATTTCACTCAAGTCAGTGAGGTTATTCTGCTGAAATGCTGGTAGAAAGAAGGAAACTGGTCATGCAGACTGTTTGCCCTTTGGGCCAAAGATGGTTTTGTCACGTGAGAGAGACTATGGTGAGGATATTGAGAATGTTCCTGGAATAATACACTGGGAAAGTCCTCTTAAAACATTCTACAATTAACAATAATCTGGAACTGTACAGGTTGTGGATTATGTTTTAGCTATAATTTACCATCCTTTAACAGAATGTCACAGCAAATCAAATCTTTGCTTAACCAGCAACAATTCTCACTTTTCCTTCCAGTTCTATTCTTTTACTTGCTTAGAGATAAGGGCATTTCCAGTTTCTTCTCCACAATCATAACACACGTGCAGGCACTCACACGGTTGGCCAGTATTGAGCTCTAGACTTAGAGCTGTGGTTTTCTTTGTAGATTTTCTTTGTAAACCAAAAAGTAATTCCAGCAATCGGTGCTCTCTCTTATTAATTGCTAATTAGAAAATTAGAAGGAAATGGTCAGCTTTTCACAACTGACGATACTGTTCTGGGTTTGAGCCTGAGCCAGACAGAGTGAGATACTGCAAGCCACTCACAGCTCAGAAATCCAGGTGATTTTAGCAGAAGAATATGTCTAAGTGCTTAGTTCAGCAGCACCAGTTGTACGGTGGGCACTGGGGTTTGGTGTGTAAGAAAAAGATGCTGCTCCCAAGATCTCCAACCAAAAATGTGTGCTCTCCTAAGGACAAGGGACAAGAGGGAGAAGGAATTATTTAATGGATCCTTGAGTTTTCCTTCCAGGTTTTAAAAGTCACTTTAAATTATGTGAATACTGTGAATGACTGGATCCCTTGTTGTCATAGTTTGTAGTCACCATTGATATAACTGTGGTGTTTGTATATATAAGTACCAAAGAAAGCTGAATCTTTGCCTCTCATTCTATCTTCTGTGATATCTGAAGTACTACGGTACAACTCCCTTCTCTCCCTTCCTACAGGGCTTTAAAAATGCAAAGTGCCATTGAGGGCTATTTTTTTTTTTAATGATGAGCCATATTATAGCCAACTTTGTTAGCCTGAACCTCCATTTAACTATTCTGCTCCTTGCAATAGTGGCCTTTCAAACAATGCTTTGTAAACCTATTGCCAGCTGATAACTGATGCTGATTTCTGTCTATCATCACCACCAAGAGCTCTAGTGCAGTTGTCTTCTTGCTTAGTGTCTTTAAAAACAAAGCAGCGAAAGCACGGCGAGATTTCTTTCTGACCCAACTGGCATAGGCTCCAGGTGATATGATCTTTTAAGTATTATTTTAACTGCTTTAGATAGAAGCAATTTCACGGAAATCAATGGTGCAGAGTCAGGGCAACTAGAAGGATGCTCGGGTCAAAGGCAGACTTTCAGGTATTTTTGGAAAAGAGGAAGAATCTTCCTTACCACAGTACCTCCCAAAACAACAGGCAGAGCTGAGCCCCAGCTGTCTAGAGCAGGATGTGGGCATGTACAGCTCATGCCCTCTTCTCATGCCTCCACTTTGAAGAATTTTGACTTAAATCAATGTTGCTTTTAAAAATAGTGTACCCTGTTCAATGTAGCTATTCTTCAGAATTATATTCCAAGTTCTTTCATTCTTATTTAAGGATAATTTGCAGAGATGGCTGAAAATTGCTTGCATTTGGACTGATTGCTTTTCTGCTTGGTTGCATCCTGAAGGAGAATTAACTTTTTCTCTCTCAAATTGTCAGCAAGGCTCAAGGAATCAGTTCAGATCTCCCTGTGGACTCTGTTCCTAGTCCCACTGTGTCCCCAAATGTGAACGTCCTGCAATTCAGAGAGATTCAAAGCAGTGCCACGCTCTCAACAGCTTCTGATGTACCTCTGCTGGTATGCTTAATTAACTTCGGACATTCTAGGCTTTCTCTCCAAGCATCAGCCTTCCTTTCTCCCACAGATGCTGTGAAATCCCACAGTGAACCTTGTTGTTATGACCTAATTTTTCTACAAACTGAGATGTTTAATTTGTTCAGGTGTCAGGCGAAGGGAACACAAACTTGGAATTCTCCTAGCTGCTCTAATTTAGCTGCCTGAGATTTGAAAAATCAATAGGGGAATTATCTTGCTGTCTCTAGATGGTAACTTAATAATTAAAACTTAATTAAAAGGAAGACATGGGTTTATTTGGGAAAGCTGTGGCTCGTTCTCTGGGTCCACCCCAGAACTTGTGTCCTGCTGAGTTGAGACAGTGGAGCTGGGATTGATTCCCCTTGCTGAGGAAACCCTCTGTGATTGAAAGTGCTGCTGTCACTGGCGAGTACTAAAACTAACTGAATAATAACTCTTGCAAATAATATTAATTCCTAACTTCATTTTCAGGTGATTGTGATATTTTATTACTCTGGACTTTTCAGTTTCACTATTATTAATGCTTAGGATCAGATATTTTCTTCAGAGGACCCAGTGTTGTCCAACAAACGCCTCTCAGGAAGTTAACGGTGTTGATTATATACATATATATGCCCATCATAGACATAACACTGCTGTATATGGAGCCTTGTGCCATCAGTAAGGCTGAGGAACTTCTCACTGAAATCATCTGGGCAATTACAATTAATATATCACAAAGTACACAGTCTGATAATTCATTCATTGGCAGTGGGAGAATTTCGCATGTAACATCTTGGTGCTTCCTCCATGAACAGTGACCATCCGTAATGAATACTCTCCACTTCAGACCATTTTGACTTAATATTTAATCCCACCTTCCTCACCTTCTAAAAATCCTGTCACAAGAATGCCCTCACCAGACCTGGCAAAATACAAAGCTTAATTTCCTGCAAGTCTGGGCAGGGGACAAGGAGTCGGCAGTTTGTTTTCTTCCAAATGCTTTATCACTTGCAGAGTTTGTGAATCGCTCTCTTTGTACCCCATTGTTATATTCAATCACCCTACAAACATAAGGCCAGACATCTGGGTACATCTTGAGTTAAATTGAAAGTGTAACTGAAAAATAAACTATTTGATTCTTCTATGTACATTATTTACTGTGGACTAAATGATAATTCTGTGTCTAAAAGACCAAGTAGCTTATAGGAAGCCAGACTAACAAATGCACTGAATGTGCATGAAATGAAATATTTAAAGTATTTAATTGGCAGATGAGCAAAATGAACAACTGCCTTGATTGAATCTGCTGGCAAAAACTGTTTTGTCCCATGAGGGGGACCAGTCGTTTTGACAAATTACACGTTAAGGAAAATCCAAGGTACTTTATTTTGAAAATGGGAGGCTCTCCGAGAACTTTCTATTTTTAGTTTATTTTGAGGACCCCAAATACTTGATACTGACATAATTTATTCCTTGGCTGATTGCCTAACTAGCATGTTACAATTCAACCCAAGCACTGCCTTTGAATGAACAACAGCCATTCTTGACATTCTCAACATTCCCTTGACAAAATGATCATCTACGAAATTAATCTCTTTCGTGCTATTTTTTTTTCCTCCTCAGCCTCCCCCAGTTAATTGTTAACTCATAAAATCTCTGCTGGTTCACACAAATTAACATTAAATGACTTGATGTAACACTTCTGTGGTGCTCAAATAACTTAAAAGTGTATTTCCTTGAATTTTTTTCTGGACGATTCCATTCCTTTTCCATGGCCCAGCTTTGTTCAGATTAATGTGGCTTTTCCACTAGGACTGTGTGAAGACTTTGCTATCGTTACTTCCATTTCCTACTGAAAGACCTAAATGAGAAGTTCACACGTGTTCAGCTTGCTGTCGCTAACAGAAAATAGGAACAAATTACCAGGGAGTGAAATGGAGTGTTTCAGTTTACATTCCCTAGCGAAGAGGTTGCCAAAATTGTATCATTCTGGCCCTGCTTTTGGGGATCCCCACCTGGAAGCAGCAGAGCTCAGCCCACGTGTGCACGGCACGGCATTATCAACGGGCCAAATTTTGCCCTCTTATCTGCATCTACACCTCTCACAGGAACGGGGAATTAAACCCATTTGCGAGCAGTGTTTGACCCTTGGAGAACTCTGCACATCTGCTTAAGGCCATTTTTCCACATTTTTAACAAAATGATTTAGCATGTGTTTAATTTTAACGATTGGCGTAAGTGTCTCTCTGAGTGCTTTTTCAAGCTACAGCAATCGTCAGCTGCTTAATAAATACTGGATTAAAGTCTGTAAAGGGAACTAACACATGTTTCAGGAAGACAAAATGAAAGAACGTTGCCAGACATGAAGCTTTTCTCTTTGCAAAGCGCTTCTGTGTTGTTTGGGCTGAAGGACATTTTTCAACGATGCTGGAAATTGCACCATGGATATTATTTTTGACAATAGAAAAGCGTATCAGGGATTGTAATTCTGGCCGTTTGCTGGACCTACACGGTGAAACCTCCGCAGAATTTAATGCTGTTAGAGAAAATGATGGAAACAAAACTATTAGATCCAAATACACATAAAAAGTAGTTGGGATTCAGCAATAGTTTTGGGTATGGGCTGAAATGGGAAATCCGGGCTTTGAATTGGTAGGCGTTTGACATGCCAGGATATTAGTGGAATAAATGTTCTCTGTCATGGCAGTGTCAAGAGTAAGTGTCACCAGTAGCATCCCTTGGTTTTACGTGTCCTTACAATGTTGGATAGCCCTGGATTGCTGTGTTTAATTTCCATCCCACTGGGCCTCTCTGCCTTTGGGTTTGCTTCCTCTCCACAGGCAGCAGCACGGAATCTTCTGTGGTCCCCACTGTTGGAGTGTGGAATCTACCTGCCCTTGAGATCTCACCATGCTGATACCTTCTGCTCCCGGGAGCAGGACCAGCCCTCCTGGATATTTTTTCCAGTGGGATACATTCTGTTATTCAGCAAAGTCAGAGCAAATACCCAGATTTGAAATAAATAACCCCAGGCTTTGTGTAAGTTGTGAGCGATGCAGAACATTGCCTTAATGGCAAACTGCTGACTCTGTACCCACAGAGACATTCTGTGATTTATCAGTTTCATAACCTTGACCATGATTCGTGCCATGTACTGCAAAGATCCCTGAGCAGTGTTCAACAGATTCATTTTTCCTTTCATCCTCATAGTCACCCCACGTATTTGTTGCTCTTCCTTCCTGTATCTAGAAAAAATCTTTCTTGTGGCCAACTGAACAAGAAAATCTGTCATTTTAAAGTTTAAATAAACAATTGATAAAATTCATATACAATCCACGTAACCTGAGATGATCTGTGGCACAAGTATGACTGGCTGTTTTTTCAAGCACAGCCAATGCTTTTAAACTAAATGGGGATAGATTCAGATTACATAGAAGCAGGACATTTTTTACAATAAGGGTGGTGAGTCACTGGAACAGGTTGCCCTGAGAAGCTGTGGCTGCCCCATCCCTGGAGGGGTTCAAGGCCAGGCTGGATGGGGCTTGGAGCAACCTGCTGTGGTAGGAGTTGTTGCTGCCCAGGGACAGGGGGGTTGGAACTCGATGATCTGTAAGGTCCCTTCCAACCCAAACCATTCTGTGATGGTATGGTTTATAGATGTACGCGTACACATGATCTGCAGCTACCCATGAGGTATGATTTCTTCTCCAATTTAATGTTAGAAGTGTACAGAGAACAATTAAACTGCAAGAATAGCTGGAACATGCATTGAAGAGAGCTTTAAGCATTCTGCTTTGTTATTGCTCTTCTGAGTATAAAGATAAACATACAATATTTTGGTATATACTTTGTAATGTGCTCAAACACAAATTGATACAGCTACAACTGGCAACAGTTTAGTCCTGACAGTGACACTTGATGTAAAATTACTCAGTGCTATGTCTGCTATTAAATATCAACAAGTAATATACAGGTTAACAAGTAGAACTACGTCACTGCCATAGTAGGGCTATTCGCATGGGTTCTGAACAACGATCAGGAGATACTCCTTATCTGCAAAAAGATAAAATATTTTAATCAAACATTTTGATATCTCATTTCCTGATAAATGCTCGTTACCCATCTATTCCTCTCCAACTTATTTATTTATAAAGCATAAGCAAAATAATGGCATTTATATATATTAAAAAAACATTTAGAAAATGTAAATACTTTGTTCAAAAATCTAACATTGCAGATAAAAAAGATATCTGCATCATAAAGCTTAACTATACCATATTAAAACTACTTTAATAAGCAGTAGATTTTCTTTCAAGAAGCTGTAAAGATATTTAAACAATATGAAAAAAGTCCCAAGATAAGCACCTGGAAGCTAGCACTTGTTATAATAATAAACTTTTGACATCTGCAGCCTCTTCTGCAGGTGCAGAGAACTTCTTTCAGTTCACTAACTATTTATTCAAAATTGAGAACCCCATTTAGACAGAAAAAGCAGAAAAGATTTGAATAGACTTCTACTATGAATGAATTCTAAGCATGCCAGACTTCGCCTACTAATTCTAAAAGCCTGGGGAAGTTCTGGAAACAATTCAGCTGGATAGCTATTTAACATTATCTATTTGAAATAAAACATTTCTTGAAAGTACCCAGTGAATTTCCTAGAGTCATATCTGCTTCGGAAAGTTAAGAAGCTGTGCTCCTGCATTATCACTTTCATCCAAAAAGCAACTTAATATAAATCACAGGTAGTTCATTTGCCACCTTCTATTATATTAAAATATAATCAAGCATTTGAACAACTCATCTCCCTGTTAGCAAAAACGCTTCACGTTTTATACCAGTTATTTTCAGGTCAACATGCTTTAATGGTTACTAGTCAAAAAGTCACCTCTAAAAAAGTAAGTGAAGGGCGAATGCAAAATAAGAATCAAGCGCATCAGTTTAAATCAATGAGCAAACCCCATGATTTAAAAAATGCATTAGGTTTATGCTCCAAAATAGAAACTAAACTAAAATTTTAATCTTAGTATCAGCTGATGACTCATGTTAACACTTAATGACAGTGCCAGATTTCTTTCACACATACTGGTTTCATAGCAGCATTATAAATAATTCAGCGAGACGAGGTACCCAGTATCTGCTCTGCATTTGCTATGAAACCAGCATCAGAGGACTACCCCAGGGAAGGCTGTCCCATCGCTGCAGGCTCAGAGCCCACCTCCCCATGGCCATGCTGAGGATAACTCAGAAGGTTCCCTTCTGTTTTGCCAGCCTTCCATGGGGATTTCTGTCAAATCCTGCCCATCAGTAGCCTCTCAATTAGCTGATGCACACATCGGGATCTCAGCCCCAACCAGTCACTTCCACTTTGCCTGATTCACCTGGTACTGGTAACTGACCACACCTTCACCACAGCTCATCTATTCTTATCTATTTCAGAGACACAACTAACCAATTAACATAGATTTGTATTTAACATGAGCGAGAAACCGGTTGCTATATCCCCTGGTTGTTTTAAGAAAAAGAATTCTATCCCAGTTGCTATGTAGGTGATAATATCTGTGACACAAATCCCTCCTATGGCTAGGAAGTCATGTTAATATACCAACTAAAAAATCATTTTTAGAAAAAAAGAGATTATTTGTATCTGTTTGGAGCTGAAATTGATTGGCTGCCTTTAGTTCTATACATACACACACACTACTTGATATACGTGTTTGTCTAGTTTTCCTTTGTCAAAACCCACAGAAACCAGAACATTAATCAGATCTAGACTTGTTTGGTTGTCTCCAAGTTTATAAATGCTATAAACTCTGTACATTAGAATCCTAACACATCTGGTTACATAGGGAACACATGGTTATGTTTTCATATGCTTGTATTTAAAATGCGTTTTCTATAGTATCTTTATTTGTGAAGAATTAAATGAAACTTAAAAGGACATACAATTCCATTGTTATTTTAATAGAAATATTACCTGGAGCTATCATAATTTCGTGTTTCTTTGATCTGATCCTAAGAAAGGTTAGATCATTCTGAGGATCAATATCTCTCACTGTGCTCCTGGCTTTCATGGTGAGCTGATGAAGAAGACCTGCATACTGCACTGTTGTAGAGTTATCAAGAGTTGTTCTTATTGGAATTCCTGCAAACAGATAATTTTCTAATAATCATTCAGTTAAATTGCATATTCTTCATATACAGCAGATCATAAGAGAAAAAACAAATATTTCATAGCTTTTCCTGTTTTGTAGCAGTAAGCAGTTAGGTTGATTTCAGGTATATATGTGCTTTTTAAAGTACAATTTATATTAATCAGTGGCAATTAAACATTGAGTTGCCTTATGAAACTTATAAAAGAACCTAATTGCCATTTAAAGCTGTTAAATACCTATCAAATTCCTTTCTATAGTACTTAACCAGTTACAGGTGCTTCATCAGTTTTAACAGCATCATCGAGCCTGCATCTTGGCTGCAAGGATCTAACCTGCACTTTAATTGCAGCCTTTGCCCTGTGCAGTGAGAGAAATTACACATTCCCAGTGAAATACCAAGAGCAATCCAAGGGCAGAAGCGGCATGTCTGCATTTGGCAGGGAAAACCACCCTTGGAAAAATCCCTTCCAATTAGCAGCAAAATATTGACAATTGGTAGTACCCAGGGTGTTGAGCCCAACTATTAAAAATATGACCACGTGAATCAAGATTAATTTTTGATGATTTAATGAACGTTGTTTATCAATGATGTGTCAAATCGTGCTTTTGATATTAATAAGCTATCAGGTGAAACTAAAACCAGGGTTCACAGTAATCATGCAAGTGTAAAACTGGCTTTAATAAGCTTGTTTCACTAATAAAAAAATTATTTGACCTACTAATGAAGACAATAGATTACAAGCTGGCAAGACAATTTTCTCTTTGCATACATTTGTATTGTGTGGACAGGAATAAAAAACCAGAGTAATACGATTTAAGTCAAAGAACTTGACTGTGAAAGAAGAATTAACATGAAAAAATACTTAATGGTAGGTAAATAACTAGAAACAAAGGAGTAAAGAGATAATAGAACCACCTCAGATATTAACTATTTCACAGTTTTCCTAGGAAAGTGTTACTTCAGTCACTTGAAATCTGTACCATCACTTAAGAAATAGCTCTGCATTGGTAGGATGTGTAGTGTAGGAAAGCATCCACAATGGCCCTGTAGATCTTTTGTGTTTAATGTTTATTACACAGAGACTGAAACTAGTGTTTTAAAGGAAACAAACAGGTGTTCCCAGGCACTGCATCAGTATGAGAATATCTATATAATCACAGCACTAAATAGTAGGTCACTTAAAAGCAGCAATGAATTTGTGTCAAATTTATATGACCTTGTATCTAAATGATTGCTTCAACAAATACAGTACTTTTAATGGAAATGGTAAATGTTAAACGATCCTCCAAGGTCTAATAATAACATGAAAATGAGTTGACACGAGTGCCATCCTTAGATTAAAGCTGAGCTATGCTTACTTTAGGACAAATTCTCTTTGCCTCTGCGACCCAAATTAGAGAAAGGCAAATAAATCCTTCATTAGAAATTCTGTAGTGTGATCCTTCTCAACTCTGAAGGATAACAACAGTTTATGAGATTTTCCAGATAAACAATATACATTTAGCAAACAACAACTTTCAGCATTAAAATAAATGACAGTGTTTGTATCATGAATCTTTAATTGGCTATTTCACCTGCATATTATTACACGTAGGTGTACCTACACTATTAGAAAAACCTTAGTAAAGGACAACTGCTTATGTTAGTGAAGAACAGATGAAATTTGTATTTGAGTCCAAACCAGCCTTCTAAAAAGCATGCTGTTGCCCTAACTCTGCACAGCCGAGTACAACGAACACAGGTGAAGATGGATGGCAGTGGTACACCTGAGTGGGAAGGCGTGCTTCACCGATACCGTGCCAAGAAGTCAACTAATCCAAGTAAAAGAACATAAGAAAACTGGGTTATTTCTCTATTAGATTACATTGACATTTTTGCCTTGGGAAATGCAACAGTCTGTAAGCTCAAAAGGATCGTGTGTGTTATCTGCTTGATTTTTTTCCACTTCTCATCCGCAGCTTAGTCTAAGTGCTTATTGGATCAAATCACATTCTATTTACTGAAACAGTACTTGTTCAGAAACCAGGCTGCATTTCAGCTTAGTGACCTGCCGTGGCTGGACGTGAGCACATGCAGGCACAGAGCAGCTTTTTGGTGTCTATTTGCCAGGCTACGCACTTCTCTTGGCCTGCATCATCTATTCTGTGAGCAAAGGCATGTTTTACTTAACATGTCCAGGCACACAAATTAAATTGTCTATATTTTCTAAAGACTGCATAATGCTTCGGCCTCTTTTGTAGTGTTCTTTTCTGCCTTTGCTAAACTACTGTTAGTGCAATAGATTTTTTAGGGGATTGTAGAAGTGAAGGAGGCCAATTAAATTATGGGCAAGGTGAATTGAGTGAGTTGTATTTTTTTTTTTTTTGTAAAGAAAGGATTAACATAGATTAACCTGAGAAGCCTAACTTCTGGAAAGTGATTTCTGTGACCAGTTTGGCTTTTGGCTTGTAATATTCAGGATCATCATCAAAGCCAGCCTGACACAAAACTTGCTTTTCCACCAATGGGAATACACTGTAACACTATTAAAAGAGCTTGTGAACATTTAGCAAGGCCAAGGAATGGCTCCAACAGAAGACCAACTTTATTTAGTAGATACTTTTCTTCTGGAGCTTTTGTTCTACTCTAACTATTCAGAGAAAAAAGGGAATAATGAAGTGCTAGTCCATTTCCTTGCATATACAAATTATTTTGGACTAAAAGAATCCCTACAGAAGTAACAGCATGCGTTCTGCCTCTCTGTAACCTACCAAGAGAGGTTCACAATCTGACTCTGAAAAATATAGGTTAGTTAAATAAGGGGGAATAATTAACAGCACAGGACTCCTTAAGTTCAATGAGGTTATTTTTTTCAGAGAAGACTTATGTCAAGGCTCCACTTTCCATTTTTCTGCTTTCTGTTGAGTAGAATGAAAAGCTACATCACATGGGAGAGCTTCCAGAAATGACCACAAACCAAATGCTTGTGTCTAAAGATGAAGCAAGTGTTATTGAAAAGCATGACACTGTCACAAGGTAACACAAGCAGGTTGCGTTAACACCTCATAACCTACAGTTTTGTGCTTAAGTGTTACTAGGCTCATTACTGCAACTAAGTTTGCTTCTTGGAGGGAGCTGAGGTCGTTACCTTCGGCGTTTACAACCATAGTGGCGATAACCCCTTTGTGGGCTTGGATCCTCTTGAGGGTTTCCTCCACTTCAGCCTGTGGGGAGAGAGGACACTACAGCACCCACACACACCCCAGCCCGACAGCCAGCGCCGGCCCCTGCGAGCAGCCAGCGGTGCCGCCGTGCCTGAAGAGCTATCCCGGGATCTCAGCCCCCTGTATCCCCCCGACACCGATTGCTCCCCGGCCGCCCCTTCCCCAGGCCGGGCCCAGGCGGGGTCAGCACCATTACCATGGTCCGGCCGCCACCGTTGCTATGGTGCGGCGGAAGTGACGGCGGCACGAGCCTAGAGAGCCCCCTGAGAAGGAGATGGCGGCGTGGCGTAGCTGCACTGGGCGGGCGCATGGCCCTGTGTGGGGCTGGGGCTTACTCTGAGAAGTAAGAGCTAAGAACACCGCCCCATAAGTTGGAAACAAAAAAACCTGTCTTTAAAGCATTAAGGGCCCAGTCCCGGCCTTAAATGGAGCCCAGAGGGCGTGAGGGGTGGCCCCAGGTGGAGCTGGTCAGGGTGGTGGCTCTGTCAGCGCTTTCATCAGCCCGTGGTCATGGTTATGGCTCCTGCTTTTGGTAGTAGTGTGGATGGACTGGGCTGTGCTGGTGGGCTCTGGCGGGTAGGTGAGAAATACCAATTTAAGTTGCCTAAATTGTTGTACAAGGTGTTTTGCATTAGTTTATTTTAAAGCTAAGACCAATAGTGATTAGACTTTGAAGATGATATCATAGTGACTTTTTTTTACAAATAAGAGTTTTGTTTCTCTGTATATACAAGTATTGGTTTGTTTGCTCCTTATTTTCCCACAAGTGTTATGTGTTGTGTGGGTGTACAGAGCATTACTTTTACTAATAGAGGCTTTTTAGTATCACTGTGCTATCTAGGATCACTATGTAAATAAGTAAACTACCTTCACAAAAAACCCTTTATACTGCTGTAGTTTTCTATGCTTTTCAAATCAGTGTAGGTCATGTGCATAATGCTGTAATGTAAATAAGTTACCTATGGTTCTGCTGTATGTATCAAAGTAATAGAGGAATGAACTTAATGCGTGAGACCTTTCAAGAACCATCTTCCTCCATGCACACATTAAATAGTGTTGAAATGTTTAAAAGATTCCTTATGTCTCTAAGGGTGGTCTCATGTCGTCTTCTCTCATTTATGTAGCTTTTTGGGGTCTTGTCATTAGAGTGACTTCTAGCTGCTTCATTCTAAAGAGTTGATAAATTTAGAAGGTTTGGTGTTTTGAGAGAGCAGCAGCTTTTTTTTGGTTTTTACCAGGGAGGTCTTAAGAAGAAATTAATAGCTAGTTATTAATCTTAAGCCTTTTTTTTAAGACCCAATTGTATTTGAAACTTACAACAGTATGTCAGCAAGTAATTTAATGCATTTTGTGGCCCCATGTTGGAGAGAAAATAACTTCAGTGTGTGGGATTGCCTTATCTACTGTGACAATATTATTCTAGGCATTTATTAAGTTTCAGACTGGCGGGGACAAGCATAAATCAGAAGCGTTGGAAGTTGCCATGTGTTCAGATAAGTGTATAACTGAGATCAAAATCTAGCTTATGGGGGAAGAAAGAAATCATCAGAAATATTAGTACCTTTATTTCAAAAGCTGCTATTTTAGGAATTAACCCAACATGGTATGGAAAGCAATCAAGAAAGTTATGCCTGTGGTTTATACTGGTTAGTGATTATATCAGCTGTGTGAGTTTTCACCTGTGAGCAGTTTAGCCACAGGTGAAATAAATTGCAATTATCAGTGCAATTTGTATTGGTGCACCTGTGTGGTTTTCTTACAATAAGAAGTATGGTGTTTGGTATTTTTAGAAATGAGGTATCTTTACAGATATTTTCTAGTTTTTTTTAACAATTGGAAGCACTAGCGTGTGATATTGAATCTGACTAGAACATCTGCTGGGCAATTTTGTCTTAATGTGGCTGGTAGATGCTTTTAAAGGAGAACTTACAGATTATATAACGTAAACCTGGTCCTACTATTGGTGTTGGTCAGAGGAGTGATCCTTGCTTTTACAGTCCAGTTGAAGTCAGCACACTGCAGGATAACATGTTGTAAGGTAAAGTGATGATCCTACCCCCCGGTAACTGGATTGGCAATTCCAGGGATTTAGAGAAATGGAAAAGAGAAGTTTTTCTACTTACTCTGCTGCTCTGGTACTGTTTTCTAATTTCTGAGGCTTCTTTCAAGGCTGATGTTTTCCTTCATGGATGCAAGATGCCTGTGTGTCTTTCTAAAACCAATAAAAATATCAGCTCAGCTTTGCAGGGAAAAAAACCCAAAACTGAACTGGAGCCAAAATGACAGCTAGCATGATGCAGGATTATTCTTGGAAATATTATTTATGCTCAGCATGAGAGACTGAAACATGCAGACTTTTATAGCCACTCAAATAGGCTTTGTCTCAGACTGAGACACACAACAAATGAAAATATTTTCTTGGTTATTTGAAATTTAACTGAGAATTCAGATTCCAAGCAATATTATTCTTCTGATGTATAGGAGCAAATGCGATATTAGGAACAGAGTGATACTGCCTGAGAACCAGAAACTCTTCAGAATCTAGGAAGATAATTTTGCAAGTACTTATCTGTGTGAATAAGTTGAAATATTTGCTGGTAAAAGTAGCAAGTGAGAAGCTTAAACTTCAGGTGCTTGCACTTGTAGTCTGGTGTTTGAACTAAATTTTACAAATATAGTTCTGATTGCAGACAAAAGTCAACTAAAAGATGGAAGATATTTAAGATATTTAAGATATTTAAATGTTGGAGGCACTTTTCCTTCCTTTAATTTTCTTTCTGTGCAGTGGCAGAAAATGTAATTCTCAACATGGAAAGCAGGAAGAGGATTTTGCTGGTAAGTACGTGAAAATTTAATTCCTTTCTTGCTGCTTGAACCTGGAGACTTGTGAAGAGGGGAGGGAGTTCAGTGTGATGTTGTTGTTTAGACACACTGAGGGACTTCAGCTACACTGAAGTACTGTAAACAGTCTTGATTTGCTGCCAGCTGTTATGCAATAGCATAAATCAATTGAATTTGGGAAGAACTCAACTTTTTGTAACCGGTAATCTTGATTACAATTAACTGTAAAAGTCTGCCAGGTGTTCTGATAGCTCCCTTGCCTGTGCTGCAGGATATCTACAGGAGTTCTGTTGCCCTGTAAAGTGGAATGAGCTCATGTATGACCAGTAGTGGTGCTGTTGATGACTGTACAGTTGGTTTGGTCAATTTCTCCTCTTTTTTTACTTCTAAAAAGTAGTCTCCAAGAAGATTTGGTGGAAGCAGGCGGTGTGGCACACAGCAGCTGAAAGCTTAGAGTCCATTCTTAGTGCACAACCCTTAAAAATACTTAAAATTTATGTTATTTGGTTCTACATGATTATTTTGACAAAATACTGACAGAAAGAGAAATACAAATTGTGTTCAGGTGTATGAAAGTTTGAATTGTTAATGCAGGTGTTTCTATAAGTTCTGTTGCTGACTAGTCACACATCAGCCAATGAATGGGAGCTACAGTTTGGATTTATTGCCCGCAAACTCTGTGGAGAAATCACACTGAGTATTCTCAATTAATTCTAGGCCTTCTAGTCTCTGAGGAGCTGGCTCAGACTTTCATAGAAGTAAAGAGAGAATCAGACTTTGCTACTCCCAGAAAGCTTCAAGAGCAAAAATGTCATCTTGTGGCAGAAGCAGAGTGGAGTTATGGGGGAGACAGTAGCTGAAAATTATGTTTGGGGTGTCTACAGGTGGAAAAAATAATCAGTAGGGCTCCAGGGCAGTACCTACCTTATTGCTTCCTCTTTTAATAGTTCTGCAATGAGCAATCAGTTGTTTTTGGCACCTTTTTCTAGGTGTGAAGTATAACGAACTACATAACCTCTATTATGTCATTAAAAAGTCTTCCCTTTCCCTGATTGAAATTTGGCTTTTGTTTAAAGACCTCCTTTAAAAAGGTGAAAATTAAGGAAAATGAAGCAGAGTTACTCATCTTCCAAGATTATGAGTAAAACTATAGGGAAGGTCCTGCCTTTCTTCACCTGAAAAAGGTCTTGTAGCAGGTCTGTGATTTAGACTGGATTGAGGTCAAGATCTTTCCCAATCTGACTATTGATAAAGCTTGATTTTTTCTAATCTGCTACTTCCATGAATCCAAATATCATAAACTGAGAAAGTATGTAAGAAAAACTGTATGTCATGTAGGCATGTATGAAACAATTGTAAAGATACTCTGTAGATAAATGTTATAATGAAAATGTTCTCAAAATATTTTTTTGTGTAAATATATTTTCCCACAACTTTTGAAAGCAGTGTCCCAGCTTTTTGCCTGTTGTGTGAGGAACTTTTATCTCAAATCCTCTAGATGGTGCTACAGCACATGGAAGCAAACATACCGTTAGGTTTTGTGTCTTCCTTTTTAAAAATGCTGCTTCACTGAAGACATGTATTGTATGGAACAATTAATGACTTCAGCTGTGATACCATTTATGGGGTTATGCAGGAGGAGTCAGTGTAGGTGGATTACCTGTCCTCAGCAAGCAAGAATAGAGCATTTTTTTTTTGGATACAGAGGTTTTGCAGGAGCTGCTGTGTGGTCAAATTATCCCCTCATCTCTTGAAGCTCTAACTTGAGTGCTGATGAGGGCAGGGCTTGCCCACTGTAGCCTGTGGTGCTGATGAAGTGGCAGCAATATGCCTTTTAAAACTCCCAGCAGATGTTGCTGCTTTTCTATGCTAATGAGAACTTCATGAACCATTTTCTCTGCCTTCTGAGAGCAGATGTAAGTATGTGAGAATCACTTTCTTATATCAAGAGCAAATTGATAATCACCTTGGTTCAGTTGTAAGGCAGAAGCTGTAGAGGCATTTTATTTGGTTATTGTGGAAAGCTTATGCAGAACTTTGTCAAAATTAATTTTTTATGTTCTGCTAACTTTTCTTGTACTTTAGTAGTTAAGCAAAATCTGACTGAGCTCATGGCTACCTGAGCTTTTAAACCATCCACTTGGAGGCTTTCAGGCTGGCATGTGGATTTGCTCTGCTAAATTTGCCTTATTGCCACTACTCCTCTAAAGTAGCCACTCCTCTACTACTCACTCAGGTTACTTCAGTGGATAAGCTGATGTGCCTGTTCTGACTAAAATTTCTCAGTAGTATTCCTGAGCTTTAGGTGACCTAGGGTGATGCTTTGTGTAGTCAGCTGTGGATATGCAGTAAAAAGGGTTGTGCATCACGGAGGAGGATACTGTGCCGTATGTGTTAATATGTGTTCCATGGCCTTACCTTGATAGGAAATATCCACTGATGCAATGAGAGTTTAGAGAATGATGGCTGATGGCTGAATCATATTGAATTTAGTGCCATTGCTGGTAGTGAGGGTTAATTTGAATGGAAACACTGGGCTCCAAAAGTGTGAAAACAGAGGGGCGTGACCCAGGAAGGGGACTAGCTATCCAGTCTTTGTTATAACTGAACCTTAGGTTTAGGTCAAGGGTATAGACTGTGTGAAGAAAGATGCCTTAGATGGTCAAGTTCTGTCTCTAAGAGGTATTTTCAGACAGTAATAAAGGAGTAGCCTGAGCCATGGAACTTCATCTTTGATGAAAGACCCAATTAAACTACTGTCCAAAAATGCAACCTGTAGTTTGATAATGCAGTATTCTTACTGGTTATTTCTTCATCTCCGTTTGGTCCAGAAGTAAAAGTTCCAAAATGCTATAAAGAGTCGATGCTTTTAAGCCAAAGAAATCTGAAAACACTTCTGCAGGCATGCATGCCTAATTAGATAAAATGAGATGTCTCCATCACTAGTGGTAACAGCTCATTTACTAGGGTGAGACTGCTTGGAGCTGTTTTGCTATTAGGAGTGTATCCTAGAGGCTTTTGTAAATACAAAGTTTGTCAAGTTGTTTGTTCAAGTTATTGGGATTGTTGCCCATAGAACAGCGACAAGGAAAGCAGTTATAACACAACTGAGTATGAGGCGGATTAAATTTTAATTTTCATTTGCAGTTATTCTGGAAAGATCAGAATTTCAGATTTTAAAGAAAAGCAAATGGCATTGTAGAATTTATTTTACATCAGTAATCTGTTTGAAAACCATCTGTGTTTATAGATGACACTGCCTTTTTTCCTGAATGCTGCCCCTTGTGTGTGGCATTACCTAAAAGCCAAGAGAAGGGGAGCTCTTTGGTAGATACACTTGTTCTGAGATTCGCATCTATTACTCATCTGACAGAAGACAAGTTACTGTGAACTTTGTCAGGTGTGAGAACTGGGGCTTTTTTTGGTAGTGATTTTAATAGAGTTAATGCAACTCGGAACTTGTTCTCTTAGTATTGATGTTAATCTTGTAGTGTTTTTAACCCTTTTCTGTAGGCATCTCAAGATTGCATGTCTGGGTCCAAAACCAGAAATAAATTCAGTAGTAAACAAGAAAGCTTTTAGAGGTGATATGTAGCCAGTTGTTTTATAACCCAGCATTGTAGCCTCACCAGTTGTATTCTTGTGTGTGTCACTAACTTAGTAAACCTTTAAATGATTTAGTTACTTAGTTCCATGTCAGCTAACCAGCAAAATATATTATTCAGTTTAGCATTTCTACAGCTAGAAAGCTTAGGGAAAAGCCAACAGAACGTTAGCTCTAAAGGTAAACTAGAGTGGCGTCAAAGCAGCATCCTGTGACAAATTTCTGTAGTGCTCTTGGAACTGGCAGGCTCTCAAGATAAGTGTAAATATGACTTTGACATCATTAGACTGGAAGCAGAAGCCACAGTGAAATACTGTATGCTATCTTTAACGTGGTGGAAAAGTTTCTGTTAGGTTGTACATGCAAATTAAAAAATAGCTATTGGCACATGGTTTCCAAGTAACTGATGTATAAACACGGGTACACGCTCTCTAAACACAACTTGCATTACACCATCAATCATGACTCGTGGGATTCTGTGTTCTCTTTCAAGTGGATACTTCAGTGCATCGTTAATAGTGAGCTGGGGTGTGAGGGCAGGAGCTAGTGCTGACTAAATGTTGGAGGCACTTTTCCGTCTAATCCAGCTCCTTTCCCCCTTCTCTGTGTTATCTTACAAATATTTTATCAAAATCAAATACCCCATTTCTTAAATGAAAGTTTTTATAACAGCTTACTGAGTAGAGGGATTTATTTACTAATTGGCCTTTTGGAAGGTGCCAGTTATCAGTGCCTGAAGAGATCACAGGCAGGGATTGTATATCCCAATATCCCCTTGAGCTCAGGGGAAAGAGTGAAATGAGAAACTGCAGTTCCAGAAGGTGATGTCCTTTTTCCCCTAATATTCCCTGGATTTTATGTAATACCCATATTCATCCTTTCTCTATTTGAGATGAGCTTCCTATCTTCCAAACAGGTTTTTTAAATCTCTGTTGCACCTATAGATTTAGTGTGCCTTTTCTGTAGTCTCTCCTTTTGCTGCTGTTTTAACTTGAGCCATTAAATATTTAAGTATGTTTTTAGGAAGTTTTCTCATCCACTGAAGTTGCACATGAATGAAATCTCAAAGCTGTTGCCAACTTCCCTGTGTACAGCAGCTATTATAAGAAAATAAGTTGAGTGTTAAACTGTTACCGCAATTTGTAAGTGACAGTGCAGAGTGCTGGTATTTACAGGTTTTCAGGCTGTGATTCTCCTGATCAAAGAAACTATCTCTGCTGTGGTATGAGTTTGTTGTGTGACAGCATTTGTCATAGTGTCGTCTTCCTCCTCTCTGACAAGTCAATATAAGCCTTTTTGGGTTGTGCAGACCAAGGGTTTATATTGAATAAACTCTGCTTGGAGTCTCTTGTGTGAATAGAATAAATAGCTTTGGTTCTAGACTTAAAATACCTTTTAAAAACTGCCAGTGATAGTTGCCAAATGAATGTTAAAGAGTACCTGAGAGGATCTTTCTTTCACATCCAAATTTCAATAACATTTTATTTCTGATGCTAGACTAAGTTCACTGGACATAAGTGAAGTTCTGGTTTTGGCATGGAATTCAGGCAAGTGGGATGTAGCTGTTAGTCACCGCTAGCATAGTTTTTAAAAAATATCAATTTACAAAGAATAATATAATTTTGTTTGTAATTTGCATTAGATAAATGTAATTTACTTTAGAAAGTCAGCTTTTAACTCTTTATGCTGAGAAGCTACTATTCTACTGGTTATTCTGATCTGCTCCTATGTCTTAAGGGAACTTTATATTCTTTTCAGTTGTTGGTCTTAGGATGGTTCAGGGGTGGTGCCTTCAATGGCTGTAATTTTGAGTAAGTGGGAGATGGGAATTGACTTCAAGGGCTACCAGGAGAATGCTGAAATACCATCTCAGGTTCTGATCCTGGGATGTGCCCGGAGTGCCAGCTGATATCTGTGTATCTCGGGTTATTTGAAAGGTTTGATGCGTTACGTTGAGTGTGAAGCTTTTCATCTCCTGTTTGGGGTGACACAGCAATCATCATCCATGGCAGCGTGCTACTGAGAAGTGCAACAGTGACAAGTCCCTTAACTGCTCAGTGGTGACATTGGTGCAATGAGGATGATGTTTAAATAGCTATTATTGGTAAGGGAAGACTGAAATTATGTAAAGCCATGAGAAGATGAGCCTAAATTCCATGCCTAAAGGAGGTAAGCAAGCAGGTGAGGTTTTAGTTTGACCCCACAGGCACTGGGTGTGTGCCAGGAGTCACTCAGTTCTCTGTTATGATCCCTTTGTGTGCACTCTGCCTTCCTGATCAAAGTATTTTGTGGTGTTTTTTTTTTCTTGTGTAATTTCTAAAGCAAGCTTATGTACCTAACCTCTTGCACCATTACACTTAGCCCTGGTAGATTGTGTGACACCACCACCACCACACCTCTCATGCCATGGGTGCACTTGATTCCTTGACTGATAACACGAAGGTGGAACAGGTACATGGTTCTGAGACAAATCAGTAATTTGAAGAATCTCCTGGACATTTCTAATTGGAAATCTTACAATTTCTGGGGAAGAGCTAAGTCATGTAGTAGTTCTTGCAGTTGCTTGAAGTGCTTTAGAAAGCGGGTGGAAGTGATTGGAAAGTACATTAGAAAGGGGAACTTGCTACTTCATGAATGACATACTTGATCAATGTTAATCTTTGGTCAAAAGTACCTTGTAGTTTGGATTTAATCAGCCAGTTGCACCACAACGATGTAGCTCTTTCTGGCCTAGTTGTGTGCTAGAACAAACACTGCATTAAGGCATAAATATCTTAACAACTTGAACCACATGCTATGCTTTCTAGAAAGCATACTTAAGAACTAAAATTGTAAACTATTCATAAATGTCTAGTTAGTTGACCACTCTATGGTAAAGATAAGAGCTTTGGAGACAACCTGGGCTTTCCTGTTCAGCTTTTTAAATCCCAACTGAAGCTGAATGGTTTTTAACAAAAAGGCAACGAAGGCTACAGATTGGAGCCGATGTAGTACAAATTCTCCACTGCTCCACCATCTGGAGCTTCAAAATCTCTTGGGAAAAGCTATAATAATTCATTTGGCAGATGAAGTACAACTGCTCCCACTTCGAGTTTTTTTTCCCTGCTTAAATTTTAGAGAACACCATGTCTTTGGAGCTACCCAGCCTTCTTCTACTTGGAAACAAATCTTGTTTTCTTTTTCTTTGGGGTTTGATGCTGTACTGAGCAAAGGAGGATAGCCACTGGAGGGCTGTCAAGTCAGATAGCACTGAAATCCCAGTCTCCTTTCTTCGCAGTGTCTTGGTTCTGTTTCCACTCAAATCAATGACAGCATGGTAACTTTAATGGGTACACATCTGTGTTTTGAGTTCCCCTTCCAGAAAAACAGAAAATTTAGTATTACTGTTTATAATTCCTGAAGAGGACTGGGTAGGATATAGTGAAGATGAACTGGAGTCAGGTACTGTTTGCTAATGCATGCAGAAGTTCTCTGGCAAGTCCCTGATTATGAAATCTGCCTTTGGTTTGAAAGCTAGATGGAACATAGTCGATCAGATCTACAATACTCAGAGCTGTGTATCTTGTGTCTGACAATACTCATTATATTGTGTTTTTTACAGGTGAGTAAAGGGTACTGTGCTACATAAAGATTGAAAAGACAGTATCATATTTTCTGGGCTAAGAGTTTGTCTTGTTGGAGATCTTTAGTTCCTTAACCTCATAGAGAACCAGAAGGTCTTGGCCTATTAATGATGTGTTGTGTGATCTTGAGCAAACTTTCACTTGTGTCTCTGCTTCCCCTCTCACTCCTCTGTCAATTTTCCAGAGCACAGGCTGTGCTGTGGGTTTGCTCAGTGTCTAGTACAATGGGGCCCTGATCTCTGTTGGGGCCTCTAAATACTACCACTGTATAAAAATAATCCTTCTCACAAATAGGGATGCGAGCTGGGAATTTCAAAAGGGCAGAAGAACGAGTCAGTTTTCATGGGACTCCTTTAAAAGTCAGTTTTATGCTCAGAGGCTTGAGGCAATTTTCTGAGCCCAGTCTGGTTGCTGTTGGCTTCAGTGATGAAGGACAGCAGAAAAGGCTCCAGAAATCTTCCATTATATCTGTCTACCCTTTTAGATGTCACCAGGGAGACTTTTAGTGCAACAGATTGAACCTCAGATAAGATTATGTGTTGTAATTACCAGTGGGATTTATTTGTCCAATTCTTTAAGTACCGAGTGGAAAAAATGCATGTACATCCCTTAAGTAAAGGGAAGCGTGTGCATTTTTCCACTCTGAGCTAGCTAAAGAATATGATGATATGTAAGCATGGACAGGCAAAAAGATAAAGTTACTTACCAAAAGAAATATTCATACTTTCTCTGTACCTAATAAGGATATTTGGAATAGAGGTATAGATGGCTGTAAAGTTTGGATTTGGAAAGTTTTGTTTTTTAAGCTGTAAGTGTAAACTAAATTAAATTGATAGTTTTAATTAAATTTGAATTGGCTGTGGTATTACACCACTTTAAAAGCCACTGGAGACACTCAAGTTGCATTTAAAAACCTAGTATTGTAATTAGTGATATCTATGTTTATTGTTGTGGTAACTGCACTTTAATGAATGTGCTCACTACTACACAAAGCTACAAAATCTCACCAGCTCTAAGAGCGTGTTGATTTCAGCTACACTTTATCAGCTTAGTTTCCTCTTAGCTGAACTTGGATACTGAAACTAAGCTTTAGAAAGTGAATCAGGAGAAACTATAAAAGCAAGGGGACAATGTTTAAATAATTTCCCTTGAAGTTAAGTAACTGCAGATGGAGTCTCCTGATTTTGTTTCCCACCCCTGTGTTGAAGGTGCTGCTATACTTTCCATGCTACCCAGTGTATCTTGCAGTGTATATTTTTCTACATGGTGTCCCAGGAAGAGAAGAAAGCACAGTTACATCTCCAATTGGGGGTTCTTAGGTGTGGAACCATTTCTCCAACTGCTGGATTTACTAACTTCTTTCAGCCCTTTGGAATATAGAGAATGGTGGTGGGTGTATATTGTCATATAATCTGAACTAATACCAGTGCAAAGCATGGTAAAATTTGCTACTAAGGTTATTCTCACTGCCCCAGACTCCTTTATTTTGTGAGACTTTTGTTCCTAAAGGGAATTTTGTTATGATCTCCCTGTATTAATGAGGCTCCATCAATGTTGGCTGTACCCCCTGTGATTACTTTTGTTGCATGGGCTTCACTTGTTTTCAGGACATGTTTATTCATCTGGGAAAGAGTGAGTTTTGTCCTGCTTTCCTTATTGTTGACTTATCTATATTTGGTTTCTTAAGTGAAGAAGGTGTAAGCATAAGGGAGTGGCAAAAAAGAAGTATTTTACCAAATTTAGCAAGCTTTTCTGTGGGAATATTAATTCTGTGGTCCCCTAGTTCAGGTGGAATTCCTATATTAATTCTGTCGGCTGCTTGACTCCAGAGAGAGGACACTGTCTCAAATGTTGAGTTGAAAAGTATTTAAGCTTTCCTGGTACGAAGCTACTGGAGAACTTTCTTGGCCTAAGTTCTCTCCTAGATAAGCTGCATCAACATCCTTAGGTGGTTCTAAGAACTGACTCACTCCTTGGTTTCACGCTGTCCTCTGCTTCCAGGTGCAGAACAAGCTCTGGTGGGGTCTCAGTGCTTTCCCTAGAGAAAGTTATAATCACTCTTCAGGATTCTCTTATGCTGTTTTGACCGTACTGTGCACTGCAAAGGGGGTGAGACCAGGGGAGAGAATGAAACTGAAGGTTTTAGAGTAATTTCTGCAAAACCATATTGATTTCATCTCCATTAAATTCATTGAGTTTTCCCATAAGACCTTTTTAATTTAGCTGTTGCTAAAAATGCTGCACAAATTACCTGGCAAGAATGCTGTGGAGTTATAAGCCCTTCAGGCAGTCCCTTAAAGGCAAGGCAGTAAAGTTGGGTGAACTATTTGCAGCCAGGAGTTTTTTATTCCATGAATTTACCACTTTGTCTGTTCACAGATTACTGACAAACAGCCACTGACTTTTTATGAATTTGTTCATTATCCCAAATTATTTAATGCCTGGTTTAAGCAATGCAGTTTTAGCTTCAGGGCTGTTGGCACACTGATCCACAAGTATTGTTTGAATACCACTGTTTGTAATTCTTACAGAAAAGCCCTATAAAACTCAATAAAGGCCTGGTGTTTTATTTCTGGGCATGTCTATAAAACTTAGCAGAAAATTATATCCTTACCATAAAATTCTACAGCTTGGTTTAAAGTGGTTATAATTTTCTACTGATTTTTGTATGTTTTTAGTAGCATCTGAGTAAAAAAAGTTTCTTTCATCACTGTTACTCAAGTTTTTGTAGTTTTTTTGCAAGCAGAGTGAGTTGATAACATTGATGTAAATTTTTGGGAATTCACCTCTTCTATCCTTGAGTTTGTTTACACTGCAGTTACTCTGATGCTTGTTGTAAGACAGAGCAAATGAGCATCAGACACTACTTGGTTCTGTCTGCCATTAATCCTAAAATGAAAACTGCATATAAAAAAGGACACCCTAATATACAAGTCTATTAGACTTCTCAGTCCTTTTGAGTGGAATTAAATGTCCACGTCTGTGATAGCTACTTAAGGAATGAGGTTTCATTAGTGAGAATCAGGCTCCACTCAAATTCCAAGGTATTTGCAAACTTCAGCAGTGTTTTCTTGGGTCCAGACATGCGCTTTTGAAGTGGTAGGACTCTGTTAGAGACTAACACCAGTGTTGTTCCATTGAGATCAATAGCTTTGGCTGTTTGCTTAAATGAATTTAAGATGTAAAAGTCACTTTTGGTAGGTTGTGTTGACTTTGATTTGTTATATGTTAGGCTGGTTTTACACGTGTTCCTCACTGACTTATTCCTGTTGAACAGAAGTAGGATGTTAGCTTACCTGCTCACTCTGGTGCTCTGAAGTAGATGTCTTTAGCTAGTCAGGTATAAAAAGAATTAAAACATCACTAGATGACACTACTGTAATGCATTGGTGTTTCTGTAAGACGTAATAAAGTATTCAGCACTTGAACAGATGGATATAGCCACAATCCTTCTGAAGATGTTATTTTAAGGATGTGGATTATGCTAGATTAATAGGCCAGTAACGTGGCAGAACTCAGCTTTTTTTGGTGTTTCGAATTGTAGTGCTAGTTATAATTTCCAATGATTTAGCTGTAAGTTGCGCCGTTTAGAAAAGATGAAAATTAGCTTCTAAAATATGGATTTTTTTTTTCTTTAATGAAAATTCTATTTCTAGATAATTCTAAGAACCTTAATTCTTTTAACTGCCAAACTGTTTCCTCTGAGCTAAACTTTGACAGATACTTAGGATTATCAGGTTAACATGTAATGGATAAAAGATGGTGAGAGGCTATGGAAGAGAAAGCCATTGTTAATGAAAGTCAGTTTTCAGTAGTGTTTTCTTATCCATCAAAAGATTCAAAAATCTTGACAGCTGTTAAGAAAGTATTACTGGCCATGATAAATTGTATGGTCTTTAAAGGAAATATTTAGCAGCACTGGAATTGTGTTGAAGTTAATGGTATCTTCAGCAAGAAGGAATAGAGGTTGTACTGTGACTACCCTGATCTAGGTTTGGAAGCTGGCACATGTTGTCATGAGTTCTTCAAAATAAACTCGACTTGATCCTTAGAAAAGTCATTAAAAGGACCCAGGATGGTTACAGGAATCCTTCCTTCCATTTTAAAGAAACGAAACATAAAGGAAAACTGTCATCTTTTATTAGACTATCTCATAGAAATGGAGGGAATATTGACTTGGAGCACCAACATAAGTCTGTCATACTAAAATTCTTCAGGGAAGCCTTTGGAGAACATCTTGCTTATTGAGTGCTCTGTTGTGTACAGCTATTTCACTCCTATCCTGCCCTGGTGTGAGAGGTAAGAGCCAGCTCAAAGGAGGAATGGCACCTTTTTTGGAATTACTTTTAATTTACAGGGAAGCAAGTTTAAATGAATCCATTTCTTACTCTTTTTAACTGCAGTGGGTAGTGTTAGTGAATTCATCAGCATTAGTTTGCTACATTGTTAATAAAGTTATTAAAATCTCAATTGTTACTGTGCAATGCCATTTGAGCTATCACAGTTATCTTTTATAATTAGCATGGGAATAACCGCAGCATCTCAAACCACAGTGTGTCATGGTGTCAGTCTTGAAAGCTGGTATAAATCTGGTGTGTCCTTGAGTCTGCAGTATCTGAGTGTTTAACAGCTATGGTGTGCAGACATGCCTTGGTTTTTTGGTCATCTGGTAAGTGGCTCTAATAAAAAGATAGTATGTTTTTCTATTGTATGCTTATGAGAACTTTCATTAAACTCGAAATTAATATTAAATTTTTTCAGAGATAGCAGTTTTGGAAAAAGTAGACATGGTTCATTTACATGGTTGTATATAACAAAGTCATTCTATGCAGTTAGTGGTTAAGTTTAATGTATACTGCCTTAGGAAGACTCTTTAGACACTTGGAGAAAACTCATAAAAAGACTTAATCTTGGATATTGATCTCTTGAGATTGGAAGGTACTGCATAGCCAAAACCAGGAATGATAAAGTGTTGAGGTCATTCATAGAGAAACCACATTTTATCCTGTGAGTTTACAAGGGATTTCCTGAATTGAACTTTTGTCTTTAGGTCTGAGTAAATTTATCTATGTCTTTTTTTTTTTTCCCTCCCTTCCTTTTTTTCCTTTGATATGTTTATGAAGGCTGAGGGCTTTTGCAGTTTGCAGTTGTGCCTTTGCTACATGAAGGTAAGTGTGGACCTGTGCTTGGCCTTGAGCCAGGCTTTGGTGAAATACCTGGAAATAAACTTGTTAGAGAAACTTCCATATTGCTGTCAGGGAGATGTTCTATTGTTTGTTTTCCACAGTGTACTGTAAATTCCATCTCTACTACACAGTGTTTTAGGTATCCTAACCTAAATTACTGTGACTTGTTGGAACATTAAAACAAATATTCTGTGACCTGCTATTGAAATGATCTGACATTATTCAGTATATGTGGCATTCACTGCTCAAATGTTACTGTGTGTGTCCAGGTAAATTTTATGATCATGGGAAGCTTGCAGAGTAGCTCTCTAGTTAGTAGTTGGAAGAGACCTGCAGAGATCTAGTCCAACCTCCTGCCAAAGCAGGTTTACTCAGAACAGGCTGGACAGGAATGCATCCGGGCAGGTTTTGATTATCTCCAGAGTTTGAATATCTTCTGACTTAAAATTTGCTAGGTGGTGAAAATATCAGGATTTCTTGGGATTTCTAGGATTTCTATATACTGTCATAGTTACTTGCTGTCTTTTGTTTTTCTTTTGGAATATTTTTTACATTCTTTATGTTCAGATTGAGCAGCGCCTCTGAGGACTTTCTAAAGTAAGAAGCATAAAGAAACCTTAACCCTGGGCCTGATTTCGAAAGAACCCATCGTTCATCATTATGGAAATAATTTATGGAAAGACCTTTGTTCCTATTTTGACCCCAGAAGGATTAGTTAGCCAGACCCTTCTTGAGTCTTCTCCAATATCTGAGGATTCAGCTCTTTTATAACCAGCATTTCTGTGTCTGTCGTGTGAAAAATCATGCTCCAGTTTCTAATGGATTAGATGATGTGGACGGGGAAGTATCTGGCAACTAGTAAATGAGTCATCTTATAGAAAAAATGTCTGTCTGAACTGACACCACCTCACTCAGAATATAGTTCTGGTGACATTTCCTGAAGCTATATGTGCTAAGTTTCTGGAAAAGCCTGTTCATAGCGTGCCTTTTGGAGCTAGTTAGGGATATCTTTAGAATTAAATTATATTCTCACGAATGTCGTCCTTTGGTAGTTGCCCTTCTTTCAGAAATCTTAGTCATGGAAATGTTTGTGGAATTTGTCAGCAAAACCCATGTAAATTTATTTAATCAATGAAGGAAATGTTGATAGAAGATTTTAAGTAGTTGCTCCAGTGAGGAAATGCCTGTTTGTTTGTATTCCAATTGGGTTGATGGTCAACATGTCAGACACTGAAGATGCATAACCAAGGAAAGCCCAAGATCTTAAAATCTAAGTTACTTTTTTAAAAGGCTTTCCTTCTTTGATCTTTCTCTAGTCTTTGCCAACAAGGTCCTCTAAGGATGAGTAACATCCTTAGGGCTGAGAATTAGGATTAGGAAACTTTTCCTTAGAGACCAAAATATATTGTTTATACTTAAGTTTTCTGTTTAAAATCTTACATTTCTTAAAAAATGGAAACTTATTGGCTTTGATAAAATAGTCCTGAGCTATGAGAAACTTCATCCTCTTAAATAATCTCTTTTACATGGTTTCTGCTTATCCATATTTATAAATGTGTTTTTGAAGAGTCGACATCATCAAACACTTGCTGTCTATCAGCTGATTGTGTTTTTTCTGTAAGTTCTTGTATGAAAGGACAAATTTCAGTCTGTTATTCAGTGGGCCTGAAGAAATGGAGATCATTCATCAAGGCAATTCAGAATACTCTCACTGGATACGCGAGCTCATGCCAGTAAGGAAAAATACTGTTTAGTGTCATTCAGTATGAAAGATGCTTCGTTTCTAAATCTCTTGGCCTCTCAGGAAACATCTTGACCTTCTCAGACTGGGAAGAAGTGTTCCCTGGCATACTGGAGAGAAGAAAACTGCAGTTGCTGATTTTTCTATGGAATTTCCTGTTCTCTTCCTATATTTTGGCATTAACTGTACTCTATATTTGGAGGAAAAGGTACAGTCCGGAAAAAATCAAACTGAGCCCAAATTCTGTGCTTTAGAGTGTGATTAAAGGCTCGCATTTCCCCAAGCAGCCATGTCACGAGATGCCAAGTACAGAAGGTGTTAATCATCTCTGCCTTATCTCTATGAGAAGCTGTCTTCAGAGCAGAAAGGAGGAGAGCTCTACCCTCTAGAGATAAATGGCATATCGTAAATAGTGCGAGGCACTCAGATACTGTGATTATGAGCTCTATAGAAATGCCTATAAATAATACCAGGAGATGCCCAGATACTACAGCTTACTTAGGAAAATAAATAAACCACATAAAAATCTGACAAGATGCAAGATTCTCTCCTGTATGAGGACACTTCAGGTTCCTTTTACAATTTCTATTCTGGGAGCAGGACCTATCGTACAGGGACTTAGGTCCTCATCCTGAACTTGCAGTCCTTTGAGAAACAATGAAGTAAATCACCATATAAGATAGTATCATCCATCAGGGATGAAAAACTTAGAGACATATTTAGCTGTGTAGCCTTTCCAAATCCTGAATCTAAAAGGGAAAAAAAAACATGTAGCTGAGCAGAAACTTGTAGAATCTGGAGGGTTTTTATGATTTTAATGTGAAAGTGCAGATTCTGGTATGAGACAAGAGGCAAATTGTCTGCTGACTTCAGTGAGAGCATTAGATAAAGGTTTCACAAAGGTCCTCACAGCAATACTGCATTAGCATCTGGTGATCACCCCACTTATCTGCTGGAGCACTGTACCATTTATTCAGCAAGACCAATGTATAAAGAAAAAAATACATAGATTGGATTTGTTCCTTGTAACTTTTTTTGGAGGCCGTTTTGAGCTGTTCTAATTCTGGTTAGGTATACTTTGTCATCAAACATTTTGCTTTTAATACTGCTTTTCTCTGATAGGCTGCAAGTAATTCTTGGTGTCATTTGCGTGATGAGCGTGCTCAGAAACTCTGGTAAGATCACCTGATTGCTCTTATAAGCAATGTTAGTGAGCCTCGCCCGTGGTGACATTCGGTTGCGGTGTGGAGAGCAATTTGAGAGCAAAGTACTGCAAGGAACTGAAGAGAATAATTTTTAAATTTGAAATACTAATTGAACAGAGATGACTATTTGCCTAGCTCAGTGTGCATGTTTCTGAGGGAGCACATACAAATCCCTGTCTCATGAGTTATGTCTTTTTCTTTACAAATACAAATGCTTTACAGTGAATTACCAGATTGTTTCTCAGGTTTTAGCAAGAGCTTTTATTTCTCGCTTCTGATAATCCACTGTTTCATTTAAGGAAAATATTAACATTTAATCAGCATTTAGAATGGGGAGGAGAGCTTGCTTTCTTTTATATTGTCAATTTAATTTTACATCATTGCTCGTAAAGGAAGAACTAAGGAAATGACTGGTGCACAAATCCAGGTTTACTGGTGTTCTTGTTTCTGTACGATGCTCTGGAGCATCTTGGGAGGGTAGGGTCCCCCTTCGCACTTTGGGAGCACGCTGAGAACATGTGTGTTCCACATAGTTATAACAGTTTTATTTTTAAAACTGCTGAGTTCTGGTTTCACTATTCCAGCCTCAAAGATGATGAGGGCCTTAACTTTTGAGGAAGAAGACAAATTGCTAAGAAAGTTTTTAATTTTTTTTTTTGGTTGGAAGTAAACTAGGCGTGACTTTAAGGTATGTATGAGATCGGGTTGTGGTAAACTCACTGCAGGTCCGCTCTTCAGGATGTAGTTCATAATCCGTAGTTCATCACACAGCAGAAAAGGCAAGAGTTGCACCACTAGGCAGAGCAAAGAATTGGATGCCTGTACTGGCTGGTTTCCCAGTGTACTCTTGACATCTCCTACACTTGGGTGGAAATTGAAGTGAGATAGAAAAATTTGAGCTGGCCAAGTAGAACAGGTTTTTTTTTATGCCATAACATTTTTTTTCCCTGGAATGGTAGTGTAAGATTTTGAAAAGGTGTGTTTGATTGGATGCTCTTGAGATTTGAATGTAACCCTGAGAAGTCAAGAATTGTGTGCCTACCTATGCTTATTTTGCCTATTTTTTTTTTTTTTTAAAAAAAAGGAAATATCAAAACTTACGTTGGTTTAAGCATCTGAGTGTCAGTGAGGTGCAAAGTTCACTGAGTTCCTGCTGAGGATGATGTGAGTTGATGGGCAGTGAAACTTATATCCAAAAGCTATAGATCAGAAGTGTAAGATTTGAACCATAACCATCTTAAGCTGCTTTGGAATTCCATTTTAGTCCCATCATACTGATGATATAAAACTGATTTTTATTTTAGGAAAGTTTAGGTGCCAAGCTGTGGCTCATAGCTTTTGCAAGAAGTTACTTCACCTGGAAATCATTATTAAAAAAAAAAAAGTAGGAAGATATGCTTCTGTAATTCTACAACTGTAAGGAAAAAATGTATAGCTTCTGGTCCTTTTGAAGCATCTTTTTTGTATTAATAATATTAATGGATATTGACAATTCTAGTGTGAGCAGCACATTAGAAGCTTCCCTGCTCATGGTATCCAGAACACTTGCTCTTGATGTGGCAGAAGTGTCAGCTGAGCCTTGGGTTCTCTGTAACCCAGCAGTGAATGCTCTTGGTGGACAAGGGCTTCCCAGTGTGTCAGCTCTTCAGAGCTGTGTATCTGCAGCTGTGTGCAAAACCTAATAATTATGGACACAGTGTGATATCTTTGCTGCTGTTTGCAAGTACAGTTCCTGCAGGTGATGTTTGTGTGTGGTACTGATAGATGTATATTTGTATTTTTGTCCAAATGTGGTCTCATCCCAGGAAGTCTGAGAACTAAGGCATTTTTATGTTAGGGTTTGCTGTTCTGTGGATGTGTCTGTTTAGTTTTTTTTTTTCTATTATAAAGTGAACCAACAAATTCATGTGTTTGTTTAATGACACAGAAACTTCCTTTGTATAATTTTTTTTCTGAATTGTTTCTTTTTAAGAAATGTTGATATTTGGACATTGTTTTTCTGCTCTAGTCCTCCATTAGGAACAAATCTTAAGTGAGTTTATAGCTGCTATCTCTTTCAAAAGACCTGAAAAACCTGCATTCTTAGTTGTCATTGTTGGTACGTAAGAGAAAGTAAAGTTAGAAGAAAAAGGAACATGGAAGTTGGTGATCTTTGATTTAAGATATTTCACTAGCTGGGTCAGACTGTCAAATTGCTTGATGGATCCAAAACAAAGAGGCAATGGCGTGAAAACATGTGAAAGACAAAAAGAGGTTAAAAGATTTTTCTGGGGCCTCTGCACATTGAATAGCCATCAATTCTGTTACCAGAACAGCTCCTGGAATACATCTGAAGATGTTAGTGAGAACACGGGCTCCCCTCTCGTTAAATTCTCATCTTTGCCCAAATGGTTGAAAGGGCAACTGTCTTAAACCTTTGAACTTTATTTGTAATACAAAGCTTCAATTAGATAAAAGACAATAATTAGCAAATCTTTTATCTTTGGGCATAATTAAATCTTTAAGGAAGGACATCTTAATCAATTACTTGTAATGACAAGTTCATAAATAAATTAATTCTTCCAATGAGTGTCTGGCAGAAATCAATGAGTGTTAAAAGAGATTCAGGATGAGGGGACACTGCTGTAGAAACGCTGTAGCCCAATTACACTTGGTTTAAAGATTCTCATTCATAAAGTATTAGCTTGTTCAAAAGATGATGTATTATTTAAAGAGCTGTCATTAAAGCATTAACCTCTAATATTGTAAAGTGTTTTAGTGGAACTTCCACCTTTACATATATGTATTTCACCATGGTTTATGAATAGCTCCTCATATAGGTTCTCTACCAAAATAGTTTGATTCTGCCCTTGTTGAGTCCTGGGATCTGATCTCATTCCTGAAACTGAAACTTGTCTGAGCAGACTTGATATCTGCAGCCTCATCATCTTCTCTGGGGAGGATTCCCATCCAGGTGATAACTTGTATAATTAAGCACATCATGCTTAAATGTTCTTGTTCAAGAGACTCCATTTCTGTTCTTTTAACACTTTATACTGTAGCAGAGTACCTAACCATGTACTATTGGTGTAGGAATGGTAAAATGAAGAAATAAAATGAAGTTATGATAGGATCTGATCTTCTGTTTCTCAGTTCTTCTTACCAGGGTGTTCTTGGGAGGTGGTAAGGCCTTGTAGCTGCTACGTACTGGAGTTGGTGGAAATTAGACCTTTTTAATATTACACGCAACAGTGTTGTTCCTGATGGACAAAGGGACTGCAAACTGACAGAATAGTTGCTAAATCACTACTGTTGATTTCCTAAGAAAAGAATTATGAATGAGCTCTCTCCCTTCTGTATTTTCTTCTCTATCAGTTGGGTTCCCTCATTAACAGGTGTCAAGTGACCTTTAATCACGTGGAGTTTTTCCAGCAAGCCTGGCCTGGGAGGAGATAAGGAGCTGGTGAGACCTGCAGAAGCTGAAGGGCTGCTCTTGTGTTTGGCTTGCCTGGCAGCTGAGAGGCAGAGCTGTTTGGCCGTAACTAGACCAGACCTATACGTGCAGGTTGGCCAGTGTGGTTCCTCTCTATCTGGAAGATTGAGCAAAACTAGGCTGAACATGTGGAGATATTGTGGTGAAGACAAGTCAGGAAAAGGAGTATTAGGGTGTTGCAGAGGAGAAAGCCAGCATGTGCCAGTGCTTGAGGGTACAGAGATAGGGGAGGAAGGCACTGTAAGTAGAAGCTGAGGACATTGTGTTAAAACTAGAGGAGACAAAAGGATGGAAGCTGAGCTATGTTAGACTGTTGCTTTGATCTCCCTTCAAATTTAGGGAGTGCAAAACTTGCTAGTTTTATACTGCCCAACAATATTAATTAAATAGTTGCAGTTTTTCATGGCGTATTAATGAACTTCACTACAGATTTATTTTGGCTTAGAGTGGTGAAAATATGCAGCTTCTAGAATGATCGATTGTTTCTGTTGTTGTGTGGGGCACTGAATATCAGATAAAGTTGAAATGCTAGCGATTTCCGATCTGAAACTTGTTAAACAGCACAACAGATGGAAAGTTCTGCTCAGGTTATGAGTGTCCAGATCTGTCACAGATTAAAAGAAGGGTAGCATATGCTGATGGCTGGTCTTGATAGATGTCTCTTTAGAATATAAGACAAGCTTCCCGTGCTTGTAATCCAGTAGCCCTGCCTCTGACAGGCAGTATCTGCTGTCCCTCGCATGTTGCAAGATCAATTGTGAAACTACATTATAGCTCAGAGCATCATTGGACAGATTTGTTCACAACCTGGATGCTTGCTGTTCTTCATAAGGGTGATAGGAATCTAAACCTCTTGCCTCTTCAGATATATTCTCCCTTCAGAGCTGTCATCCAGGTTGTCAAAACTTATCTTTAGCAAGTTTTAAAGGTTCTCTTATCAACACCGTTCCTGTCCATCCCATTATGCTTTGTCAATGAGAGCCTTTGCATATTTAATTTGAAGCAGCCTTTTGCTAAATTCCTTCAAAGGAATTTAAATAGTCCTAATGCCCACACTGCCTTACAGACTTTTGAATGTTTCACCAGCTGCTTGATTCAATGCAGTATAAATTGTAAGCCTTTCTGCAATAATCTCAGCATTTGTTTGGGAGTTAAATATTAACAGACTTTTTTTCTCTCTCAGACAGTAGGCTCTTGCACCTGCTTAATTCCCTGCAGGATTTGTTAGAAACAAACGTTGCTTTCCTTTCAAATGCTTTGGGTTCTGCTCTCTGTATGTGCTTTACATGAGGTCAGTTTGAAGAAGACTTACACTGATGGACCTCTGTATGTTGTGCAAACATGCATTCTGTCCCAGCAGAAATCTTGGTTGGTGAAAGAGCTTGTAACTGCAGAGGTAACCTCTGGCTGAGCTGTGGCTTTGATGCAGACTAATTCAGTGTGATGCCCTTTGCAGGGCCTCGTTCTGTTACTGCTATCCTGGTTTTCAGTGTGCTGGTACTTCAGGTCATTCAAGAAGAGAGGTAAAAGCCAAGAAAAACTACGAGTGAAAGAAATGAGTTAGTCACATACATGGGCTAAATATTGGAAGCAATGTAAGTGGTTAAGCCAACACAACAGACATATCTTAAGTACATGTCACCTAAAGACAAAGATGAACTGCCTCCCACACATTTCAAAATGAATCTCAAATGTATTTTTATCATGTACAATTATTTCCATCAGAAATAATAAAGAATAATAAAGAGATGTGGTACCTAAGGTACTTAAATGTTCTGTGATGTGTATTGTAATAGCTATTTTAAGTGTAGGAAATACCCTAATAAGAAGCAGTTTTCAAGTGTGCTGATGTAGTTGATTCTTATCATAGCATTCTCTGTAAAATAATAATTGGAAGATATGACAATAGAGATGTCTGAACTGTTAAACATCTGATAAAACTTGAGCAGAGTTAGACATCGCATCAAGAAGGGCTTTGTTAATACCCTCCTTCCCCAAATCTAATACTTCTTTTTATGCTACCTTTTATTTAAAGTATTTTATGGTTTTTGCTAAATATTGTGTTGATGAGTTGAAATGCTCTGAATCTAAATTGAAGGGAAAAAATGTAAATGAAAGATATATAACATGTTTTGGAATGAAAGAACTGTACAGTGAATCAAGACTGTACTTTGTAAGGAATATTTAACTGGCTGTAGAATTAAATTTTTTTGAAGTAGGTATTTAAGTCATTAACAAAAAAGTAAGCTCATAAGTAATTTCCTTTTGCTATACCTCCTGGCTTTCCTTCTCTGACCTCTTTCTCCTGTTCCCTTCCCTTTAAGAAAAAATAGTGTTTTGTGGTGGTGTTCCCTCCCCAGTTTCTTGTTTCTAGTGAGGCAGTGGTAGTTGCGGTGGCTTGTTCCTTTCACTGCCTTCTGTCCTGAGTACGTAGTCCTTAAAGTCTTTCCTGCTTTATCTCCCTTGTGTCTCTTTTCAGGTTTTTTGTTTCCTCCCTACATTTCTGTCTTCATGAGCTTGTTAGATTTGTGCACTTGCTCATGTTAGACTTGTCCACTTGCTCATGTAACTTCATTTGGTGTCTCTCTCACATACAATATTACCTTTCTTCCTTGTACTTATACTTTCTTGAAGGATTTATTTTACTATAGTTTTTTACAAGCTCCAGTTCAGCAGAACTCTTAAAAGAATCCAGTCTTACCCAAAATAAAGCTACTCCCTTTCACCAAGAGATTTTACTTAACTGCCAGCCTTTTCTTTGTTAGGATTCTCATTTGTCAGCCATGTACATCACTGTACATCACTCTGCTGTAGAAATGCCAACCTTAGCATTTCCAAAACTCACTGTAACCTATCGGCCAAATATACAATACTTAGTCTCACTAGAGCAGGTTGCTCAAAGCTCCATCCAGCCTGGCCTTGAACCCCTCCAAGGATGGGGCATCCACAGCTTCTCTGGGCAGCCTGTTCCACTGTCTCATCACTCTCACAGTACAGAATTTCTACCTGATATCCAATGTAAATCTCCCCTCTTTCAATTTAAAACCGTTACCCCTTGTCCTGTCACTATGCTCCTGTGTAAAGAGACCCTCCCTGACTTTGGTCCTGCTTGAAACTGCAATTATGGTAAGCTTTGATGGTCATAGAAACTGATCCACTCAAAAAAGCCGATTTCCTCCTCAAAAAATATTACTTTGTAAATTGTGTTCATATAGGTTCTCAAAAACCAGAAAAGACCATTTCAGAACTTATTTGGTCCAAAGTGAGCATTGTAATAACTCTGGTAAATTTTTACTGAGTGTCTTCATCTGAATAAATTCTCTGAGAATTGACTTTCATTTGGTCTTGAAATCTCTTTTCATGCTGTTTTAATTTTTCAGTCCTTACCTCATTATTGGAGTAGGCTTTGGGTGTGTGTGTTTGTGTTAATTACTTGATTCTAGAACCAAGGACCTCCAGCTCTGCCGTCAGGCCACTGGGATAGCTGAGCACTGAAAGTATTGATGTAAACAATCCAGTCACTGCACCAGCAGCATCGGCTCTGATGAATGTCAGGGAGTTCGTTTCCTGCCAAGTCTTAACTGAGGACTCAGTTTTCATTTGTGAGTGCAGGGCTCTGGGGCTTCTCGAGGATGTTATGTGCTTTCATTTTCATTTGTTCAGGATGGGAAATCAGCGCTGCTTGGAAAGGGTGGCATGTTTAAGATCCCACCCCCAATTACACTGGTGCCAATAGATGGGAGTCAGCTTAAATATATCCTCCTCCTAACTACTGATGGACTGGTGCTAAATGTTTATTTTGGCTTAAAGGGACACTGTTGAGATGTAATCGCAGGATGATTTCGTTTCAAATTTTCCATTCAGTGCTTAGTTTTCTGGCTGACTTCTCTGGCTGTGTGTTTCAACAGATACATGTATATACATGGTTATCCAGTGGTCTGCATAAAAAAACAACATTGCCTTTGCAGATTATTAATATGCATTTTAAAATGAATGTGTAACTTAAACAGTTCCTTGCATATGTTACTAAAATACTCTGAGTTTAAAAAAAATGTTTAAAAACTGAACATATTTATAATTATTGATGGGTTTTGCTTACCTTTTTTTAGGCTACTTTTTGGCTTTAAGTTCATTCTCTGCTTTTGGCACTTGTGCAGAAGTGTTGTACGCTTGCATCCAAGAGGTATGAATGCAGTAGAGTGGCTTCTTTTTTAATGACTACAAGATCAGAGGGTATTTTTCTAGTGCAGAAGAACCTAGATGTGTAGCTTTTTGATGTTCTGTAATGGCCCTCTACAACTCCACCTTCTGGCCTTGAAAAGTAGCAAGCTGTAAGGCAGTGTGTATCATTCTTGCCTTTGGAAGAAGACATTTTTTATCAACATTGACAGCAAGGGCAGAAGTTACTTCTCATGAGAAGTCATGTTTCTTGTGAGTTTGTGCTTTCATCTTCGATCTGCGCCTGGCAGTGCCCTGGATGAGGCTGTTAATACATTATCTGCAACTTTGCATAATGATGTATGCATGAAGACTTGTAAATCACTTAAAACAAAAGGCTTTATTATTTTTTCTATATTTAGATCTCACTTCCTTTGCATCTATCCTCTTTTATGCTGAGAACTGTAAAAAAAACCAAAAGCCAAAACACAAAACAACCCTGAGAATCCACAACTCTGTCTTACAGAGCACAAGCAAATGGATGCAGTCACATTTAAAGAAGTCAGTTTCAGGTGACTGGCATACAAAGGGTGGTCACAAGGTGTAGCCAAGTGTTGGTTGTACCCTGGGTCATCTGGCAGTCTTTCTGTCTGTTTCTGGTAGAAAGAAAATGAGTATGTTGGAGGAAAAGATAAATTCAGAAGTGGGAAACAACTGTCTTAACTTTTCTTCTACAAAGGATGTATCTATTCTCACTTATAAGACAACCAGCAATAGAGATACTTTCCCAATTATGCTCTTTTTGCAAGGGATGCTCTGGCTACCACATCGCTGCTCTGTAATTGTGAGGTGATGATTGTGTGATGCCAACTGGGAGGCAGAGATGAGGTTGGGCAATGCCGAACTGGAAGGGAGTGATGCCTTGATGCAATCTGCTTATCTTACAGCTGGTAAAGCAAGGTAGACACCTGGCTTCATGGAAAAAAAAAATGCTGTTATTGACTTTCCAAGTAATAAAGATATCAGCAATTAGGTTTGGGGTAGGTTGTTGGTTTGCTTTTTAGTACAATCCAGCTTCTTTGCTGTAAGTAGCGATGCCCTGATGGAAGGGAAGGGGAACTCAAGTCATTGGCACTTGCCAAGCAGCAGGGGCAGAGCTTGGCATCCGAAAAAATTCCAGCTCAGTGCTTTCCTCAGCGCTTGGGGAAAAAGAATACAAACAACTAATATCCAGGAATAGGCTTGTTTTTTAGATGTTTGTCCAGTTTCTTTGGAATGCTGTGTGTGGCTGAAATATTTTTATTCTGTGTTTTGAGTAAAATTTGGTAGTTTGTTTTTCCTACAAAACATTACCCATTTCTGTATTAAGCACCATCTGAAAAGACTATGGGCACAACTGTAAGACTACTGGAAAGTATCTGCATGTCTAGCAAAGCTGGTAGGAAAGGAGGGAATTTGTGGAATAGCTTTTGGGATTTGGCTCTGCATTTTTGTTTTTCTTCAGGAAATCCCTAAAGGGGAAAGGTATATGGACAGGAATCGATGTACACTCCCCTACAAGACACCACAGCAGAATTTGGAGGGTGCTCATCCCTGAGAGAGGTGCTAATTAAAAAACCTGTATTGGTTAATGACTCAGTTGTCTTGGTAACCCATCCTAAAAGAGCTCATATATTAAATACTTTCTTGCCACTTGAAAAAATGTACGGGTCGGCTGAGCCATGCTGGGGTTGCAGTAGATTTTGCTGGTAAACTTAATGAAACTTGATGTCTCTAAACCAATGTATTAGTCAAATTAGAACTTAGGAAAAAAAATAGGAGTTGCTGTAGTGTACAGCCTTCCAAGATCTATAAACCTGAGCATCTCTGACTTTATGGGCTCAAGCCAGGCACAGATGCAATTACTGAAGTTGGTCCAACAATTCCTTACTCGGGTATGAAATATGGGCACAGAGTTTAGGTAGGGGATCATTGATTATAAACTTTACAGTTGACACCACTGTATATCCAAGTCTAGATTTTGGGATTTGGCTCAAATATACTCCAACTCTAGCAATAGTACATAAATACTTAAGGAAGAGAGCTGGTGATATAGCTGCAGTATTGTAAGCTGAAATCCTGAGAGTGGGACTGCTGCCATTGACTTCAGTGGAGCCAGAAAGTATTTCCTCATCCTTTTACATAGTAATTAGGGTTGGCCATGAAGTCAGTCCTCCATCTGTATTGAACCTTGGGCCCTGTGCTAAAGCCAACCCCATATATGTAGCTCTTGTTACCTTGGAGCAGTTCTAAGATGTATCCCAGGTGCGCAGGGAGGGCTCAGCTGCCTGAGGAATTGGTCAAAAAGCAACTGTTTCTTCAACCTTTTTATTTATTTGCAGGGAGAAGGAGAGGAGGAAGGAAGGGACTGGGACCAAACATATTTAGGGATGGTTGAACTGCAAGTGGGCAACAGCAGAGACTGACCTGTCTGGAAGTATTTCAGACCTTTCAGGGTCAGGCTGGACTGCTAGGGAGCTGTGTTTTGAAGTTTATAATTGGTCTCATGAGAGTGATGATGCCTGTGACCCTTACTATCAGCAGTGTAGGCTGATGGTGCCTGAATGGCCTGCCTGAATTCGTGTAAGAAGCTGGTGCTGCTGCAAGAACAGCATTTAACTTAGATTTTCTGGGATTTTAGGCTAGTGTTATAAACCCTAGACTTCGCTTCCTTGCATTTTCAGGCCATGTCATTATCAGTGACTCCTGGGGCTGACTGAAAGCAATATTTACACAAAGTTGAGCTACATTTTAGTATTTGTTGTCACTTTTTGAAAACCTCAGAATTGTGACTTTTCCCAACAAAGTAACTAGAGACATAAAAATCAATGAAGGAAATGGTTAATAGATTTCAGGGCAATCAGAGGGCTTTGGCTCCTACTGAAAAATATTAACGACTGTAATTTGACCTCTTAGCCAATTAATTTTGGCCAGTGTAAAATTCCATACACTAAATCTGTTTACGATACTTCACTATTCTAGGCATCTGATACTGTGCCAAGACCTTAATATGTCTCCGAACAGAGGTCAAGTCATGGCCTTAAAATGAAGACTTGAAATACAAGCTGTGTGTGGGTGGGTAGACTTGTGTCCCTAAGGGGCTTATGAGTTCCTTTTCTATTGCTGTATGATCTGAAACACTGGTCACTGCTCTCTGTATTACCTTCTTGTATTTCTTAATCAAAATAAATCCATTTTGCAGTTCAGAAATTACCTCCTTTTTGCAGTTTGTCCAGACTTTTATGTTTTTCACACATGGATTTGGTTAAGCATGCTAGCAGTTATCTGTTGTCTGTGGTATACATCTGTTCAAAAACTCATCTTTGTTAGCTTGCCTAAGTATAAGTTATATCCCTCTTGTTCTTTGAGGTGAAACAGTTGTATCTTGTTCATTCTGCCTGGTGCTACCCAGTCATTTAACACTTTGTTTTCCTGTCTTAGGCTTTTGGGCCCGAGTTGCCCTGTGTTAAAGTTTATGAACTCCAGTGGAATAGACTGATTTTAAAAAACAGAAAAACCACAAACAAACCAACCACCCAAAAAACCCCCACCCAAATCTGTTGGTTTTCTTTCAGTTTGTCAGAACAAATAGTATTGGTTGCTGCATGGCAATGTATTAAAAATACCAAGTTGTGTTAGGTTGACTTAAGCTACTTCTGTGTATATATTGGCTCGACTAAAGCCTATTTGAGTTCATTTAGTTGATACCAAGCTTTACATAAATGAATCAGGGACTGGGATGCTTAGGTCCATGCTGTGTGAATTTCAGGGCATCACTGTATTACTAGGTCCATGCTGTGTGAATTTCAGGGCATCACTGTATTACTAGTGCTGTGTAACTGCATCTCATAGTAGGAAGCTTAGGGCAGGCAAAAATCTTAAATTCCATCAAATTCTCTTAAAGCTGTCTGAGTTCTAGGTAGCCAGCAGCAGGACCATCGCCTTGTTCTCGAGAACCGGTTGACATGTGTTTTATATCATAATGAAAGAGCAGTTTTCTGAGCTACTCCGTACTTTTTGTGTACTTGTTTTATTAAGATCTACTGTTGGCATGTTCTGAACGAGTTTTTGTGCAGGGTTGAAATGTTGTGCACGATAAAGCTAAAGGTGTGCCAAGTAGTCTGAAAATAATGAAAGAATGAAGTCAGTATCTGCTGTTCCACAGCCTTGGATGTGCTAGCAATCATGTGCCTGAAACCTTGGGAAGCTTCTGTAAAAGAAGCAAAGCCTAAAAAACCAACTATGAATCAGTGTCCAAAGTGTTTCAATCTTTAGATAATGAAATAAAAATGTGTCCTCCTCCTTACTATTGTTTGGATTGTCTTAAGTATGTAGAAGTGCTGAAAACAAGAGTCAGCCCAATTGGAGTCACTCATTGCAGAATGCAGATTAAAATTAACTCAGGTGCTGGAATTGCAGATGACTGATAATTACCTGCCAAGGATTAGTGTGCCCCAGTTAAATGGCAAAGTATTACATCCGCTGGGGACTGACCTATATCTGCCTGCACAGCACCTGAGACAACCATTGCTTTAACAGCAACTGCTACAATTATTTGCCTATTACACCTTTATTTTATCTGTTAGCTGTTATAGAAGATATTACTGTTTGAAAGATGGACTTTGAAGGCTTATAATGAGGAATCACAGTATTAAAGCATCCTAATCTAGTTCTCAGAAGTTAAAGAACTTTTGAGGCCAAATCCTTGACTTGCTTAAACCTGTTTTATATCGAATTAATTGGGTTGCCAGAAGTCTCCTTGATGGAAAGGATTTCTTTTGGGGGTGGAGGCTGGTGGGGAAGGGGGATGGGAGAGTGAAGGGACCAAGATTTAAAAAAAATGGAAAGGCAGAAGAACAAATTGCTTTAGTAATTTCCATTTTGAATTTACTTAGCCATTAAAACAAATGAGATTGTCTTTGCCTGTGATATATAGTTCCCAGCTGATGTAAAGGGTATGAAAATAGTTAATGGCTTAAAGAAAAGAAACAATAGGGTTTTATATTATCTAAGGAGATTGTCTTTGTAAAGCTGTTCCCTGGCTACTGACAGGTGGTGCTGAATTTTGCACACCTTGTATACTTGAAAGAATAAGAATTTTAGAAGGGAATAAATTAAGAAAACCTCATGCAGCAAAGGTTGCTTCTTGAAGTGGAAAAAGTTAGTGAAAATTCCCAGCTGCTGAATGGGGCATTGTGGCGTGAATGGGGAAACAGAACTGAAACTGGACAAACTGGACCATATATATCCTCTGGGAAATGACACTTCTGTTAAATCTGCTTGTTTCAGGGGTTACTTTCTAAGTCATGGTAGAGAGCACCAGTGAGGTTTGGACTGGAGCATGCAACCTGCAAGCTTGTATGTCTGGGAGGAGCATCCCACCTCAGCCTTGTCCAGCACAAACCTCTGCCTTGCCCAAGCCTTTCTTTGCTTGTGATGTTGAGGGACAGGAGAGATTGTCACATCAGGCAAGTTTCTCCCATCTTTATTATTTCCTCAGTTGTGGAATGAGTGCAATGTGCAAGTGAAAACTCATTGAAACTGTACAAGGTGTGTACTATCCCAGTATTTCAGAACTGGTTTTAATCCATTTTTTTATATGATGGGGTGAGGGAAGGAAGGGGAAGAAACAGCATAGTGGATGCATGCTCCTCTCATCCAAGTATTTGAGATTTCTTTGGAAAAGAAACTAGATTTTCATGAGGCATTAGGCCATAAAGAATACTGTATTGGCCTTCCTCTTTTTAAATGTGAAAGTTTTTTCTGATGGACCACTAGATGGTAGTGTTTGCTTTGTAATTAGAGCTGTAAGTTCATAGAAGTCCCTACTGTTGTTTGGCATAGGTCACTCAAGGACTGCTCAATATATAGCAGAATTTGAGATTTGTAAGTAAGGACCAATATTAGTCAACTAAGCAAAAGGGAAGGGGGGAAGCCCACCAGTAATCTTCGGCTACGTGAGGCAATAAAGGACTCGGTGGAGCAGAGGCTTGTGTCCCGTGTATTACAGATAAGCTGCTTGCCTGGAAGCGCAGAAATATCACTGGTGATTAAAGCAATAAGCCACGAGACAACCTGAAAAAGTTCCACCTTTCGCAGTAACAAAAGTTACTGTTTGACTGCAGTGCTTTTCAGAAATGTCAGATGTGGTTTTGCTGTTTAAATAGGATGCTCAGTATCTCTGCAAAAGAAATAAATTGTTGGCAAGTGGAGAAAGGGCACTGAGGAGATGGATTAGGGAGGCCAAAACTAGCTGGTGGTGTCTGGTCTTGGGTAAGTCTCCTCATCAGGGTGTGCCAAGAGTTTCTTTTCTTCAGGTGAGGACAAGATTACTGATAAACATTATCATGTTTTTAGGGTGAACTCAAATATTACCTAAGAATAATACATTTGGGTCAATATGCCGAAATGTTTTGAAAGACCTCATTCAGTCTCAATTGGGAAAAAAAATTGTGTAACGTCACCCTGTATGATAAAGTGATTTTAAAGGCAGTCTGAACAGAGTGCTTCATACAGGAGTTTTTGATGTGTTTCTGGACAGAAACTGGCGGAGCAATACTGCAGGATGTTACAGTAAATACTTGTCTCTTAAGTGAATTAACTGAGATCTGTTTGTGGTGACTTTGTTTGGTTTTGCTTTGTTGGAATCTTGCAAATGATAGTGGTTTTGAGAAGTTTATGAATGCAAAGGAGTTTTTAAGAGAAGATACCTGATTATTAGTAGATGCTATTTCTAGTTCCTGTTCCTAAAGAGTTGCAGTGGAAGTCTGAGCCTGTGTACGATACGATCATCCACTCTGAACAAGGGAAATGGTTGTCACGCCAACCTGTCTCAACATCTGGCTGGAAGAATTTCAGATGATTTTTTTAAAATGAACTACTCAACCAGTGAGCTTCAAATTAAAAATAAAAAAAAAAGTATTTGCAGAGTTATTTTGTGTGGGTGAGGGGAAGGACTTTATATGTAGGAAAAAAAATGGGTTTCAGACTTAACCAAAATGAAGAAGAAAAAAAAAAAAACCAGGGGAAAAATGCCCTTTCTTTGAATAAATTACACTCCCATTGTCTGTTCGACAGTGCAACTAACAATTTCAGTGGAAGTTTTTGAAAAATTCATTAGTTTCATACAACAACATCACTCTATACAGCTTGGGTTGTCAGGGAGTCTCAGTCCCAATTCCTCAGGGAAAAACCCACACCATGTCCCTGTTTGTCTGTTGGGCTCCAGGTTCCTCCCCTGCCCCTCTGACCTGCTTTTCCCCTGGCCAGTATTCCCTCCCCTCCCATTAACCCAACAAACTTGTCATCTACTCTCTCGGTTCCTAAAAATCCTTTTTTTTTTTGCCTGAGGGACAGGTGCGTTTCCACTGGAAATGCTTTTTGCACCTGTGAGGATATAGACCGTGTAATTTCTGAACTCTGGGTCTGTGATGTGTAGTTTTTCCTGTGCAGTGCTGTGGAGGTGAATGGGAAATAAAATCTGCATCACAATGTTAAAATAGTTTGCTTTAAATCTTACGTACACTTGCAAAGTCTTGTCCCCACAGCCTTTGAAGTGTACTGCTAATTACAGAACATGAAACTTGCTGCTGAGTTTGCTTTAAACTCTACACTTGGGATGCTGAATATCACTTTAAACCAATGTCTGTGCTATATGGATGGGTATTTAAAAGGATGTGATGAACAGATTTGTGTGTTGGGAGACACTGGTACCCTGAGATGTCCACAAATAGGCAAAGTCTAGCCCTTGGGACTGAACACTTAAAATGGTTTTGAATCCTGGGAAGATTCAAAAGCAAAACACCGTCTGCCTGACAGAGCAGGGTAAACTCAAGTGAAATGTGGAATATTGCTGGAACTCGCTACCCTTTTTCTGGCTCCTGGATTATGTTTCCTATATTCTGGGTGTGATTATAGCACTCCGCATCGTTTTTAAACCACTGAAAAATGAGCCAATTTGTATGGACAGAAAAGACTTGCAGAACAGAGAGCTGATCCTACTACCAAATGAGAAGAAAATATTTTGAGCATATCTGTTTTTAATAACTCTTTTATTAGAAATGCATTTCGGTTGTGTTTGAGGGGTCTGGTTTTGAGCTGCGAATGGCTCCTGTAGAATTCTGCTGAGATAACTAAAGACCACCTTTTTTTTTTTTTATTGCAACAGGCCTTGTCTTTGATTAATCATTTTGATTTTTCTCATGTTGTATGTTTGTCATTTCTTGCAGTCTTAAGGTTTTGTCAGTATCTATCTTCTAGTGTTTAATCAATCATCTGTTGGTTGTGTGCAGTACTTACAACTGAGTATTGAAATGCTGCATTACTACTACAGTATTACTTCTGATGCTTGGTTTTTACTCTCCCTTAATTCAAATACTAAGCTGTTAGCTAGGAAAATGAGACACATAATCTCCAGTCTCCTAACTCTTTTGATATTTTATATTTTCTGTTCACTATTTGTCATTAGGTTTTTTTTTTTTTTCAGTTGGGCTTCCCATGTGCATTTCAGGTGCAGGCAGTTTCAGGTGTATAGTGACCGACAGATAAGTTAAAGTAGATGAAATTAGAAAACCCCTTGTTTTCATACTCTCCAGTTTTACAGTGTTTGTGAAGCACTCTGGTTTCTTCATTTAAAATGTTTTAGAAGTGTTTTGCTGAACAGGAGCATGTTGCTGTTCAGGAGCTCCTGTTTCTGTGGAGGCCAGGCTGATACTTAGCTTTACAGCACAACGTGTATGTTTAAAACGACACAAAACAGGTCTTAAGAGAAGATCCATAAATAGGATGTGGATTATAGGTCCAGCATTCACCACTTACCATGTTTTGATTAAAAACAAATATCCAGCATGGTAGTAACTCCATACCTCTTTTCCTGGGCACTCTAGAGCTCTCAATAAAAGAAAAGTTGGGTTTGTATTTTCCATTTTATGTTTTTTTTGCTGAAGTTTTTTTGGTGCTCAAGTGCTAAACTACTCCTAAAGATTTCAGAGTTTTCTAAGTTTTGTGTGCAAGGTGTTAAAAAGTTCACAGACCATCCCTGATAACTTTGCTGCCTCCTGCTGCCTACCTCCTGTTTGAATTAGTTTTTTAAAGATTACGCTTACATATGGTTCACATCTGAAGTACACTGGTATCCACAGAGTTCCTCAGGTGAAGTGAAAAAAAGTGAAGTGTTAATATTTTGTTAACATTACTTAAAATAGCAGTGGCCTTAGCATCCAGACACAGTGAGCACCATCATTGGCCAGGTTAAAATGACCCCTGTAGGTAATTTTTATATCTAAAATTACTTAACAGTGATTAAAACTTCCTATTTAATGCTCTAAGGTGACATAATAAAACTGTGGAGAAGGAAGGATAGTGTGTTTTAACAGTGGTTATAGCAGCTGAATATACCTAGTTCTGAGTTGCTGCCTCTTGTCCTGGAATTTTGTGTATAGTGAGGAACTTGGTTACTCTACAACCCCATTAACCAGAGAGAAGGGAAGGTAAGTATGCGAAAACAGAATTACATGGCAGACTAATTAATTATTTTTTCTATAATCTTTGAACATACATTTATAACCCAGTAGCAAGCAATTGCTTAGGCTTCCAGAAGAAGGACAAAATGGAGGTTTAGCTATTAGTAATGACAGAAAAAAGTTTTGTTTTCCTTTTTCTAATAGGCTGAGTTCAAATAAGCAAGTTGTGACCATTATCCCTTGTGACTACACAGATCCTGTGCAGGAGTGAGCTGTAAGGAGGGAGCCCAGGAGAAGCTGGGGCCAGGTCAGGTAGCAGAATTAATTCATGCCCGTCTCTGTCACAGAGAAGGAAATGGCATTTGAGTTTGGTTGTTGTAACCTCTTGAGATTGATCAGTCAAAATTAAAGCAAAACAGGAGCCAGTTGCCAGTCTCTCACTGTTTCCCAAGCTGCTGCTGTCAAAACACTTCTCCTTTTTCTTATTTTATTTTTCCCTTCAATACAAGGTGTCCATCACAGGCCTAAATCTCGGAAATACTGATTTTGATCAGCTAACCCTCCTTTATTTTCAAATAAGTTCCAGTCGTTGTACATCCTTGATTGGCGCTTTCCCCCAGCAACCTAATGCTCAGTTTGGGGTAATGGGAACACAAACCATTAATAAAAGATTAAAGAAAAAGCAAAACACCAGGATTTAAAATTCCAAACATATCTCTGTAGACTGTCTTTATAAAAGGCAGTTTTTTCGGCAGGCGTTGAAATGCAATTCTTCCTACACATTAAATAATAAAATCAGACATGTGAACTTTCAGAATGCTGTGCTGAGCAAAATGGATGTAGTTCTTTTAAGTCCATAAAAGTAAGGAAAATCAGACTTTTAAGAACCAGGATCACACTTGAGCACAGTTGGAAAACTACAACATGTTACCAAAACCTCATTAAACTGTCATAGGCTTTTTTTGTGCAGTTCCTTTCCCAGTCTTTTTGATTGCCAAGATATTTGTGTGTAAATACTTTTTTTTTTTTTTTAAACTTGATTCCCTCTCCTGTGATACTGTGTTTGTGACAACACGGGGGTTACCATGGGGATTGTGAGTGATGTCATATCAGCAGAGTGACCTTGGTGAGTATGGAGATGGACAGAAGAACTAAGGCAGCAAAAATGGAAAGATATGTAGGGGAAAAAAGGAATAAATTTTAATAAGATAAGAATAATACACTAGTGTGTGGGGCTGGTTTTATTCTTTAAAGTTCACCAGAGTGTACACTGTGACCACCTAAAGCTTTTCTTTTTTTGGCCTGAAACTCACAGTTTCTGGTTTTGGAATATATGCTGGGTGATATGGATCTAAGGAGAGACCTTTCCTCTACCAAGACAAGCGATGTGAGGTAAGCTTAGAATGAAAGTTGTAACTCTATCTCGGCTCCCAGAAAAGGGAGTGTTAAATTGGACACTATAAGTGCTTAGCACTTCCCTAATGCTTAACATGTGGAAAAGTTATTAAATCTTCACAACACCCCAATATGAAAAGTAAGCAGGTGTGACTATCCTCAGTTAAAAATTGGTGAATGTGTGATAATCTAAATGGTAAGTGAACCCTTGTAAAGTGACTCATCAAATCACTGGCAGTGGTGGGATAAAGATCTGGGCGTTCCTATCTTGATAGACCTGTGTTTCACAGGATCAGACTTGCCTTTCAGTGAAAACACAGTTTTCAAACTTGACCTGTTCAATTATATTATAGTCTCATTCCTATAAATTTTATTATACTTTTTTGAGACTGGTAAGCCTGGAGTTAGTACAGCATATTAATATTTTTTTAAATGTGTAAAATACTGTGGAGAACTCATGCAAATGCTTTTGCAACGAGTGTGCGAACTGAATGGGGCTGCAATGGCCTCATCCTTGTATACACTGATGTCTGCAAATTGAGCATTGTCTATGTAAAGCATCCTTTCTTTTCTTCTTAGCCCAGACCCTTGAGTCTCTCCCCCTTCTCACGCATGCCATGTGTGCACTAACTCCTCATTTATATCACTTCAAGTCAGAGGAGAATCGGGGCCTTTGACTTGTAAGTCTCACTCAAACCACACTTTTATGGGCAGGGTTATAATGGAAATACTGATGAACTCAGATATTTAACTATAACGGCACAGCATGTGACACGATAATAAAGACATGCTTTACTGCCAAACTGTCTTGTGTAGGTATTAGGGGAATGATGCTTTTTAGTTTTCCTGTTGTAAATATACATAGTTTGGCAAAGAAAAGGTGTTTGCTAGGTCAAAGTCATTGCTCTGGAAAAGAATGCAATAATGAAATAATATAAATAGTGAAGGACACAGCACCTCTAGTAAGTTATCAAGTTTGAAGACCAAACTGCCAAATTATGATTTCTCATGTTCATGTATCAAACATAGTATATCTGTGCCCCATTAATTTGGTGTCAACAGTATTGATTCTCTGTGCATGTAACTCCCATTGAGATCATTAGTAGATCTGTTTGTGAAAGGACTACAGGCACTCATGTCACTAAAATGTGTTAAGTTCATATTTGTTGGGAGTTATTTCACATGTGGAACTTGAAAAGAAAGACCCTGTAGTGTTCAAAAAAAAATGCATCTACAGTTTTAATCAGTGTATAAACCTGCCATTTATTTCAGGCTGGATCAGAGAAATGAGGCTTTTGTCCAGTAAAAAGTTTGTATTTAGGGGCTAGAGGGCTGGTTTACTCCTAAACATCTTTTGCAAATAGGATACTTCTCTGCTAGAGCTGAACTAATACTTTTGAGGTTTTTATTCTCTTCCGTGGTTCTAAAACAATGTTTTTTCAGTTTGAATTCTTTTTTTATAAATTATATTGTTTTGTTAAAGATACAACACTGCCCCTACCTCATACTTGAGAGTGAACCTACTGAAAGTTGAGCTAAATGGAGTTACTCTTTTTTTTTTTTAATCTATTATTTCTTTGCCAAAACATCCTTTGCTATCTAGTCTCTCTCACTTTCTGTTCCTCCCAAGAGCAAAACAGAGGCTTATTTACTGTAGTGACATTTCTGAAAATCTGCATGGCAGCCTCGCTGTTGCCTATGGAATAGTCATCATGTTCAATTTTGTTGATCCTGTATTTGTTTGTTGGAAAGCAAATCCATCTATTTATCTTCAAAGTATTTTCCCAGGTTTCTGTTGCTTGAAGAGCTATACCCAGCTCCAGCGGAGTCCTTGACTGCAAAAGCTTATGATATTAACGTTTTGCTCTGCTGTTCTAATGATCAGTGTGATGTTTTGGAAGTGTTCTGTCTTGTCAGCCCTGTTGTTTTTGCAGTCTGTGTTGATTTGGATGTCAACTGTGTTTCCAATAAACTTCTGAACCCGGAGTACTTTCTAGTGGGGAAGAAAAAAGATGCTTTGTTTACCATGCTATGAAAATTAAAGACTGAGGAAAACTTTCAAAAATAGGAGCCTACAGTTAGGATTTCTTAGCCTATGTTTAGATTCCTAAAGCAGTGGTCTAATTTTCAAAGGGTCTGAGCATCCGGTAGCTCCTGTTTGGGGTCACTGGTTGTACCTGTCCAAGTCCAAGACTCTCTGGACAGGGCTTTTGGATATTCTACAAGAGTCGAGTTTAGTGTTTAAATGTAAAATTTCCTGATTTTGGCACTTTGATTTAGTGGAGTGATACAGTGATAGTCTGAAGCCCTAACACAAACACAGGGTAGTGATTGCACTCTACAGCTGGATCAAGATACAGACATGACTCTGGTCTCTGATGCTCTCTACCAGTGTCTTTGTGCTCACCATCACGATGCTGGTCCCTGGTCTCTGCGGAGGAATATGTGGGTTGAAGCCAGCTCAAGCCTATTGCTGTCTTCAAAGTTCACTTTGGTTGTTTGATTTTCTATTTTGTATTTTTTTTTTTTTTTTTCTATAAAATATCTCTGCTGTGTTTTCAGGCAAGAGCACAATAAATATACTTTAAAAAAAAAGTTGGAATGAATTCTGTTCACTCTATCAGGTTTCATTTGTGGAGACAATTTTGGCATATAAACTTTGGAGTAAAATTTTTCTGGCCCTGTTTTCCAGAAAAAACAAAGCAAATATTCTTTACAAGTAAGTAGTTGGAACAAATTATTTTGCTTTCAAGCCAACAGTGCAAGGAAAAAGAAAAGCAGCTTATGATGCTGCTTCTGACTGAAGATTACATTTTCTTTTACATATGGTAAATAAGGTACTGGCTAATTCAACTTCTAAGGCAGATATGAGCCCAAACATTATATTCAAGTCCTTCAAAGCTGTGAAGGAGAACGAGTCAGGCACGAGTGCAATCTCAAATGTCTCTTCTCAATTCCCAGGCTGCAGCAGGATCTGAGATTTGTTAAAGATTACTTGACTATCTCCAGCCTCTCAGGAGGTGCCTGTGGGCAGAGGAGGAAGCAGTCCTGTGTTTCTTCTTGAATCTCTTCTGGAGCTGTTGACTTAGCCACTCCCTATATCTTCAGCTAACTGTTCTACTAACATTCACTATCTGACGAGGTGTGTAGCAGACAAACCCTTCCTCTGGAGCTGTTGGACTTTAAATATGAGCTCATAGGTCTGCTGCTACTCCCGCTGAGCTCTGGGGTTGGTCCTGAGGAACACCAGAGGTTGCAGGGTAGCATGGGCAAACCTGCAGAGCATTCCCCAGGATCTAGCTTCTAGGATGTGCTGGTACTTCTCTTCCTAGAAGAGAAGTATAAAATGAAATTATGTAGCACGTAATGAGCATCTTCTGAATGTCCAGTGTCCTTTGTCTTTCTACTAGCAGCTGCAATCCGACTTGTGCTTTGCTATTTTTAGTGTAGAGGTCAATCTTAGAAATGCGTCCTCAAGTGCTCTTTGGCAAACCCACGCAGCTGGGTTTGCCAACGGTTAAGCTGGATTTCCTAGAAGTTAGTGGGAGTCTAAACGGGTCACCTGAAAGTCGGTACCTGAGATAGGAAAGCGGCTGTGGAGCCCTGACTGCTCCATCTCTTGCCATAACCAGCAGGCAATGCTCCTATCGCTAATACAAGTGAGAGGTTCAGAAACAAAAGCAAATATTGTCATAGTCTCAAGAGTTTCTTAAGAATATGCCAATTTAATGCACTTCTTTCTTTCTTTAACTACAGTATATGCATCCACCATTTCGAACGTTAATCTTGAGGTCAGAATATGCCTTTTGGGTATTTTCCTGTTAATGAAGTAACTTGCTGCAGAGATGCCATAATATCCTAGCAATCTATGCGCTCTCTGGGCAAAGTACTTAAAGTTTTAGCTTCTCCTTGAATATGTTGGTTGGGAACATGCCGTTTTCAGAAGCTAGATATTTTTTATTGGATTTGATGGGAAATATAAATTGGGTTTGGAAAAGGGCTAACCCTTCAAGCCCTCGATTCTCCCTATTAAGATTTTCCTTGCAACTTGGCCTCTTTTAAACTCCCATCTCGTGCATACTCTTTTCTAATCTGATACCTCAGCGTACATATCTAAACATGATCAGTGACAGTTTTAGCTGCGGGGTGAGACTTTCTGTGACAAGGGCAGTGAGCTCTGATTTGAGACCATTCATTGCAAGTGACTTCAGCTGTCTCTTCAAGTGACATCCAGCTACTTGAGGAATGGGGGATGACGAAAGTTCTTTGGACAGAAAACTTTCACTGACAAGAAGGTGACAGGTCCTTGCACAGCTGGTCTCTGATATGCCTTGGAAGAGGCCTACATAGTTACTAATTTAAGTTTAGCGGTGGCTGCAAGCATGGAGCAGACAAGTTCTTGTAGATTTGTAACTCATCTGCAGGAATGACAGGAGTTGGAGCTGCACTGACGGTGCTGGCGTTGTTGTATAACATTTCCAATAGCCTGTATTTATTTAAAGAGCTAAGTAAACTGAACTGTGAGCTATTCTCATTCTCATTAATGCTTCTTAACGTGTAGCTGGACATGGTGTATTCTGTTAATTTGTTCATATATTTAAATTGGATACTGACCTTTACTTAATGGTCTGTCAAGATATAGTAATGGTATCCTCATTCGTAGAGCTGTCTATTCCTTCATTTTTTTTTTTCTTTTTTCCTTTTTTCCCCCACTCTGTCCTAATTTTCCCCAGTGTCTCCAATCAGTTTTCAACTCCAGTGGTGCTATCAAGAACAAAAACTTGGGATGGCTGTTTTTTTTGGTTTGTTTTTATTTTAAAGGGACCTCTTGCCTTGCTCAGAACAAATACATCTATCTCCTAAATGGCTGTGCTAGGTGCCCAACAGTGTTCCTATTGCCAGTACCACCAGAGGGAAATCAAAAGATCCAAACAAGGAGAGGGATGTGGTGGCTCTACCATATACAGGCAAACTCTTTGGGGAGCACAAGGGGTAAGTGCTGGCTGTTGCACATGTCGCTGGGATACTCTTCAGCATGTTTGCTGTCACCTAGCTGGGATCAAGACACCAGCCACTTCTTAGGTACTGTCAAATTGTTATACCATGGCACATATGTGATTAATCAACAATTACTTGTAAATGTTGAAAATGTCTACTGTGGTGAATCCTCATCTGAGGATGTGTTTTCCCTTTAAATATAAATATCTGGTAGCTTTTAGAATAAACCATGATGGAAACCTCAAAAATTTGAGACCCATCCGTAACCTAGAGAAATAAGGTGATCTGCTGCTGCTGTTTGAATAATGCTGTTACAGCAGATCTGGCTTCAGAGGCTTCTCCTTTCCCCTCATCACTCTTGACTCCTTCTTATTGCTCTACCTTTTCTGCTCTTTTTGTGTGATCAGGCTCGAAGTCTCCAACAGTCATCATATTTTATTGTTGAAGAGTATCATTTTGCATCCCTGGATTTGAGCATGGCCATGGAAATGGTCAGGTCAGGTTGGCATGACTGAGAGGATGGGAACTTCTCATGTGTGGTGGTGGAGAGGGAATGACGGTGGAGGATGCTGCTGACGAGCAATGCTGAGGCACTATCTGAATGGACTATTAAAGGGAAGATAGGAGAACTAACTATTACAAAAGAAGTAACAGAGACAGCAACAACACAAACACAGGGTGGTCCTGAGCTGAGCTCCATGGGAAGTGTGGCCATTTACACCACTTGGAAAACTTGCCCTTTTCTGTACACGGGAGTATTTGTCACCCTATCAATACTGCTTCAGCTCTCCCACAGGGTCTTTACTCTTTGTATCTGAAATATCGCCTGGTTTACATTTAAGATTACAGAAATGTAATCTGTTTCTCAGCAATTGTGCTTCAGCCCACAGCTGGTGTAAATCAGCAGGGCTCATCGGGCTGCACAGGAGTCACACCATTTGCAGCCACTGAGGCTTTGGCCCTCAGTAAATAAACACCAGTGTATTATTGCCCAGATATGACCTTATTTGTTTTGTTTTTTCCATTTCCTTGACACATCATTGAGCAAATTGTCACTGAAGTAGGGGAGGAGATAATTAAATATTACATAAGGATAATAAGGTGTAAGTAAAATTATTTCTATGGCTTAACATGTATGTCTCTTAATAATTTCTTTACTAGTTCAAAAATGATCTCTCTGTAATGCCAAATAAACAGTTTGCTGTAGATATTCAAAAGGACCAAGTGTACCTCTTACAGTTACTTTGTTGACAGTTAAAAAAATGGTGTATCTATAATTCATGCTGAGCAGCCTGACAGGAGGAATGTTGCCCTAACTTTCTCATGGTAAACGAGGAAAGCAGAAAGCAGTGTAGCTTGTAAAGGCAATCGGGTTTGTTTAAAGCAACCCTGTCTTTTTGGTGGCCTGATTTGTTGTATGACGGAGTAGAAACTTGGTAGTGTCAGCACGATGATGGCAAAACTCCTTCTGATTTCAGCAGGCCTGTAATTTGGGTTTGTGTGGGCATATTTATGACTAAGGTCACGGGTACAGAAACCTGATGCTGGCAAGGGTTTTATTATTTTTCCAGAAGTTGCTATCTGTAAAGGAATGAGTGATGCTTGGCTTTCTGACAAGAAACTTTCGATTTTTAATGACTCATCTACATCAGCTGATAAAACACTTAACGTTGTAAAGCCCTTTCCTGAAGGGCTGGCTTAGCAGAATGTCAGGTGAGAGATGGGTAGGAACAAAAGAACAGCATTTGCAGGTGTCTGGGGCTCTTGCCTTAGTGAAGCTGCTATGCTGGTTTTCTTTTAATTTCATCAAAATCACGTGTATGCAAAAAATAACAGTATTTTGTGAGGTGTCTGCTTTACACTTGATGATTGCACACTGCTTACTGTTGAAATGCGATAGGAGTTTTGTGCACCAGGGGAAACTTGTTTCCTTTTAGCAAAGGTTACCTGTAATGTGAAAGATGTAGCAGAGAGCACACCTTAACTTAGAAAACTGACTAAAATGAAGGGCTCAGTCCTTCAGTTGTGAAGATCAGTATAATTTGGTTTTCCAGCTGCTTTTCTCTTGCTTTCAAGTGCAGCCCCAAACCTTTTCTGCTGTTGTATTTACCCTATGTTCTTAGATTTTAGTGCTATGTGTGTAAGGCAAAAGTGCATGTCAATGATAATTGTTCAATTCAGCCTTGCAGTGTGGAGGAGTAAGATGTGGGAGACAACCCTAGAAGGTCCTGGAAACAGAAAAGATGCTGTGTCTGCTGTTGGAGAAGTGGGTACTGCATATAGGTTTGATCTGAGTAAAGTTTGAGGTGCCCCCAGTCCCTGATTGGGTGGTGCTCATCCTTGGGAAGCTTGGGACTCTGCAGGGAGCCAGGTTGTGGTTCTCCTTACTTGGAGATCCTCATCATAGAGGTATCTGTCCTTTGACTTAATGCAGAATAAGCACATTTGAGAATAAAACATATTAGTGCAGTTAATGAACTTGTTGCTGACTTTTCTTCTACTTTGGTATCGAGCAGGGTTTTGAAATAGGGGTGAAACCTTTTTGGGGCACTCTGTAATGAGGCATCGAAGATGTCCTGGTGGCACGGTGTGCTGTGTTGTTCTCCAAACAGGTGGACAGCCCACCGCAGGGATGTCTAGGCTGGTGGTGGTATACGTGAACCATCTAATGACTTCACATCATGTGGTTGTGAAGGTTGACTTAAGACTGGTCTCTGGTCTTTTGAGTGAGGCAGAGGTTGCTTCATGACTGCTCTTATCAGGAAGGGAGTGAGGAGAAGTGAGGCTGTGCTATGGCCCAGGTCTGCAGCACTCTGCAGAGTACCATCACGGCTCTGCAAGGTCAAAGAGCTTGTGGCAGGACAAGGGGCTTAGTGTACTCTAAACATTTAGCCAGTTGGGCGGGACTCTTGGAAAGGGACTGGCTTGTTCAGACTCGGTTTTGCATCCTACAATGTCGAAAAGTCCCAAGTGGAGCCAACAATATTTCATCATTGCATGATTATTGTGGTGTGGAAGTAGAAGTGCCCGAGGCCTTGGATTTATCTATGGCTAGTTTCTCAAGAAACGTAAGCATAGATTTATCTGTATAAGGAAATTAATTTTGTTTCAAGGGAGAATTTGAAGCAGAATGCAGAAATTATTCTGGAATAAGGCAGGTAAAGTTGTTAGTTAAATCACCTCTATCCCCTGTGATAAATAGATCAAGAAGCTAGACAATTTATTGAATAAATTGTCCAGAGATGTCTAAATTATTTGCAGTGGTGTTTTCACCTGAGCCTGAGGAATGTGAGGCCAAATTTCAGCTGACTATATTGCATTCCTCTCTAGAGCCAGAAATAGGATCTCAGCTGTTATAAATTGATTAATGAAGGTATTGTTATTTAGACCAGACCTTTAGGTGTGTAATGCTTAAGTTTTAGTATAAATGACCAAGCCGAGCTATTCTTTAGAAGGCATAGCTTTAAAAGCTATTTGTCTAGCTCAGAAACAGAAAATATAATGACTTTCATTGTTTTGGTACTTTTTATTGCCTATGTTGCCTCCCGAAATGACCATGCCTGATTTATTATTTTTTTTCCCTCTTCCTGAACCTGTGTGGCATCTTATTAACATGGCACATGAAGATCCCGAGGTGAAAATAAATCCACAGAGATAAATATCAAACTTTGAGATGCTGTTCCATGTAGCTGAATGTTTATCTGAACTTCACACACGGCATCCAGTTAGATAATTTGCCCACGAGGCAAGTTTGTTTCATTTTTCACAATGTTCTGCTACTTGAGATTATTTATTCACTGCAGCAGAGCTAGGGACCAGCCTGATTTGTTAAGCGAGCACTGTGAGAATAGATACTGCAGTACTATCTTTCATGGAAAAACTTCGGAGTGGGAAGCAATGAACTATTGCCCAGTGCATCATGTTCCAGGATGGGCTAGGAAAACTGCTAAGGGTGCAGCTGTGGAGGTAAGAGGAGATTCCTCCCTTGTGGAAATGTCGTTTTCCCCTGATCCTTTCTGCTTGCCCTGTAATAACCTTGCACCAATATCCCAAAACTCTTGATGCATTTTTTTTTTTTTTTTAATCAATGAAACTTGACTCTCTATAGTTAGTTTACTAGATGTATGTTTAATTATCAAAGTAGAGAGAGGAGGTATTTATTCCACCAATGAGCATAAAAACCTTATTTCAGGTTTCTTAACTGTAATGTAATAATTAGTATTATATTAGATGTTGCTGTACACCTACGAATATTTTTTGTGTGAATGTGTTTGACAAGGGAAGCAGAGCTCATGTGCTGCATTAATTGCAATACACCTTGAAAGATACTGTCATGGGAGTTCCATTCCCTTCCACCTTTGTCTATGTGAAGTCAAACTGCCCGCTAAAAATTTAGTGAACTTAAGCTGGAGCCAAAGAAAACATCTGCTTTGGACATGACTGGCTTTATTTTCTAGCAGGAGGGCTCCATATATCAGTGCCTTGCCTTGTCTAATTTCATTAATGTGATCTTGTGTCCATCCTGTGGCAGTTTAATAGCCATTATTTGTGGCCTCCATCAAATAAAGCATTGACCATAAATCCAACTTCACGTAAATGAAGATATAAATGTCAATCTGCATTACTGTATAATATTTATTATTTTAATTAAATGGAACTGATTGTGGCATTTGTTAGATCACAAGTTCCTTGTTAATGGCAATGGATAGCAAAAAAAATTTGCTTATTTTAGAATGGGGAAAAAAGTTGTGTGATGTATAATTTTTGGACACTTTCTATCCTTAAGCTATCAGAGGTAGGGATCTATGTGTGGAACCCAGTGTTTGTGCTGCTTTTTGGGACATAAACCACTTAGTGATGCCAAACATGGCACATACTGCAGAAATACCAAGGAACAAATGCATTGGGAAGATGAATGCACTACTTCTGATAGTCACTTCTTAATGTGAGCATTTACATTTAACTGAGCCCATTTCTTTCTTCTACTCTAAATAGCAGGAATTATCCAATCTGAAGTCAGATATTCTAGTTCTATTCTGGTCTTCAATATGAGGATAACACAGTCTGTAGTTTAAATGGTTTAATTTCCAAAGTATCATGAAAAATATTGTAATCTGTAACTTTAAAAATACTGAAGTCCAGTTCTGTGTAATTTAGCCCCCAAAATAGAAATCGGTTACAAATTAGAGACTGTTCTTATTTTTCTCCTTTGCTTATTTGGTTCATTGTGCTTTTAATGTACAAAAAGAATAGTACATGCTACTTGCATTAGATATAAGAAAGGATAATGTATAAAATAACATGATCTTGATGCTGGTGAAAATTTGGCAAATCTCACAGGTCAGCAAGAAGTGTAAGAATGAAGACTTGATACCTGGTATGTTTCTTCAGTTGCAGGGGGTTAGATTTTTATCTAGAGTTTAGAGCAGCCTATTGCAAGTAAGAACAGTCTTTGAGAGCACATCAGCTTCTTAACAAACTAACTGTATTCAAACAATCTGGATAATGTTCAATTTCATTTAGGAAACAAAAGAACTGAGGTAGAATTCATAATTTTATGTTGGACGATCTTGATTCTGATCCTGTTGCTAATGAAGTCAGTGGCAAAACTCCAAGCAGCTCAGTTGGAAGTGTGTGGAAGTTCAGGAAATCAGGATTAAAAGGAGATTTCATCTTCCTATAAACTTGACTGGTATCTGTGTTTTGCACAAGGGTTCCTTGAAAATGATTGGGAACTTTTGCACTGACTTAAAGGGAAAGTGGTTCAGATCTTCAGACACCTGAGACTGTTTTCAGAGTAGTTTCAAAATGTTTTCTACAGATCTTTAGTATATCTCACAATTGCCCTAAAAAGTTTTTTAAGCAGAAAAACAGAAAATCATCAAAATTTCAGATAATTTTAAACTAAAAATGTTTATAGTGTATTTGTAAGAAATCTGGTCGTGAAGCTCCTGTCTGTATTGTATCCTATTGTTCAACTCTTAATTCCAGTAAAGAGGAGAATGTACTGCTTAGGAGTTTATCCTTTTGGTCAGCATTAACTTTGAATATTCATAGCATTCCTTAACCAGTAGATACTATCTTCTCAAGTGAAGTGCCCAGCATTATATGCCATGACATAGAAGAAAAAGATTTAGCAGAACATGAGCTGACAAGCTGGTACAGAAGAGAGAGTGGAATCGGAGCAAAAGACGACACTTGACGCTTCTCAGGTGGTGCTCTCCTGTATTTATTTCAGGGCTTGTTTTCTGCTGTGGAACTACCAGAGGAAAGATTTTTCTGTTACCAAAATCTAAAAACAAATGAAATGAAGCCAAGAATACTTCTGAAGTAGAGTCCCACTTTTAAGTTATCAGTTTTATTCAGGATAATTTTTTCAGAAAATGATTGAAATATTTTTCCATGATTTTGTGTCCAACTGGGTAGATACAGCAAGTGTTACATAGTTATGTGTTTCTCTGGAGTTTACTGTCATGTGTTGTTTCTTCATTTCCTCTTTATTTATAAAAACAATCTGTGCTTCTATGTAGCTTTATAGTGTTTCCTTTAAGCCTTTCTAGTAGCTGAAACAGATCTTGGACTTGTGCTCATCTCTGTGCAAACCGCTCTTTGTGACACTGAGGAGGTGAAAACATCCTTTCTTTTTGTTCTTGCAATAGAATGAGATTTAGCAACGTTGAGGTAACCACTGACTGTGTGCTCCTTTTATTGCTTCCTTCAGTCCTGGTCTTGCATTCCCTCCAGCTTGGAATCCTGTGAAGAAATTTGTACATACACTGTGAGAGAAATCCTTTTGTCTCCAAATGCTGGTCCTGACAATGAACTTTCATGTTTAGCATCTGTTGTGATGCCTTATCTGAATATTGCCGTGTTGTACCAGAGTCTTGCTGGCCGTCAGATGAAGGTCACTTTTCATGTACTGAAGTATCACTACTTTGTAAGGTGGTTGCTTGGCCCTGTTCAATCCTGTAATGCAGTCAAAGCAAATCCACTTAGTTATATTTTTTTGATATTCAGTCATACTTGCTAGGCAAGATCTTTCTTTTGTCAGCATGTAAAAAGCTGAATACTTCCGTGCTTTCAGAACCTGCCTTTGATTGCATTTGTGTTCATTTTTATATGTCAAGACTGCCATGGTTTGCTGAACCTATCTGAGCCATCATGAGTCTCAGGTCTATTTCAGTGTCAGATTAGTTTGTGTTACTGTCTGATACCAAAATGACCTTGAAGGATTCTGTAAATACTTAACCTTTTATTCCAGGAATTGAGAGGAGTCCATTTCATCCGTAAGTTTTACCCAGTCTTCAGTCATTCTGATTTCTTGATTCCTTGTTCTAACATGATTTTAATTTACTTCTGTGTTTGCTCTTCCCTTGGGAAATTAATCTGAGTCCTGACATGTGTTCTCTATCTTCTTTGTTGAATCTGTGCGGCAAAGAATTGATGTTGTTCTTGGTAGCAGCTTTGCCTCCTGCCAATAAACTATACGGTTTGCTGCTTTAAGGCATTGTCTTCTATTGGTTCTTTCTTGTGTATCTAAAAATTAACAACACCTGCCACTCTCCAAAAAAGTGGGGGTTTGTTTTTTGTTTCTTTTGTTATTGTTTTTCTTGTGTTCTATTCAGTCTCCTATGAGTGTTCTACTTCTCTGCTGTGGCCTGATCCATCCAACTCCTTCCAAAAGGTGATTGACCCTCTCATTCCACGTGCATCTTTTCTGTGAGAAGTGTGAAGGAGTCTGCCCTTCTGGGTTCATTTTCTGATGTGACACTGATTTATTCTGTTACTTTGGGCAAGTCACTTAATCTCACTGTGGTGCGGTTTATCCACTATAAAATAAGTCTAATAATCTTTGCCCGCTTTGCTGAGCCCTGAATCTTGTTTGCCTTCTTTACGTGTGCAGTCCTAAGGGTATTATACAGCTTCAATTATTAATGTTTGGAAAGTGCTTTGAGATCTTTGGATGGAAATCCCTGTATAATCATATTTAGCACTTAGCATTTCACAGCACAGTGCAGACGCTACGTAATCCTGAGAATACTCCTGTGAGACAGAATTACCTGTCAATACAATTATTATCCTCACTTTACTGGATAGTGAGGCAGAAGGATTAGGACCTAATCCTGCTTCTCTTCAAATAAATGGTAGTTCTTCTCTTGACTTCAGCAGGAACTGGAAGAAGTCTTCTGTGACACATCAAGTTTTGAGCTCAATCTGGGATGCCAACCCACACTCAACCTCATGGACCCTTCTTTATCTTGGTAGTACAGAGATTGATATTTCATTGTCTTGTTGTCTAGACTTTCTTACATGATTCATTTTTGATCTTCCTCTTTACTGTTCTGTTTTGGTTGTCTTCTGTATTTATCTTTTGCAGGTCCCCATATATTTGCTTTCTAATGCTGCTTGTAACCCTGGGAGATGCATCATCTATCAGTTTTTCCACATCACCTTTCCGTTCTTATCCTTCACTGATTTATCCAGTCCAGTTCTTTCCCTCTATTTAAGAACTTTTTCTGCTGGACATATTATTGCTAACTTAACTGCTGTCTGCTGGAACACTATTTCTGCGTAGTTGACTTCATCAAATTCCTACTCAAGGTTGATTTCAGACCAGTTTTCTTCTTGTGAATATGGTATGTAGTGCTTTATCATGGATATAATAATTTCATGGCGGTGATGATGCCAAACTGCCCTTTATTTCCTCTGTAATATTGGACACCACTATGGCAGGATCCCCAAAAAGGGCAGAATCTGTCTGAATATGATGAGACTAAATAGTTTACCTTCTGTCACATTGATGGGGCTTCTCTATGTGTTGACTTGGTTTGTTTGAGGGACCATTGAGTACACAGCTGCTCAATGTAAATGAAGATGTTGCCATCTGTACTGATGGGTTTCTAAAGACACTCTCATGAGTTTTAGTGAAAAGACTCTCAATGAACCTGATACTGTTGTCTGGTAAAGCGCATTCAAGGCTGACCATAGCTGCTATTGGTCATGGGCCTTTCTTCAGCTGAGGAGCTTTGAAAAACCGTGGAATCAGTTGAGTTGGAAGAGAGCTTTGAGATCACCAAGTCCAACTGTCAACCTAGCACTGTGAAGTCCTCCACTGAACCATGTCGCTCAGCACCACATCTACCTATCTTCTAAATGCCTCCAGTGATGGTGACTCAACCTCTTCCCTGACCAGCCTGTTCCAATGCTTGACACCCATCTTAGTGCAGAAATTTTTCCTGATATCCAATTTAAACTTCCACTGGTGCAGCTTGGGGCCATTGCCTCATGTCCTGTTGCTTCTTACTTAGGAGAAGTAACTATAACCTTCCTTTTTCCATACCACCTCTGGACAGTGCTGAAGAAGCATTTGGGCAGAAGGCAGGTGTATGCATCGGTGTGGGCTCTCAAGGGCCAGTAATACCTTTGGCAAAAGCATCGTTAAGCTAATTAAAAGCTAGTGGCGGAAGCGCTGTATTTGTAGCAATTTCTTTGTTTGGAAGGGCTATTATTGAGCATTAAAGGTGAAATAAATTCTAAAGGTAAACAGAATTTTGTAGTAATGTGGCTGTGACCTATAAAGTGACAATGTGACATTAATTTTTAAGGATCATATATTCCCATATGCTGTCACTATGGAGCAAGTAACACGACTGGAAGTGGGCCTGTGCATTCCGAGAATGCATTTACAGTTTAACATGCTGTTACAAATGTAAGGAGGCTCCCTCTCTCTCCCTCTAATTTTTTTTCACCGGCTTGACAGTTTTTCAAACATATTCACTGTCAGCCCTAACAACCTGTCAACAACTGCCATTATGTGAAAATTGCAAAGACTTGCTTGAGCGCTGTGAAAACTGACAGACATGCCACAAGGATAAGTTCCTCAGAAACAGAGGGCTAAAACTTTTGAAAGGTGCTCCAGCCCTTCCAAGGCAAAATGAACAGTCAGATATCAGGGGAAAAAACCATACACTTGTCACATCTGATATCTATTTCTTTTCCTCTCAAATTGAGGTGTATGTGAAAGAATAAAACATAGATTAGGACAAACTGTGCAACTTACTAGAGTTGGTGCAATTTCCATTCACTGTCAAGAATATATGCAAGAAAGGCCAAATTTATCTACTCTGTAAGTCTACCATCTGTGGTGTTGGTACACCTCCTGTACACGGATAAAATTCACTCTTGTAGGGAATCTTCTACAAATGAATTATTCCTTTTTCTATGTGAGTTACTGTAATTAAGAATTATTATTTTTTTTTAAATGTTCACTAAAATATACTCAGAAGTGATCCTGCAATGTGCTGAGCACCTTCTAGGGCTCACTATCTTATTCTATATGCAGGTGTTAAACAGCTGCAATTCTACTGATACCCATGAATTTACCAGCTTCTGAAACTGGTGTAATGGAGAGCATCTATGTTTGCCATGGAAATAAAGCAGTCTGATCAGACTGGGGGTGGGTGGGAAATGAGTGAGGATGTTCCTTAATTTCACAGGACAGTGTTAGAGTATGTCCAGTATGTACACTTGTACATCTCAAGTCAAATCACCGTTACATCTTCTCATTTAAAGCTCTTTGTTTACTGTGTAGCTCATATGCTGTGAGTTTTGTGCATTCGAAGACTCACTGGAGGGTGATCGATCCCACTGAGTCTCAGAAGGTGCTCAGCACCTCGGTGATTTACCCAGCAGAAACTATTAGTGATGAGGAAGCACATTCTTGTGATTCAGTGTTCAATTTTCAGCTCTTTTCATAGTCGTCATCTGTGACCAAGAGCAATTAATCCAACCCTTTGGTCTGTGTTTCCCAGCTGCGGGGTGGCATGGTGATATTCGATTGCTGTTTGGGAGCTGTGAGAATGAAGTTGATGTTGAAGGTGCTGAGATTATCCAGTTGATGAAGCAACAGAAATACCTAGGTAATTAGATAGGGCAATGGCTTTGTTTGGATGCCTATCAGAAAGGGGGGGCTATGACAGAGAGAAACCCAACAAACCTACGAAAAAGGGAAGCAGGGAGAACCTCTGGCAAAAATTTGCTTCACTGTAATTCCCTGGTAGGATATGGCTGGGGTGTGTTCTGGGCTTTGGGCATGGCTTCTGTGTTTATCTATGATTGTTTTCAGCTCTCCATAGTGTATTTGCAAGCCCCCTTTTGCTGGTGGAATAACTCAGGGGTGTACACAAGGTGGGTGTAGAGCTGAGTACCAGCTCATGTTGGTGTGGGCTGTGTTGGTTATAAGGCTGAGAGCATTCCTTTGGGAATGTCTCATTTTCTTTAAACATTCCGTGACACAAACTTAGCAAAACCCTTCTAAAATATGCTTACTAATAATTACGCAATAGCAATTCAAGTTGCTTATTAAACTGAGTAAGAAGAGAAGCCTGTCCTGTGTGTGCTTTTGTGTTTTTTTTTTAAGACCTTTTCACTAAAAGATACTTAATTCTCCATTAACCTTAAGCTCAGAGTTATACCATACGCTGTTTTGTGGTCCTCTAAAAACATATTCCCTGTAGGGGAAGACACCATAAGTAGCCTAAAATAACACAACTCTGTAAGATTAAGAGGCTTTATACTCCTGTTTTTAATGTCTTCTATTATTTCTTTGTTCTCCGTGTTCTTTCTCATTTACAATTGTAAAACTAAGAGCAATACTCATACTGCACCCTTTTCAGGTAAATTTTCTTTGAATTAAAAAAAATCTTAAGCATTTCACGACATCAGTAAATGATGTTTAAGGTAAATCTTTTTTTTCTTTTTGTAACCCATCAGTTTCATTTTCTATGTAGATGCTTTCGTGCTAGTTCTTGCTTTTTTTTTTTAATTGCCTGGTTTTATACTTCTGAGTTACACAAGAAGAGAGTAACCTTTGATTTAATGTTTATCTGGTGGTCTAATCTTGGGTCACAGATGATCTTAAATTAAAGCTTCAGTGATATTTATCTAATTGAGTCTAAGTTGTGGCAGCCTGTTTCGAGATTGTGGTGAGATCTGAAAAAAACACTTGAGATGGTCATCTAATCCTCTGGTTGCAAGGGGTTGCCTCCTGTCTTTTCCCTTGATTTCAGTGTTGTTCTTAAGATGGAGATTGCTCAGGTAATACAGTTAGCTGAAATAAGATCTGTTTTTTATTAAGCGGGAGGCTGCCTGTGTATTTTGAGTGTCTTTCAGGACATGTGGGAATATGTAAGGTTATAAATCACAGAAAGAAAACACTGGAGCACTTCAATAACACATCCTGCTCTAGAGTGTCTGGGACAGAGAACATGAGCATTTCACTACTTCCATGGAACATAATAAGTCACTCAGAAGACAAAGTGCTTGTAATTTCTTGTTCTAATGCTTAACATTCTTGGGCAGGATTCCCATCCAGGGCTACTACCTAAAGGCAAAGGGCCTGAGACTTCAGAGTGATCTCCCTTCTCTGGAAAGTTCTCAGATTGAAATTCAGGCATTGCCCTGTAACAGGAACATTCTTGCTCTTGCTGTTCAGCATCTTGGAAAGTGACCATAAATGTGTAAAAAAGTTTCCTTTCCATTGTATAATCAATTCAAAGTACTTTTCTCCTAATCTACTCTTCTTTCTGACCAATTTCTGTAGTCTTGTATTCATGTTGACTTGCTCAATCCACCAAAAAAAAAATGCCATAAACCTCTTAGAACTCCTGTAAATTAATTACAGGGTACCAAGACCTTGTTTGGGCCAAAAAACACCCCTTTTTTTTTATGAGGACTTTCATTTTCTGAGGACAGGTTTCAGGTGTCCATCTTCACATATCTATGAAGAAATATTGATTTCAAGGATTCCAGAGACATTTGATGGTTTCAGGGAGGAAGGCTCATGTTTTTTTCATCCACCACCATCCCAGTTCATCTTTTCTAAGCCCTGCTGTGACTCTGGAGTTCAGGCACCAAGTGTTACTTGTCTGCCTCAGCCAGTCACTTTTGACATCGAGTGTACTTGATCTGGGGCTGGTAGTTTACTTCAAACATTGTTCATGTGAATGGGTCTGGCAGCCGGGAGACTGCAAAAAAAAGTGCTTGAACAGTGATTCTTGTTTTCTGTCTTCAAAACAGATCTATTGCACTGTTTTGGCTGGCTGTTTTGAAGAGTCTTGACTTTGAAGCTGGAGAGAAATCATTATCTAAGTCGCATTCGTTCACAGTTGAGTCCAGTGGTCTCATAAGTGATCACTCACATTAGCCTTATGAACTATCTCCATGGATGGGTGAGAAGAATATTACCTTCTCCTAATATAATTTTAAAAAAAATCTCTGCACTGTCTATACACATGGTGTATTACAAGTATTTCTACATTGTGTCCCAACTCCTATCATTTGATTATAGATCACAACTGTTTCTTTTCTCTCTTGACCCCCTTTAGTTTATGACATGTTCTGCTGTTCCCTTATTCTCCAAATATTTTCCCTATTGAAAGTACTGTAATTTACCTTTGCTCCTTGTCAGGTAATTGGTCATTTTTTGTCCTGGCTTAGAGCTTAAACTCTGAAATGGAACTATCTTGGGTTTGGTTTGGTTTTTAAGAAATGACAGGTCATGTTTATTTGACTTTTAAATTTATGCGGCAGGTCTTTCTCTAACACTCATATCTCACCTAAAGCTTTTTCCTGAGGGTCTAAAAATGCCTTTCAAAAGAGGTAAATCTGGTTGTCTCTGTATAACTTGTGGAAAACTGCGACACTGATTTGAGTGCTTTGCTTAGAGAAAGCAGATCAGTGGAAACACGGGCACAGAATGGGCAAGTATAATATTCAGGAACATTACGGGGGGAAGTTTCTGTGCTAAAATCACATTGAGACTTGGATCCTAAGCTGGTCATTACAACTTGATAATTTCTTCTTTTCTGACATTTAAGCAGAGCGATTCAGTACTAGAGGTCAAAGTGATGCTAAGCTTGGGTGGATGGTCAGTGCAGAGGGTAAGACCGAAGCAGCAGTGGAAGGGCATGAAGTGGACGGGATGGGGTTGTGTTAATTCAGTGCAGCTTCACACAAGCAGCACAGGGAGATTTATAGGAGTGTTTTCGAAAGGGAGAAGTGGGTATGATAAATGGGGCAAATCAATGACAATTCATGCAATGACGCCTTTGTGCCATAGTCTATCAGTAATTCCCTCTCGCTATATTTGGGTGATTTTTTCCAGTAGCGGTAGGGGGGATCGAATGGTGACCAACCCACATTTCTGAATTACTAATTTAGGAAAGTAAAAAAGGAATTGGGCTGCAGTGTGCGAATCATCCCAGATAAAGGTCAGAATTTACTGCTCTGTTCTTTTAGCTAAAGGTACTCAAGCTTTTTAGAAAGTTAGCTAGTAATTTTCTGAGCGTGCAAGAAACCCTGATAAAATTGTGAAAATGTGAGAAAGCAGAAGAAAGAACCTAGCAAATCAAATGAGTGGTTGGAGGCAGTTGTAGCTTTGGATGACACTGCAGGTAAGAACACACAGGGGTCCTGGTCCCAACTCCTCTTCCCATGGCTGTGCCTTCCCTCCCTGTGTATCATGGTGAGGTCTCTGCTGCTTTGCAGCAGCTCTCATGCGGTCTGATTCAGCCTGTCTGGACTGAGTACTGCATGTGGAGTAGTGTGAATGTATGTCTTAGGGTACTGTACTGCTCTGTCAATCTCTTAAACATGAGTGATTTCGGGGTAAAAATCAATGAAGGTACTGATTCTGAAGTAATGAATGCTCTCCTTGCTCAGTTTTGTTGATTGCCTATCGTACCACTCATCGGGGAGGAAAACTCTGCATGGGATTCTGGTTTTGATTTATTTCTTTTTATGGGTTATTAAACTGTGTGGAAGTTTAGTTCTTTTTTTTTAAACAAACCAGCAAAAAAGTGTATCATAATGCAAAATACTCTCCCCTGAGGAGTTTTATATTCTGTATCAGCCAGATACAAACCATTGGCATCAAAAGCAAGAAGCCCTGGAGATGCTTAGATGGTGAAGGCTTTCTGAAGAAAAAGTCGGAGATTTTGATGAAAGAGGAGGGGATGGCTTTTTGGTTCAGAAAAGCTTTACAGGATCTTGGTAGAACATTTCAGACAAGTTAAGACAAAGACGATGTGCAACTCTCTCCTGGCTGCTGCTGCGTGTGGAGATGACTGCTGATCTTGGGGAGGAATTGCCTTGGTTTTGCTGTCTCCCAGTGAGAAGTCTCCAAAGAAGCAGTCTGGGGTGTATGCTGTTGTACTAACAGTTTTTGACTCGCTGTATGAAGTCCTTTAAATTATGCATAAGATGTGCATTTTGCCCAGTTTGAACTGTCCATGCTAATGGAAGCGCTAATGCTGGATGAATGGGATCTTTGAGCTAATGTGATTTTTAACTGGCAAGCAGAACGCCGTCAGGGTGGAAATGCAGGGATCCTAACTACATAGCTACGTTGTGAAAAAGGGTGATGGTGTGTGCATAGAGGGGGAACTCGTAGTGTGCTGGGAAACAAATAACTATAGGCTGCTCTTAGACAAGTAAACAAGTAATATGAACAGCCATGGCATAATTTGTTTGATTAATGGGCACATAACTATCAGAGTGTAATGTATGTAGAGGTAAGCTTTGTCTGACTCAATCTATGCTACGGTGCCAAGAAATGAGATCTCAGAATCTCCTACCCTGAGAGCAAGCAGGAGACAGGGTCTGACCGAGCCCAGGGGTATTCAGAGATGATTATTTATGTGCCATACAAAATAGGACTTTTTTTTTTTCAGGCTTTGAGGGACTCTGCTGGCTCAGCCCATATGGCGAATGGCAGCCTTGTGTTTATGAACAACCACGACAAAAAAGTCTTGCAATGCTCAGAAGCATATTGGGCAGCAAGGCCATAGGAGGAAGCCCAGTATGCTGTCAAACAGCTGTCTGGACTCCTCTTTACAGGAGAATGATGAGATTAAGAGTGGTTTTGTTTTTTCCTCTAGACGTTTGCTGTTCCAGGGTTTCCACAGACAGCTCAAAATCTCCTGTGTGGTTTGACAGACTCCCCCGTTTTGCTTTGTGCAGTTGGGTATGTTTTGGGGCTGTGTTTCTTCCCTTTTTCCCCTTGCACACATGACCTGTGAGGTCTCCATGAGAGACCAGTTGTGTTACTCGTGCAGGGCCACTCAGCAAGAAGCACATCTGGGAACTCTTAAGTCTGGTGAAAGCTCCTGTGCTCTCCCTCCCTTCTGTTACTGGAAGGATTTCACGTGGAGGGAGCAGAATCAGAAGAGCAAGAGGTGGCTTAAACCGCTTTGTGACCTTTCCCTGCTCTCCTCTTCAAAGCAGTTCTGAGTGAGTGGGACAGGGCAGAGAGGGATTTTTTTTTTATAACTGTCTGCTGTGTCCTGGAGACTGTTCTCACCTGTGGTTTGGATAAGTTTATGGATTGAAAAATTAGGGCTTTCCCCCAGTTTTCAGGCTGTTCCCAAAGGCAAGTGTTGATTCCATGTAAGTCTGGGGACCATAGACATTTACTCCAGCTGAAGTGGTTGGTAATGTCATTATTTGTACTGATAGAGACAGGAATGTTCTAGTTACTCTGTGTATAGTTATGGTTGGTTGTATAAAATACTGTTGTTAATCCTAGACAGTAAAAGCTGTAGTTCGTTCACCAATAACCTGGATTTAAAGAAAATTTTTTGTTATTGTTTGGAGAATTTTAGTATATTTTTGTATTTATGAGATTTCATCTTGAACCACTCAAGTTAGAAGCATATTTCATGGCTAAAATAAAACTGATTTTCTCAGTTGTAGCTGGACTGCAGGAGCTAAAGCTGCAGAAACCATCCTGGATGGCATAATCCCTGCAACAGGTATGGGAATTATTGGGGAATCTTTTGTGTAGCTGTTTGTTTCCTTCCATATTACTCTTTAGTAACATTAGGGTTGACTTCTGTGCTTTGTTGTTAGAGAAGTCTTAACTTGATTGAGTATTTTAATAAATAGAGACCTTAAAAGTAGTGACTTCATGCATAATGAAGTCTTTTCAGGTCCTGACATTGAGAAGTCTGGGCCTGTATCAGCCAATGATAAAAGCTCTGTTCCTACTGGGTACTTCCCCAGTTGGATCAGTTTTTCCAAATGGATTGGTTTGTTGTTTCTTTTTTCTGTTTTATGTTGGTCTTGAAATCGAGATACTTCTTGAGGGCTTTGTGGGATGCTTATCCTCTCTTTCCCTCCCCTTCTTTTTCTCCTGTGTCTCTACTTCAAACAGGAGAGAAATAATTCTCAGAAATGTGGTAACTTTGTTTACTTGGTTTTCATACATTTCCAGCTGCTGAACTGATGATGTCAGTTGCTCTTCTGCCAGTTGTAGAAGGCCACCAAATCTTTCAGGCACAGTTTTCCCTTAGTGAAGCCATGGTGGCTGAATGCCTACTTATTTTTCATGGGCTTTAGCAGCATTTTCAGGAGTGAGACTGACTGGCCTGTAGTACCAATCTCTTCCTTTTTTCCCTCTTTTATAAGCAGGGTTACGTTTTCCCTTTTCCAGTTGGTGGGAATTTCACTGGACTGCTACAGTTTCTCAAATATGATGAGCATATTTGAGAAACCCAGCAACTTCATTTGCCAGTTCCTCTGGACCCATGGATGTATCTCATCAGGTCCTGTGGTTTTGTGGACCTTTGGGTTCCTCAGATCATCTTGAATCTGATCTTCTGCTGCAATGGGTGGTTCTTCCCAGTCCCTGCCTTTCTCTTCTGCAAGTTGGTGTAGCTAGAGCACTTGCTGGTGAAGACCAAGGCAGAAAAATCTTTTAGTACTTGAATATTAAATTAAGCCAGCCTTTAGAAATATATAAATGTATAGGTATCGGCTTTTAGTGTCATTCTGTAGCTAATCAAGACCTCTAAAGAATTTCTAAACCAACATTCTTGTTTTAGCGGTAAAAATGGCAAAGCAAAAGAAAATAGTTTTTCTTTTCCAAGTATCTTTGGGCTGTGAAAAGCAGGACTCCAAAGGGAGATTGCAAAGGTCATGGAAACAGTTAAACCACTCTTTAAGACAGCAGTCGTCCTCTCCTCATTCTGTTTTTTCTAACCTTGTATTTGTGCTTATTTTTTCAGCTGCTTTGTTTTAGAATCCCTGAGATAAATAATAAGAGGTGTAGTAATATCCCTGCTGTTTAACCAGCATCAGGAAATAACCTCTGTGAGCCCAGTTCTTTCCTTGCTGTCCTCTGAGCCTGGGAATCTCTACAAGATTATACAGCTCTGTCACTCATAACAGCAGTCTGTACTTGTGTGTACCTAGAAAGATGGAATCCACATCTGAGGCGAGATCCTGTTTGGGCCTGAAAACAAGATGTTTTCTTTCCTCTTTTGGGAGTCTCTACAATTTAAGTGAAGAAAACAGATGCAAACTGTTCTGATGACCAGCAATGGAATAAGAAAAAAACAAAATTTTAAATACAAGGATGCTCTTCTTCTCACAGCAATGCTAGAATTCAGTTTTGGAGGTTGTACTGGTTTTTGTGTATATATCAGCGGACAGACCTTTAAATAGATTTTTTTTGTCTTTAACTGTGTGTGTTTTTGACAGGCTCTCATAGTGTGAAAGGGGAAAACAGAAAACTGTTTTTAACAGCAGCAAACTGAAATAAATTGCTGCCATGCTGTGGAGCAGTAAATCCTATTTTATTCTTGAAAAGGTGAAGTAAAAACCTGTATGATTTAGCTAAACTTCGGGACCAGACAGATCATGAACGCCTGGAGCTCATGAGTAGCTGTTTATAGGAAAGAGATGGTTTTACAACTTCAGGAGGGTGTGGGGGATGCTCTGTCACCATCTGTGAGGACAGGGTCCCTTCTACAAGGAACTTAAAGCATTGTTATGTTTCGGTCAAGACCGTATATGACAAACAAGATGTGCAGATGAAGTTAATCACATATGAATGGGTAGTTGGGAATAAAAAGGTGGAAGTAATGGGTAGGTGTAAGTGGCCAGGAAGGCAGAAACTTGCTGAATTTCCTGAGCAAAAGCATGCAGTGATCAGGAAAAAAAATAGGTTCTTCTGGTTTTGACTCTGTGTGTTGTGGAACTGAGCTTTCAGAAGTGATTTAGGTAAGTCTTGGAGAGTCTACAGGCCACTTCAGGAGAGACTTTCTGTGCACCTGCTCAGTGCAGGGAATATGGGAAGACAAAGTTGAGGTTATTTGGCATATGATAAACAGGAGCTATGTGAGAGGTAGGAATCAATGAAGTTTTGCAAGTATTGCAGTGAGCAGTTGAGTGTCTACTGGCAGCATTGCTAATAGACCTGGAGAACATAAAGAGTAATTCTGCAGTCAGTGTTCTGTAGCTCCAGTAATCAAGGAATGCCAGACATTAGAAATGAAATGTCCTATCAGTTCATCTCCCCCTATAAAGGGATTCTTCCTTTATTATGTATGATAGTAATTAGCTTACTTGCAAGGGGAGGAAGTATGGAGCAGAAGAGATTTAAAATAGTGATGGAGAGCCCAGAGCTGGGAGGATAGGACTGCAACAGGGGGTTATCAGGACTGAGAGCAATGGGTTTAGTGCTTTCCACCTCCAAAACATTGCATAGATATTAACCAATTAATTTGCTCAAATGAGCCATGAAAATGATCAGTGGCTTTGTTGAAGTCCAAATGCAGTGAAATCATGTTTTAGAGTTAGCACTTAATGTTCCCAGTCTTATGGCTTAGATGGGAGAGAGAGAAAGAGTTTGAGGTTTCCAAGAGCTGCTGGCTCCAGGTGAGTACCCAAGAACCACCTTTACGTTGCCCAGGGGTTTATGGCTGAGGGATCCTGGCAGAGATCCTGTCCCAGGCAAGAGCTGCCTACTCTGACCTATAACATTCACTGGACAATTTCACTAGTGATACCTTTTAAAGTTCTATTACTTGTGATTGAACTTAAATACAGCTTTTCAAAAGTAGGTTTTTAGTTCAGTATTCTAAAACATCAATAATTTGCCACCTTATTTTAAAATTTATTCCGATAATTAGTTAGCTTTCCTCCCACCCCTTCCTTTTAAGTAAAGAGATAATGAATGAGCAATCTTTAAAGACTGAGATAATTGTTCCTTTCTATATGGATATAGAGTTGGGTTTTGTTGCATCTCTGCTCATTGTCTTGTAAGGCCAGAAATATAAATATTGCATTCTTGAACTTTTTCCAAATCTTTTATACAATCCAGAAACATTCTGTCTTCTCCCAGCATTTTTGAAATTATCTTTTTTTTGTTGTTGTTATTATGCTGTGGCTTATGCAGCAAATAACAGGTGTGTGTGTTTTCAATTCTGGGATTTGCTCTTGGAGAAAAATAATTAACACTGGCAGGAGTTTGATTGCATTAATTCACAAAAAGAAACACCCAAACGGTAAATCCATAGTGGGAGAACTGCCCATATGTTACAGATTGGCTTAACATGGATGAGGCATTGAATAAACTAAGTCTGAAAAATAAAAACCTTATCAGCTTTATTAGCGTTGAACTCTGTGGCTTCCACTGGGGCTGACACACTTAATTAAAGATGCTCTGGTCTAATTAGGTTGCACATCAAAAATACAAATACAAGTTGGGTTTTTTAAAGACCTGTCTGAGCTCCAATTCCCAATGTTGTGAATACTTATTTTATTCAGTTTGTCTCTGCCTAGGCAGAGTGCTGTTGGGCTTAGCTAACAGGAAAACACAGGGATTGTAGTGTTTAGATTCCTTGCACTGAACAGGGCTGGCTCAGATCCTGAATGTCTATATATCTGAGGAAGACAAGTGTGGGCTAGGGAGAAAGACGACTTTATTTTGAATTTTAAATCATTATCTGATTCTCTTTGACCAGGCTTAATTCTATTGGTGACTAGCTCATGAAGAAATCTATTGCCTTCATTTGTTTTACTACCTATGGGATTGATTCCCCTGTGGGTCCAGGCCAACCTCTACTGAGGTCAATGAGAAGACAGCCATTGATTTAACAGGAGATGGTTCAGAATCAATGGGAATGCTGCATGTCAAAACGGAGGAGTCTTCCTTCTTTCTACTACCTCCATGCTTTAAAAACTGAATTTTTCTTCTATCAAACAGGACAAGATCTATCATACTCTGTGGTGTGTTCCCACGATTTTCTCTCCATGGGCAAGGTTGAGCACGGAAGGCTTTGATTCAACCCTTCTAGTTTCCTGTGTGTGGTTCTTTATTCAGATGACAGTTTTGTCCTTGGTTTTGAAAGTGTTTTTTTTCTTTTATCTTTTTTTTTGTTTAATTTGTAATTTTCCTTAATGCCTGTTGCAGCCACTTCTCATATCAGAGGTTCTCTACGCTCTTATGTTCAGGAAAATAGGTCTGAATTTAACCTCCCATCTACCAGCAATAATGTTCATTCCTGCTGATGACACTTGGGCAATTCCAAATTGCTTTGAACAACATGCGTCCGTTTCTAACAACTATGTAACTGGGTAATTATAGCTCAACCAAATATGTATTGGCTGGGGATGGATATAAAATGAGAACATTTCTAAGCCTTTTCATTAATGGAAAATGCAAGCCCGTCTATAGCTTTTTAGAACCCATCATTGATTTCTGGTGCTGTTTTGGTAGCTCTAAATCTGAAGTGACACCCAGAGCTCCTTCAGTGATAGAGGGTTGTGATAAGCATGCTTATAAGTATCTGAAGGGTGGGTTGAAGGAGGATGGAGCTGGACCCTTTTCAGTGATTTCCAGTGACAGGATGAGGGACAATGGGCACAAGCTGGAACATAGGAAGTTCCATTTGGATGTGAGAAAAAACTTCTTTTGGGTGAAGGTGACAGAGCCCTGGCAGAGGCTGCTCAGGGAGGCTGTGGAGTCCCCTTCTCTGGAGACCTTCAAGACCTGCCTGAATGCAGCCCTGAGTGATGTGCTCTGGGCAATCCTGCTTTAGCAGAGGAGTTGGGCTGGGTGATTTCTAGAGGTCCCTTCCAACTCTGACAATTCTGTGATTTTTTGAGATCAGCAGTGGTTCTCACTGATTTTATTCAGTTTGTGAAACCTGCGTGTGTGTGTTGGAAAATGGGCAAATAGTAAGAGATGTTTGGACACAGATTTACATCTGGCCTGACTTACAACTGTGAATGCAGGAATATTTCCCAGATATTATCCTTGTCACATCCTATTGTGGACTTGTTTTGCTTTCCCACATTCAGTGCTAACTTTAATTTTTCTTAGTGACTGGAAGGCGTGCAGACTATCTGCCTTGTGCAGTTTGCTGTAGCGGGGTTAGTTACTGGATTAGGATTTTGGAACCATTTAAGACTCTTTCTTGGAGAAAGGAGACAGACAATTCTGATTTATTAAGAGTGACTTAGTGTTAAATGGAGTGCAACTCAAATGGCAGGCTGCCTTGAGCTATTTTGGCTTTGTTTCCTGCTTTGCTCATTGTATGTGTGTGTTTGTGTGTGTACATCCATACAGATTCAAATCGCACCCCGGAGCTGAGGAAAGCAAGAGCAGTCTCCTTGCTCAGCCCCTGATCTACCTAGAGACAGCTAAGTACTCTTAAGTAGATGTGATGTCTCGGTGGTTGAGTTATTCTTTTTAATCATTTCTGCTGAACAAATCTACAGTAATGATGCAAACCCACAGGTTGGCCTCATATTTTATGGAGAGCATCTCCAGGGGCTGTGTTCTCCACACTCTGCTTGAGCAAGGATTTAAATGCAGCTGCAGTGGGTGCTTGGAGGCAGCAGTGGGCAGAGGAGGGATGGGTTTCTAGGAGGACCATGCCTGCTGAGACACTGGTTAGATACATCTAGCTCTGGTGGCAACCCTGTGGAGCAGCAAGGGTTCATGTGGGGTAGGTGGTGGGACCTGCCAGTGTGTTCCCTGTTGTTGCCACCAAGACTCTTTGCTTGGAGACCAGCTACTGGTTTTATTTTTCTCACACTGGGTACAATTATTGTTATTTATCTGTAATCTGCAGGGTGATTTGCTGCTTTTTCTCCCTGCACTGCTTTCTTCAGGCTCTTGAGGGAGGAAAGGTTTGATGCATAAATTGTGAGCCACGACAGAAAACGTGGCTGTGTATGCTTTACTATTAGTATCAGCCACCTCGGAATGGAGTGGCAGCTTTATCAGGGAATATCCAGCAATTTTTTTCAGATGAAGTTAGACATTTAGGAATAGATGCACCTCTTTCTACTTTCTGAACATACATTTTGTTATGACACCTTACGGAGCTCATTTTAAACCCTGCTTCAGGGCAAAAATATTTATGGCACACTTTAAATAAAACATATTATGTGTTTTGTACAAACATATGTATCATTGTCCCCCTAGCTGGAGCTGATATAATTTCTGACACCAAGTGCTATGCCTCATGCAAAATTCATGACATGTCATTGCATAAGAACGAATGTGTTCCTTTAAAATACAGGCTTTCCAGCCTGATAACCACTTAGTTTTCAGTTTCAGGAACCAAAATCTTTCCTTGCTGTGACTGTTTGAGTGAAACACTGTGTCAGTGACTGGCAGCCTCACATTCTAGGTGGTAGGTTGATGGTGGTTTTCTCCTGCAGATGGTCTTTATGTCCAAGTCAACAGTATTTGTGGGTCTATATTCAACATAAATCGTCCCTTAAAGTAGCAAAAGGGCTAGTCAGTGAGTATCTCATTAAAGCATAACTTTTAAAAGGAACTGTTAGCTAAAAATTAAAGATTGGGAGGTCAAGAATGAAAAGGGTTTAAAATAAAGATGCTGTTATTAAACTGTTCTGGGCCAGCTGTGCTTGTTGACAGGGTGTGCACACAACTGTATGGTTGTTCTTGAAGATTCCTGGCCACACGGCTTTTCCCTGGGGACGGTGGCTTTCCCTGTGGCCGAGGTGAAGTCTGGGTGGCACTGAAGTGCAGATGTGATGATTCCTAAGACCATGTTTTGTAGCACGTGGAAGACCCGGTACTGTGACAGCAACTGCCCCTAAAAACCATGCTGGGATGCTGATGAAACATGGCAAAGCCTATTGAGTCCTATTAGTTGCAAAGATCTAAGAGTGTTGTCTCTTGTATTAGCACTAACATCATCTTCTTGGGGAGAAAATCACTGCTCTGACACACCTGGCTCCATCTCCCTGCCATTAAACCGATTAATACAACAAATGGTGTTTTACAATAAATATGTGTCACTTCCATGATTTTAACTGGTCTTTTGATTTGTTTCCTATTTTATGTTGTTTAGACAGACTGATTTAGACAGTTAAAAATCCACTTAAGCATGATACATTGTGGCTGCCTGACAGACAATAACATTGATATATATGACTAGAAGAATCTCTAATTAGATTTTGGCAGCACTGTCACAGTCAGGGAAAGTTTCCCCAAGTACTCCATTGAAATGATATTTTATGCAACCTCATGTAACAAAGGCCATTTTTAATTAAGTAGATGCCCTCAAAAGGATGTTGAATTTAATGTCCTTTTTTTCAGTGGCCTTTGACCTTGCAATATCTGCCTTCTCCAATATACTTTTTGGTAGCATGACTTAAAGTGTATGTTAAAAAAAGTACATAAAGCAGATAAAAATAGGTTTAAAAACTTAAAACTGAAGCTTGCCCAGAATGCAATATGTAAAATTAGCATGGAAGCAGTAGTCATTTGTTAAATTATTATTGTTATTTATATAGTCAAGTGAAAATGAAGTTTAGAACCAGAGGATGATTGTGTGATTGCATAATAATATGCTGTAAATCTCAGGTTTTATGAACACTTCAACATAACTATAGAACAGAAGAGGCTATTAGACAAAGGGAAAACCTATTCCAGTAACTTTTACCTAAACTATTCAGGTTAGTTTTGGAGCCAGAGAGAGGTATCTGGATACTGGTGTGATATAAATGTGAAATCAGAAGTAGGTACGGGTACACTTCTGTTAACAGAGATGGACATTATCTTAATTTCTCTAAAGCTGCAGTGAGCTGGGTGTTAAAATCTGCATCTCTTGGCTTACACTTGCCATGGTGGCTGCATGTGAAAGACATAAAAGGGGCAATGAGGCTTCCTCTTCTGGATCTGGGCTGCTGCTCAGGTTTCTTCAAGATTGTGGAGGAGAGTGATGTGAATACAGGATCTGGAGCACTCACCTGGGAGTATCTAACCACCCACTGGCATACGAGTTAAATAGAAGCTTTCCCTGAGGATGTTTACAACTTGGAGGAAAACAAAGAATAAATTTTCTATTCCTGTATCCCAGCATTTAGTTAGTAAAAATCCATTTTTTTCCCTACATTAGAAATCTCTAGTAGTATGAGTTGTATGTGTGGTTTACTATACGTCAAGAAAAAGTCGGAGTTGAGAGGAATGGTGCTTAGGGAAGGGCCAGAATGTCCAGAATATGTTGAATGTTTTCCAATCCCATCTATTTCAGTGAGAGCAGAGCATTTTTTATTTTTTATTTTTTTGATCCTATAGAGATGAATCCTCTAATTAGCAAAACAAGGGCCGTTGGACAGTCATTGATGTCTATAGCAATTTTGTATTAATTGCAAGAGTGCAGTATTCGACCTAGTCTACTCAGACCATCTGTACATATCATGAAGGAGGTTACTCTGTGGCTTTGCCCATACGAAGAGGTTACTGTGGTAATTTTGAGTGTGAAGGCTGAATATATCACACTAATGTCCTGTGGGGGCACATGTAGGGCCCTTTAAAGCAGGAGTTAGGCTATGGCTAATTTTCATACAAAAATAATACAAATGAAAATACAAGTGGGAATTTGCTGTTCCCATTCCGTCTGTATTAATTCCAAAAGTGAATGGCAACTGGAACATTTGAGAAGACTTACTCCCCTCCTATGCCAGGGAGAATTTTGCACAAAATTGTCTTTTGCGTGTATTTTTGAAGAAAAAGAATGTAGTAAACTGAAAAGCATATTAATTTCTTTGCAGAAAGAAGCTCTATAGACCTTGTAACATGGTACAATCAGCTGAGCTCAAATACTAATCACCCCAGAAGTGCAAGAAAAAGGTAACTGCTTCATTTAAGGGCTGGGTTTTTTGTTGTTTGGGGGTTATATTAGTTTTTCCTAGTCACAGAAGTTTTTGCAGAGATTATAGTTCATGACTTCTTTNTAATAGTACTGGTGAGATTTTCTCGGTAACTTTGGAGGCAGAAGGTAAGTTTCCTTACTGCTGCTCTGCCCTGTGATTTGTGAGGAGGACTTGGTGAAGATCAGTTTATAACACCCAAGCAGGCAGAAGCTTTCCGTGCATGAACTTTCAGAGAGCAGACTTTGGCACCTCCTGGCTTAGGGCTGTCATGGTATGCCTTGGCAGGAAGAAATACACCCTCCCCCATGCAGTTTTGGGTGACCATTTCTGGGATGTTTAGCTAACGTTTTAGTCACTCCTCTCTGTCTCCTCCTTCAGCTCTAAATTTATTTGCTTAGGCATTTAGGTCTTGTTTTTTGCTTATATTTTGTCCATAACCCCAATTTGCCTTAAACAGTAGATCTGATATCTTCTCTGCTGATGAAAAAGATTGGTAGCTGTTAGCGCTGGTACTATTTATATTGTGTTAATGGGTTTTAACCCTCTTACTGGGTAGTGCTGATGGTTTAAAATAATGACTAGGTAATAAATTTTTACTAGGACAGGTGTACAAATAGTACCAAAAAAAGAGCGCTGCTCAGGGTCAGGTTATGAGAAGAATGGTGTCCCAGATCATAGTGTTTCATATGCTGGTAAGACCTGATGACACATGGTTTTAGCTTTAGCCACCAAGACTTATTTGCTATCATTAACGAGATCCACATTTATCTAGTGCTCAGACCTATCTGAGTCATAGTCGTCTTGACTTCTGTTTTCAAAACTAATCATCTAAGAGAAGAGTGTCCCTACTGACCATTGGCTTCAGTGGGAACCAAAGCTGCCCAGAAAAAAACTGGTCTTGTATTCCTCTGCAATCCTCTGCCATTTCCAAAACCTCCATGAGACTCCTGGGATTCCTGTCGTGACTGTACCAGGTGTGGAAAACGAGAAGACAGTTAATTAATCCTGAATTTAGTATAGGACAACATAGCTAACTCGTGCTAATTGACCATAGTGTCCTACTGTTATACTGAGTATTGAGTTATTGGATAGCAATGTTTGTTTCTGAGATGTTTTTTCAAAAATATTTTTTTCACTTAAAAATTATAAAATAAACCCAAGTGTTTAATTTTCAATTGTTTCTGTTTTCAGCTCCACACTTTAGTCAGTTTTTGTTTTTACTGTTTAAAATACGTCCACACTTAACCAGCTCTGATATTCACACTGCAGCATCTAGTTTCCAACAGATCACACTAAGATATTTTTCAATGAATGGATAAAGTAAGTAGAGGAAAAAGGTGGAGAGTAAGTTTTAAATTAAATGTAGAAAGTCACATTGAAATTGTGACTTAAAATATGAACAAAAAGGTAGATCCTTCTGATCTCAGTAATTCATCACGTATTTAAATCACTAACTGAACTTCAGCAAAGTGTCTGTACCCAGAGAATATTATTCTGGTATTCACCAAGTTCATGCTACAGGAATGTGGAAGAGCCAGCAGCATTTGTTTGTTCAGCAGATAGACATTTTGAATTCTGTAGTCAAACAGGAGCTATTACAACCTTGCTAACAATAGCTTTCAATATGATACCATCAAAACCTTGTACACTTGCTGAAGATAGCGGTGTATGTTTGAATGGTGATCTTAAATACCTCTATTGCATGCAGTTTTTTCCCCTCAGGACACACCAGGCTTGTGAGATAATATATACAGTACTTCAGAATGGAGTAAAACACTCATCAGCTGTCAAATGTAGGATTCACCCACCACGTGTCCTAGTGTGGATTGCTGCCACCTGAGTTAGAGAAGCAATTACAAATTCCTAAGCTGGCAGTCAAATAGTTTTATTCCGTAGTTATCGTAGTGTCAGGGATAGTCCACCCAATGGAAAAGATGTCAGTTTGGCAAAATATGTAGTTTACCTTTTGAATCTGTAGTACTTGGATATCCTTCCGGATGGGATTTTTGTCTGCTCTGTTATTGTTGTACACTAGTGAGCACCACGTGACGGGTGTTTGATTTGGTTATAATGTTTTCTTTCTTCTAGTTAAACTGTAGAGATAAGTGACTGTTCAGTCCAAGGTCTTGGATTTTAAATGAAGAGCTAGCTCTTCCCTCATTCATCAGTTTACACCTAAATGACAAACCATGAGCATGAAAAAGGTCTTTGTCAGCAAATAGGGACATACTTTAAATTGTAGCTTTCCTAGGAGTACTTGGTTGTTGCAGGATGCCTGCTACTCATTAATTCAAAACATTTGACAAATACTTCTATTTTAAGCTTCTTAGCATTCTTCTGCACCAAGGAAATGTTACTTTCCCATCTTGCAAATAGATATATGGAAGAATGTGGAAGTGGTTCAGGACCTTTATTACTTTGGAGGGTTCGCCTGTAGCAGGCAGCTGCTGCATAGGATGGGTGCCAGGGTGTCATTTCCATCACAAACTGCTGAAAAGACCCCAACTCCTCAGCTTCATCTTATTGTTTCCCTTTAAGCAAGGATGTGACTGGCTGGAAGCATTGCTGATGAGCAGGACAGGTCTGCTCTAAGCAACTTGAGGTGGAAAGACACAGCTGAGAAAATAAGAGATGCTTGAAACGATCTTAGTGTCCTTAGTCCTCCTTTCCCGTTGCAGACGATATATTATTTTTTTATTTTGTTTTCAGAAGAAATTGTCTTTAGGGGAAATCGGAAGGAAAAGAAGAAACAGGGACAGGGTCCAGCTGTTTTTCTCCATAGAGAAGTGTCCTGGGGTAGGTGCAGGGGTGAAAAGAAGGTGGCCTCTCCTTATGGTTGGGAAGTGTTGCCACTGTGGTGGTCAGTGGCTGTTTTCCACATATGTACGTGAGGGGAGAGAGGATCCTTGAGCTTGTTTTTCTCCTGTGTGCAGCACTGCACGTTGGCCTAGATTTTATTGCTGTGACCTGAACTCATCTTTGTACCATAGGGGAAATACTTGCAGTGCTTTACAGATCTCAGAGACAGTCTCATTTTCTCAGCACAGAGCTAATATATCAAGCTAATTTACTGCCTTGGTGTGTTGCAAAGCCTATATAATATTGAGTAAACATTGTTGGCTTATACATTAACTGTAACTAAAACCCTCTGCAAACTTTATTCTCGCTTCAGGATTTTCCTTGAAGGAGTGACTGAGAAAAGAAGTGTAGAGGGTTATTTTTTTTCCTCTGTTTTTTTCCTTTTCTGCATTGAGGAAACTTTACTCTTAAACTTGGCAATTCTGCTAATTCTAGGTCAAGTGGCAGGCATAGTTAGGAGCTTTCTGTGTGGATCACTCAGTTGACTCCCTTTTTCTCAGGATCCTTTAGCAGTGTTTAATTGGGTTTTTTTTCCTGTTTGGTGTGCAAATATAGCTGAATAAAATAAAGATCTAGATGACTGTCTGCTTTGGAAACTTAGTAGAACGGCTGTGTCTTTGTATGTCTTAGGATTACCATATTTTGAAGGATCTAAAAAAGGAAACAAAATATTTAGAAGGAGTGATAGAAATGCCGCCGTGTTAGAAATATAAGAGCAGGTTGGTTGCTCTTGTAGAAGGTGTCTCCAAAGGAACGTGTCCTAGAAAGGTGTGGGCAAAATCACTTTTGGTGTGCAATTCCTATGAAACTTTTTTCTTCCCCAGAGTGTACATTTCTAATATTTACAGTAACCATATGTTCTAGTTTTACTGGGAGTTTCCCAGTTTCTCATGTGATGCTGTCCCAGTGTCCTGGGAGCATGAAATAACATTAATCAAAAGATGTAAGGGCTTTATTTGTATGCAGGGCACATTGCTCTGCTGAGGAAAATTCATTCTGGCTTAAATGTGAACAAACTTTCCAGTGGATGAGTGTTAATCTTATTGAACAGTGTTAAGAATGAAAAGCAAAACAGCATCAGAGCTGTTGTTTCACTCAGAGTGAATGTTGATGTCACCTATTTGGTGTTTCATGAGAAACACTGTTGGTGTGTTACTGGAAAAAAATGCTCTCCCGGGAGAAAGACCCAAATGTCACTACTAAGATAGATTCTGACAATAGAGACATCAGCGTTTATTCTTGAAAACCAATCTCATGTGTCTTCTGCAGGAATCTGGCAACCCCAAAATGAGTCACGAAAAAGTATTCCATTCTTCTGTTTCTAGAATTGAATAATTTTTAATCACTCTAGATTTCTACAACATGGGGATGAAATTTTGGTGGAAGGAATACTTACAAACTTTTCCTTTCAACTCGCATTCCTTTATTAGGATTTTACTACTGCTTTATTAGGAATTACTTCTTCCTTTATTAGGAATTTACTACTGCTGAGGCTTAATTTGGAAGTGTCACAGTCTGTACAATATTGGCTGTGATACTTTTTGAGTTTGCTACAAAACAAAAGATCATTTCTCACTGTTTTTCTTGCACTAGTGGGGAGGGAGGGAAGCAGCTTCCAGATAGTTTCCCACTTGTTCTTCAAAGACAGGCAATTGAATTGTAGTTCTGTTTTGTTTCTTACCAAGTACAGTCAAGATGGGTTAGCAGATTACACAGAATCTCATTTTTAATTTTTTTTTTGAGATATAAATTACACTTGGACCTGAATTTTAGTTTGTGGGTTTTTTTTTTTTTTAATACTACTTAATTTCCTGATTGAGCCTGGAGGTTAGAGTTCCACAGTGGACTGAGAGTCTTTTCTGTTCTTGCCTGAACCAGGAACACTGATAATTAACACAGCACTATATAGTCCTGATCATAAACCTCTGTCAGGGCAATGGAAAGACTGTCATTGACTTTGGGGGTTGGATCAGGCACTTCTCAGAGATTCTTTTTCATGTATTATTTTCATATATGTAAGAAAATCCTGGAAAAAACCCCAACCTGTTAGCTTCAGATTTCATTACAAGCTCCACGTTCATAGCAGTCTTTAGAGATCTTTCTTTTGGAAACTTGTATAGTGTAGAAGAGTATAGATGGTGTTTGAGTTGTACAGACAACACTAGAACCCAATACGAGGGAGGGAAGACAAGGTGGCTCATTCCATGTAGCTGAGTCTGCTACATTTTCTTCACGGAGATTGCTGAATTTCAGAGGTAGTTTCCCAGTCCTTGGGAATCTAAAATCTTCTATGATTTTCTGACATTTTTAGTAAGTTCATGATTGACTCAAGTATTAATTGTAATTTTCTTACGGTAGAGGACATTCATGTTTAATAGTTTACCCAAATGTCCCAAAATCCTTAATGGGCTAAAGAGGGCCATTGAGAAGCAAAGTTGGGCAGTGGTGGAACCGGAGTGTGACCTGCATTTTGTTTTCCCATGCCCATGAGTTCACTCATTCAGTTATTGTTCTTCTCATCATTTTATGTTCAGCTAGCAACCTTTTTCAATGCCAATTGGATTTTTCAGATAAAGCCACTAATTTCGATTGTACAATAGAAATCAGCTTTCAATGGTATTTCAATTAACCTTGCTATTAAAGAAATTGCTTTTTGCCAATACTCAATGGTTGGTTGACATTCAGAGAACACATGATTCCTTTAATACAATCTGCATTGAAAGAACAACCTGCATTTGTTGTCTTTGAACGAGCTCCTTGTAGTTTGGGTAGTTTTCAATACAGCAGACTGAAATCAAATGCTCAGAGTATTTTGAAGTAAAAGCTTTCAAACATTTGCTGCTATATTCTATTCCATTTGGGCACATATCATGCCTATCTTTTGTAGATGATATAAGTTATTTACTTAGCCCACTGTTGAAAATAATACATGTATATAAAGGTGCAGAGAAGCACCAAGGCTTCATTGATGGATCTAATCCGTTATTGCTGGGGGACATCTCTGTAGGCAACCTGGGTAAACATCCTATTCAAGCATGGAATTCCCCTCTGATGAGCTGTGCCAGGCTGGATGCCAGTTTGTGTGCAGCCTGTGCTTTGCATAAGAAGAAATGAACTCTGTGGAATTTTGCCAAAGGTTTTAAAGTTCAGGTGGAGTGGTCCCCAATAACCCTGGTGAGAACTGCCTTGTTAAGATTTGCTGAAATACCAGTGCAGGGAGTCATGGCTCCATAACTGCCTGGCAGGAGAGATTTCAGGCTCCTGTTTATTCCTCGGGCAGTGGGAGTTGACTGTCTTCACCAGTCATTGCTTCAGAGCAATGGGGAAAGTTAAGGTATCCTACATGTTCTCCTTGATATTGATCTCAAGTTACCTGTAGGAAGTCAGCGCCAACAGGAAAATTATTGTATCGATGAACAGATGAAAAAAGCATTTTGAGGACAGATCCTGAGATTTTTGTCCCAGCAAGAAAAAGACTTTGAAGGATGCTGGTGCTGGATTTCCTACCAGAGGATGGCTTTTGTGATCACACTGCAAATTCTAATCATGCCTTACCATGAGAGATACTTGGAACATACTGAATTATGGGGTTGCAGGCTTGGGATGATTACTTCACTGTGCCCGTCTTTGTATTTATCATAGCATGAATCAGTGTTGTTTTTCAAGTGGTTGTTTTGTTTAGTGAACTACTGAATAATTAGGGCCAAACTACCCAACATGCCCATTTTCTGTGGTTCCAGTGTAGTAATTTTAAGTATTTGTACTTGCTTTTGAACAAAAGTAAGCCTGCAGGGTCTGATGTTAGGCATGAACACAGGTGAGCCTGTGTTTGTAAGCAGCTTGCAACAAGGTTCTGTCTGTGGGTACCCTGCAAAGATTGCTTGGATGGGAATGGAAAAGTGCATTTGGGAATCATGCACAGTTTGCCTATGAACTTGTTCACGCAGGAATCTGATCATCTGACTCCAGACATCGTTCAAGGGATTTCCAGTTGGCATCTGCCTGAGTGGGGTTTATCAGTTGTGTTCAAAGCTGCCCAACCTGCTTTTAAAATTCCATTGTTTTCAGACGGTGTCAAACCCTCTGCCTTCAATTTGCTTTCTGTTCCTCAAGACCCCAAATGTTAAAAACATCCCTGTCAAAAAAAAGTACGCTTTTTCTCCTTTTTATGTCTTTAATAGAAATCTGAGCCAAATGACTTTGCCAGCGTTTGAGAACTTGAATTAACTGAGAAGTAAAGACCAATCTGAAATTACAGCAGATGATAGAATAGAGCACTAAATAAGAATATAATAAAAAAGAGACAGCCAAGTTGTCAGCAGCATAACAGTATTTTAGATAATCCCCTCTGGGCCATTTTCTTAACAGCAACCAGTTGTGTTTATCCGAAGATTAGTGCAGAGACTTTTGATTTTACAGTTTGTGTTCCCCATTTGCTTTAAAAAAAAATATTTATTTGCTTTTATATATATTGCTTAGTATTCCATGTGAGGCAAATAATACCACGTTGCTTTGGGTTTTACTGGTAACGCATTTAATGTTTGGGATGGGGTCTGTAGTAAAGAAAAAGCAAAATTCTTTGGGCCTGTAGGCTGTTTAAATGAGGATTAGAGCCAAGTGGTTGGGTCCCAGGAAATTGGCCAAGCCTGGATACTCACAATGTCAGCTTGCACGTACAGTACAGAGTTTAATATTTTATCATGAATCTTTTTTTTTCTTTTACTTTTTTTTTTAGGAAGCTCTTTGCCGTTTCAGCTCTGCTCACAAGACAAGAAATCAGCTGAATCAGTTAAAAATAAAAATCTTCCTTTGGCTCAATGTGACAGTAGAGTTTTGCCCAAATAGAAGTACAGATCTGCTGCACTAGAAAGAGGGAGACGGGGAATTGTAAGAATATGGCTTTCACAACCCTGCCCGCTCCTCTGCCAAAAAGGAGGAGAGGATTTGCCAGCAATTGCAAACAGAGGCTTGGGTTTCTGCTTGCTTTTTAGGAGAATTCTCTCATTTTAATAAACGTTTGAATAAAAATGTTAGAAATGAGCTGTCAAAAAGGATTATTATTTTTGCAGCTGATTTAACCCTGTTTGAACAGGGAAGTTGCATTAAAACAATAGAAATCCAGAGATATGAGTGGCTTTATCTCAACTCCTTTACTGGATCAAATCCTTGATCAATTGGAAACAGGTGTAAGTTAAAATGAAGCAGGAGTGTTCACACTGAGATTGGCCCTGGCTTAATTAAATTGATTTTCAGATCAATTTAAATTGAGCTGATGCAATTTGCCCTGTTATTTAAATTAGGCCTGCAGGAGTAGTCTTGGAATGAGGGACTGTATACAATATGAGTAAGAGTATCTGAATCAGGACCATTTTTATTATTATTTACGGGAATCTACTTTTCAATGAATTATTTTTTTCAAATTAGGGGGTAGCAGCCATAATAGGCCACTGGTGTTGGCTCCATTGATAATTATACCATTTTTCTCCTTTTCATAATTGTCCTAGTATGAACTGTGCTATTTTAGCAGAAAGTGTTAATTATTTTATCAACAATTGGCAGACCCTGCTTCAATTTACTGGTTTCCCTTTAACCAAAACAAAGATTACAGGCCCTATTCCATAGCTCAGCTGCTGAATCTTTGCTAAGAAACTTGGGAACCCCTTTCTCGTGAAACACTGTAAAGCTTTAAGCACTCTTTGAAGCTGAGTTGTATTAAATGATAGACAAAAAAAGCCCTCTGAAGAATTGGTGCTTAATTACAACTTAATTAGCATAATTATGCATGCTAATAGCATCTCAAATGAATAGCAGTTGTCAGGAGGTTGGGACCATCTGTAAGAGTGTCGGATTAATACATCATTTTTTATTTCTAACAACGCTGTAACTCTTTCCCTGAAAGTGATTTTCATTAATCAAGTTCATTTTTATTATATAGAAAATTTGGCATTTTTCATTATGGGCCATTATCCGTTTCCCCATGCAGTCCTAATACAATACTAATGAGACCCCATGTGGCTACTCCACACTGACAATAGTAGTACAGGTGTATTATTATAATTGTTACAAACAGCACATTGTACCTCAGGACTAGTAGAGTTCTAATCTCAAGATATCAGGGTTTCCACTTGGCACCTTCCCTTGGGTCCAGTACAATTTCCAGAGCTTTATGAAAAACATACATGTTTGTGGTTATGAGGAAGCAGATTTAAAGAGATAGAAGCGTGTTTGTTTTAGAGCCGGAAAACTTCAAAGTTCAGTGTAAGCTGCTTTGGAGATTTTTTTTCTTCTTTTACTGGCTCTGCTAAGCTTTGAGCTTAAAAGAAATTGCTTGTTCCAAAAGAGCTGCTGAGGGGGACAGGGATGATGCAGTGGATACTCTAAAAGCATCGGTATTTACTTAAGAATTTCTATATGTGCATAGGATCAAATTCCACTAAAATTCAGTTAAAAAAAGGGTGGTGGAAAGCTTGTGCTGGATGTCTGAATGTCTGCGGAAGAAATGTATGTAGCCAAGTTCTAGTGGTACCTGCCGTGTACACGCGCACAGAAAGTGGCTTTTAGGAATTTGGAACATCTCTTGCATTTAAGGAGTTGGCCGGGCTCTGCTGGCGGATGCGCTACTGGAAATCCAAAGCACAGTGATTTAAGTCTATGGACTTAGTTCAGATTTCCAGAGCAGCAGCTTAGTGCATAGCTGACCTTAGCGTTTGTGTTTTAGCTTTAACTAATTGGTTAATGTTTGCTTTGTAGAGTCAAAAATCTCTGTGTAAGCTCTAAGGATTATTTTTATTTAGTGGCATGTTGGTATATTCATGCCTAATGTTTGTGTTTGATTTTATTTCTCTGAATGCCACTGTGGGTTGGTTTTTTTGGTGTTTTGTTTTGTTTTTTTTTTTTTTCTGATGAGATTTTCCCAAGGGATTTCTTTCTCTTACTTTCCCTAAAGAGCCTTCTGAAAACCAAAGGCCTTCCAGTAAATTCTGATTTCCTTTGGTGACCTGACTATAGAATGAATGGAGCAGTTTTGGAAATGCATTTTTAAGGAGAGGGAGTGAAAGGGAGAGGAGAGGAGGACAATCAACAAAGCTGCTGTGCCTGTATTTATCAGGCTGCCAGTGGGAGCCGCACAGTTCAGACTGCACTTCTAATCAACCCTAAACAAAAGAACATTGAAAATAGCTCAACTGACACAGTCCTCATCATAACTCAGGACTTGGTGGCAGGCACCAGTAAATCCTGCTCTCTTGTTGTTGTTCCTGAATATATTTGTGCACATAAACCCCTCTCCAACATCTACCGGGGTTTGGCATCTCCATGGAACGGCCCCATCAACTTTTCCCCCACTGTTCAATCAATCTAAACTGGAGACGAATGCCCCTGTGCCTTAGGAACAGGTGGAGGTTGAGAAAATAGGGCTTGGCCGGGTCGGGATGAAGATTGCATGTAAATTAGCAGCATTAATATGTAAAACAAAAGCTCAGCAGAGGCTGTTTGTCCTGTTGTACAGCTATTTCAAGCGTGATATGGACGCCGGGTAAAATTTCAGCAGCATCCTGAGGTTAAACCTCCCTCCCAGCATCTAATGTGCTTGAATGTCATTTTCCAGTGAAAATCCGACATAAACAGGTGAGATGATATTTAAATAGGAACTGGAAGTTACTAGGACAATTCCACAGTTTGTGTCTCCCCACTGCCTCCTCTTTGGAGTCCCAGGCAGGGCAGGGGACGTCCTCCGTGGTTGAGGCTGTGGCACATGGTCCTCTTATTTCTAAGGTACCGGCACAGCCTCTGTCTGTAACTCTCCTTATCAGGGGTGCCTGGTTATGAAGTTAGACTGGTAACTGCTAATTTGTTACTTGAAAAATTGAGAGAGATTAATCCATCTGTGAACACCCAGAAGGACACTGCTGGTGGCCACACTGAGGTGACTTGAAGTTAAAAACTGAGTCTGCTCAGAATTGTCCCCCACCAGCATGTAGGTAAATGTGGGGATGTGACAGCTTCCCTGTCCTGGGCGTGTGAGCTCAGTGCTGGACGTCTTGTTGAGGGGTTTTAGAGAAGGCTTAATTGTATTGCCTTGGATAATGTTTTCTGCTGTCATTAAGCATCTAGTGGAGAACTAAGAACAGAACTTCAAAGTAATGTCACCTGTAACATTTGCATTCAGATTTTCCAGAGAGAAATGCAGTTGCTGCAGCCCTTGGATTCTCTAAGTTACATTTAACTCTAAACTCCCTGAGCAAGGCAAAAGGGGGAACTTCTTAAAAACCAACCAACCATTCACACCAACCCTCAAATCCTGGAATTTAAAGAAACTATTAAAAATCAATAAACACGTTTCCTTCTTTTGCCTTGTATTTCCTCACTGTAAGATCTAATAATGGATTTTGGTAGGAGAGAAGGGTGCCTATTAAGTTTTTAAGTATAATTGTTCCCGTTTGACTGCTCTGTGCTCAAAGCCTTCAGCCCCAATTCTGTCCTCTGCAGATTTTAGATGTTGAGCATCCCTGGACCCTTTCAGAGGTTGCTATCAGATAGTCAGCACCTGACCAGGCAACAGAACCAGAGTTATTACAACTCAACCTGAAATATATTTTATGAAGTTAAGTGGTGCATCTGTGGCTTTCCAAATGCAGTTTTTATGTTGTTGCAAAAAACCAGCAATAAATAATATGCAGGAAGTGTCATGTTATGGGTACTATGTCCTGCAGAGGACTGCAGAGGTGGTGAAGCTTGTCTGGAGAGCAATGTGCTCTCTGAAGTGCTATGGCCCAGCTTGCCCGGTGTCTGTCCTTGATCTGGGATATCATGCAGAGGTGGCCTCAGAGGAGCTGTGGCACCTCGTGCCATTTGGTCACTGCAGGGGAGCACAAGATGTTGCCTGTTTTTGACTGGAGGATCTTGGTGAGAGTGTCAAGGACCTTGGCTGTATCTTAGGGACATATGACTTTGTCTTATTTATCAGTTGCAGTGATTTTTTTTTTAATTGTTATTATTGTATTCCCCCCTGCCCCCCCTCCAATGTATCAGTCCTCTAAGAGATCCTGACCCTCAGCTCTAAAAGATAATCCTGGAACGCTTAGTCTCTCCCCTCTTTCAGTGATTCCTCCTAACCGTTTGCACTACTGCAAAATGCAGAGGGATTAATTTTCACTGATAGCACAAAATTTCCCATCAAGGAAAAAGCAAACCAAAGAATGAGGAACACAATGCTAAAACACCACTCTGCCTAGGCCTGGTGAAGGGAGCAGCTTGCTCTGTCATAATTTTTTTTTCATTTTGCTTGAATTCTTGAGTATTTCTTCTGTATTTGAAACCCAGGGTGCATGCAATGACTGTGGCAGAGAACGGGTGCAATGATCCAAATGCTGTAAAGCACTGGCCCATGGGAGCTGGTTATTAGCTTGCATGAAAAGAATCACAGGGTGGAGGTTATAAGTGGAAGCAAAATATGTCCTGCAGATAGCTCTTTGTTGACATTGCTATGGACAGATTATGCTTTCCAGAGATAAAAGAGTAATCATAAACTGGGTGTCCTGCCAGGAGAGTATATATACTTGAGTAATAGACTTTAGACTATGGGGTTAGTCTCCAAGTTCATATTAAGCATGTATTTTCAAGAAATTTGTGGATTCTCAGATTCAGTATTTAGTTTATCATCAAAAGAGCTGCAGGCCATGGAGCTCTGGCCTGAATCCAGACTTTTGCCAGATTTGGAAACTGGTGTTTCCCTTTCAAGCTGGAGTTGTGTTGATGATTCTTAAAGCAAGAAATGAAGGCCCCAAGACTGGTCTGTTGTGTTTCTGAGGGCACTTCTGCATTCTCCTGTGTGTGAGCACCTTGTAGTGAAGTGCTGAGGTGTTGGTATGGGTGGGCACCAGGCTAGTAGTGCCAGAGGAACCCTGAAAGCATGTAAATGTGCTCTTTCGAGCTGAAAACCATGATTTTCTAGTTGTGGACCCGGGAGGAGAACTTCCCAGGCAAAAGGGATTGGTAATACCCTTTATCTGTTTCACTACTTTCTGTTCCAGCATCTGTGTTGAGCTTTTCTTATGTTAGGGTTTTGATGAGAAGAGTTCCCAAAATGTGGCGTTTGGCCTAAAACCTGCTCTATGATGTCCTATGCAATATTAGTCTGGCAATAGCAGTGGGATTTTGCCAACAGATCCCTGGCATCTCCTTGGAGGTTAGAAACGTGTTGGTGAAGTATTTGAGTGTATCTGAAAGGGTTCTCCACAGCTGGGGAGAAGCACACTTGTTGGGCTTTAATAAAAGGCCTGTTAGTTGTGTGGTTAACAGCATTCTTATTAAGGCATAAAACTTCCATTGTTTCTTAATTTACTTGAAAGGGTTGTTTAGACCCTTAATTGCCTTATAACAATATAGTGATAGTAACTTAGATTTCAATCAACATACTCATGAATTGCCAGTATTTTAGCAATAAATTGCTAGCTAATAAACTTGTAACTTCCTTTGTAAATGCCAGCTAAAGGCCTAAACATTCCTCACAGAGTTAATTGCACATTTAGTGCTCATGTAATTTTGAATTAATTACATGCCAAATGGATTTATGTTATATGTACTTAATAAACCTTGGTAAGTGCCCTTTTAACAATCAGTTGGTATTTAGGATCTTATTTGTATAAAAAGAATGACTTATGACAGTGGGTCATGATGTTTCCACCACATGCTTCTGTGCTGACTGTAGTGCCTGGTGGTTTGTGCGGGATTCGGGACCAGAAGCTGCAGAATTGAGGGCAGGTGTGAATCCAGTGGAAGCTAAGGAAAATTTGGTATATGCCAGCTTGATCCCATAGTCAGGAGATGGAGTTAATACAGCCTTCCATGATCGAGTGAGCAGAAAGGTCAGTGCTGGTTTTATTATAGGTTTGGGCTGTATTGCAAATGTACAAAACAACTGTGGAAGTGATACGTGGTACTGAAGCAACAGTAAGAACCAGTGGCAAAAAAGCACCCAACACCCTGCTGAAATAGAAGAGAAAATCCCTACCAGAGTGCTCCTTCGACATCCTTTCATAAAGTACTGTTCTGTCAGCCTCAGACTAGTAACCTATAAGGAAATCTACTTTCCTTCCCAGCCAAGTTTTTAATATATGAAATTTTCAAAAGCTTTAAACTGTCAATGCTAGTAGTGTAGACCTACATTAGAAACACGAACACCATCTCCAGGTAAATAGACAGGTAAGCTAACTTTCCATGCAAAGGTTGCTCCCAGGAGTTGATCTTTTTTAGGTCCTTTTGTTTTTACAATGTTAGGCCTAAAGAAGTTCCCTCAAACCCCCATGTATGTGTTATTCCAAAGTTCTGGGAGCTTTATTTTGTTTTTGACTTACCAGGAACGGTGTGTAATGTGTTTGACCTCGTGGCTTAACAAATATATATGCCTTCAGGGTTTTTTATCTGAGTAACAGCAACCCAGTCCTGAAAGATTTTGCAACCTTTCACACACAACTGGTAACCTGTAGGCTCTTAAAAATGTAGTTATTGACCTTTATTCATTTTCTGTCTCCTCTGCAGATAACACATCGTTTAGTACATTTTAATATGTAGTGAGTGCTCAGTAATAATGTTTCAGGGAGATAGCGTTGTCAGGTTGTAGCGATGTTGGAGTGTTCATGTGACAGGAATTCCCCTTCAGAACAGCGCACGGAATAGCAGGCTTTTGCCCTCTTCACGGAGAGATAAAGGCTGAGCGACTTGGGAATACAGAGGCAGGTCAGGGTGAAGAGAAAAGGGCAACAATAAAATGAAAAAGCAGTTCCTTAGGGCCCGAAGTGGAGTTCTACATAAAACGGCATTGTATAAGTTCTTCCACTGCTGTGGAAATGTCTGATTTCCCTTGTTGTCAGGAGGTCGGGAAGGCAGGTTTACAAGCAGCAGATAACTGACGCAGCACTATTACTAAAGATGTTCTTTTTTTTTTTTTTTTTTTTTTTTCCGGTGTATTGTTCTTTAGCNCCGGTGAATGCTATCTAGACAAACTGTTACGCTGGCAGAATTGAGGTATCTAAATAACCAAGGCATCTGGAAAAGTTTAATCCCTTCCTTTGCTGGTTGCTGGAATAACTTAAGTTTAAATTTACTGGCATTATACTGGGAAAATAGTTGCTGTGTTTTGAAGGGGGTGCACGTTAGACAATGAGGTGGAAGTCTAGTGATAGGACGAGGGGTAATGGTTTTAAATTGGAAGAGGGGAGATTTAGATTAGATATTAGGAAGAAGTTCTTTACTGTGAGGCTGGTGAGGCACTGGAACAGGTTGCCCAGAGAAGTTGTGGCTGCCCCATCCCTGGAAGTGTTTAAGGCCAGGCTGGATGGGGCTTGGAGCAACCTGTTCTAGTGAGAGTTGTCCCTGCCCATAGCAGGGGGTTTGGAACTTGATGATCTTTAAGGTCCCTTCCAACTTGAACCATTCTATGATAACAGACCGTGCTACTAGTTAAAGAGTCCCAAATGAAGCAAGGGTAGTACCAAACTGCTAAAATCTATGATCACTTGTTAATGCCAGTTGCAGAGAAAAGCCAGGATATCAGGTGTTGAATTTTGAGTTGAAAAACCTCTCTGTTTACATGTGAAACTCCAGCAAATATAAGTGGGAGAAGAGAGCACGTCTTAATGATCTCACAGCATATGATTTTTGTGAAACGGAGAAATTGGGCTTAGGCTACTGTCAGATATGGTCTCCGTTATAGCTCCAAGCTCAAACTCACCATGAGGATTGATTTGGCTTGTGCTGTACAACATGGAGAAGCAGATGTATCACGTATATTAATGAGCAGTTCTGCCCATCAGGGAAGCAATCTTGCCAACCCCAAATGCTCAAAGAACAGAAGATTGAATGACAACAGTATTAATAAATGTAGAGTTCTGTTTCACTCTCACATTTCTAAGCACCTTCCTTAATTTTTTCCACTCTGAGTCCCTGTACCCAAGTGAGCTAGAAATTAAGATTCTCTGGAGTTGAGCAGTTGTCTTTAATTAAATGCTACCTCTTCCAGGATGTGTGACAGAGTTGCAAAACTGATGTGTTCTAGCTTTAGTGCTTTTTAGGCATTTTCTTAGAGGCTTGTTGTATATTCTACCCAAGTTATAGCTTATCAGTGAAAAACCACTTTGGGCTACTCTCCAGGACCTTTTCCTTGCCTGCTTGCCATGGAGGGCAGGAGAACTTACGTATCTGTGTATCGCTGGGGTGCCTGGTGGAAGGACTCTCATCAGTCTCTCCCTACAGCTGGTATTCTCCTCTGCATGATGCCTATTACTACCCAGAGAGTCTTCCACATTAGAAACCCTTTTCTTACTGCAGCTTCCAAAGAGGTGGGGTGGTGGTCCTAGAGCTGTGACGTCTGTACGGTGTGAAATGTGTATTTTAACCCCTGTGCTGTAGAGGTTTCTCACAAAGAGGAAAGAGACAAATGCCTTTCCAGCAGCAATTCTTTGGGCAGGATCATGTGTTACAGCATCATACACGTGACCATGAAATGGCCTGTCCCCTTTGTCCCTACCCTGAGCAGATCTAGGCTGTCTCCCACCTTCCCCATCAGCCCAGAAGTAGTTTGGGGGACTGTAGGGCTCTGAGCCACTTGGCAAACAGAGGTGACTTCAGGTGCTGTGCTGGAATTCAGGGACCTTGGAAGTTTTTACCGTTTCTAGACTTAATCGCTGCACCCCATATATCAGCTAAGTATCTGTTCTGTCCTTGAAATCCATAAGAAACTTGTCAGAGCAATGGTCCCAAAGAGCTTGGATTTACCATGTAATTTTCCTTTGCTAAATGGCCTAGAAAAGAAAGGGATATCACTTCACAAAAGTATAGTTAAAATTAACAATGCAACGTACTGCCCAAGAATTGCAAATGTTAGACAGAAACCCAGCTGCAACTCCTTATGCTACTCAAAGGATTTCTGTGTGTAAGTTGGGTTACTCACATCATTAAACATTTTCAGGAGCGTTCTCCATCCTTATACCTCATCAGCCTTTACAATCCTGTTATCTCAGACCCTGGCACTCTGCTTGCTCTTCAGGTGGCAGGCTCAGTGATTTATCCCATGCAGCCACTTCATGACCCAGTTGCTTGATGTTCCAACTTTTCCTTCACTTAGTGGAAGCAGTTGCACTCAGCAAAATGGCCAAAAGGTGAAAATAAATGAATTTGTTGTGTGCTGGATCCTTTCTGTCCCTTGCAGCCAGACTAAAAGGAGCTGAGGAATTTGGTGGACAAGGCTCCAGGTGAGCGGAGATCTCCAGGTGCTCTTAGAGTCAGGCTCCTCATGCCAAACTGAAAGCTTACTGCTAGGTCAGAGAGGACTGAAGTGTTCTTTTCTGTATCATTTTGGAGGATTTTAGAAAAGTTGTTCCTTTTGCTATTTCTAACACACTTGTGTCTGTACTCCTTTTGAGTGTATTTCAGGCCAAACAGAATTGCTATGTATCTTAATTAGAGGATGGAAATAACCAGCAGCTTCATCTTCCGTGGAAATTTCGCATGCAGAACAAAGGCAGATTATAACCTCATGTACTTATTTTCTTGTCATTGCAAACTGCACAGCTTTTTTGACTCAAAATTCACCATTTGGAGAAGGTCTGAGGAAAACAAGAGTTTCAGATCGTTTTCCTTTATATTCATACTTACAAAGCTTAGTGCTATAAGGCTAGAATTTTTCAGTCAAATAATTACAACCACTAATATAGAACTTTGACTTTTCAGAATTTAGAATTTTTCTTTCATTTGTTTTATCACCTATTTGCTTTTATCAAGTTTCTGTTTTTCTTTTTATCATGGTTTCCTGAAGGCTTGTTCATTACTCTTTTTAGTGGGCATATGTCCGTTGCATCCCTTTTCAGCTCCTTCTATTTTTGGGCCTATTTCACAAAATTTGACAGCTGACATGGATGTCAAGGTTAAGTGCCTTCAAGGTTTTTTGCAAACAGATGTGTGGGTGCACTCAGCTCTCAGTGGATGCAGGAGAATCCACTCAGGAGTTTGCATTGGAGAGCCAGGGGAGGGCAGAAGGAACTGCCTTAATTTCCAGTGCTCACAGGACAACTTGACTGAAAACATTCCTTTTGATCCTGTAATTTTCCAAAGCTAATTTTGTGAGAAAGTTTCTTTCTAAGAAAGAAATCAAACAGAAAAAATAAACCCCAAACCTTTTGAAACTATGGTTTAGATTTGCACAAGGGTGGGGGAATGAAAAAATAAAGAGAACAAAGTAGGAAAAAAATTTTTTTGGTAATTCAGAAGTTAAAAATATTGGAAAAAAATTCTTTGTATGGAAAAGGCAGGAAAGGTGAAAATTTTAGCTATGGAAGGTAGAAAGCACTCCAAAACATTTGGCAATGCTTCTTTTTGTTTGTTTTTGTTTGCTTTTTTGTTTGTTTGTTTTCTTTCCTTTTTTAACTGGCTGTGACTTAGCTGTACAGTGTGCAGCCCATATCATCATACATAGAATCATAGAGTGGTTAGAGTTAGAAAGGACCTTAAAGATCATTGAGTTCCAACCCTCCTGCCATGGGCACCCCCACTAGAGTAGGTTACTCAAAGCCCCATCCACCCTGGTGTACATGCTCCCTACCTTCCCAACTTTTTGAGCAAAGCATCTGCATGGCGTTCCCATTGATTCCCCAACCCACAAAAACTTCCCACACAAGTAAATTTGGAATCTTTTTCCCTCCCAGTACTCTTCCTCTCTTTGTCATCAGCCAAAGCAGTTTGTTCTTGTAATTGTGGAGCTTCCTGGGAGGGCCATTTTCCTCTTTTAAAACCTAAGAGAAGGGTGAGCCATGGAGCACAAGCCTAAACTCTGGCTTCAACATCTGGAAGAATTCAGGGGCAGATACAGTCATGAGACCTTCTTCGCCACCGACAGAAAGGGACTGTTTCTCCTGTGGTCCTGGCCCTTCACGACTGACATCTGTGTTGTGGGTCTGACAAAACTCCTGGAGACAAACACCCTCTTGGGTCCAGAAAGTCGGGGTAAATAAACCTGGTGTTTTGAGTCCTTGTCTCAAGGAGTTGTCAGCAATGCCCACTTGTTCTTGAGCTTGCCAAATGCACTGATAAATTAGGGTGAAAGCATCTCCCCCTCTTTTTAAAAACCAGCAAAGTCCCCATATGTACTGTTCCCTCAGCCCCATCGTAATGTAACACAGCCTTGTTGGAGTCAAGGCTAATCTCAGGGTATGTTTGTTTTTAGAAAAAGCTTTTGAGATGTAGGAATTTGTCCTATTGCTAGAACAAAAAGATTAGTTCTTATTCCCAGCTCTCGTGTCAGCATGTTCCTGCCAGGTAATTTCTCGTGCCTCAGTTTCCTGCCATAGGCAGTGCAGGTAAGAATGTCAGCCCGTCTCATCAGTCCAACTGGACCCAGTGTGACACCAGCAGAGGTGCCTTTCTCCTGCTCGAACATGGTGCTTCCCTCTCTGGGGGCTCCCCTGCCAACAGGAGCTCAAGTGCACCTGCTAAAGATGCTCCTTTTGTGAAGAAGGGGAAGTATCAGTATTGACTACCATTGTTATTGGCTCTAAATTAGCTATCTTCCCTTGCTAGCATCAGTTCATAATTATGCAAGATTCCACTGTAATGAACAGGATTAATTACAAGAACAGGATACACCATAATCGATTAATATAGTTAGTAGTGTTTTATTTATGTTGTATGTGGCAAGGCTCGATGAGAGAGGAGAAATAATGGACTCCTTGATAGCAAGATGAGATTTAAATCAAATACCTTGAAATAAAAGGTGGTCCCCATGGTGCCACAGGATGTCATTCGTGGGCACTGCAGGTGGAGCAGTGGTGACTGTCCTCTCTGATGTCTTGAAGCAGACCTTAGTGGGTTTTTTTGGTGGTTTGTTTTTTTTTTTTGATGGCAAATGTTTTTTCTGGTTTGCTGAGAAAGGAAAAACTTAATTCATATTCACTGCAGACAGCTTCTTCCTCTGCTTTTGACATTTAACCCTATGCTAAGGGGCCCAGAGCCTGCTAAATCTACAGCCCCCGCCGCTGAGCACTAACGCATCGTATCAAAATTCTTGACTTTGAGCAACCAGGGTTTAAACCGCAACAAAAGTTGGAGAGAGGGAGTTTCTCACCATCTCTCCCTTTCCATTATATTCAAGCCACACTTCCTGCATCCGCTATAAATATTTAAAGCAGCAGTAGCCAACGTTTAAAGATTGGGAGGGAAGCAGAAATCTAACCGTGGCTGCGCCTTCCCTTGCAGCGAGCGGCAGCCCCGCGCAGCCCCTTCAGCCAGAGGTCGTGTGCATTCTTAATGAGGACGTCTACCCTCCGCTTGCACGGGAAGCAATCTGAAACTACAGCCGGAGTTTTAATTGCTGACCGTGGTTTGTAGCCTTGGATGAGTCGGAGGAAGCTTTACAATAATGTATGTTCAGGCTTAGTGGGCTGTGGCGGTTGTAGAAGAGGTTGTAATCAGTAAAAGGGCTGGAAAACTGCGTCTATCCCAATAGTTTCTCAACCTGAAATTACCTTTTCTTTCTGTTTTGGGTGCCTGCTACTTCTGTAGTGACACTTAACAAAAACCCCAAACAAACAGGAGAGGAAAAAATACTAGGAAGACAAAGAATTAAAGTCTAAGGGGAAATGCATAACAAATCCAAGTGTTTAAAAACATGAGTTTCCCAACTAATGTCCTCAAGCTGGTTTATTTTCCCCCCATTTTGGAACCAAATGCCTCTCTTCCTTCTTCTGTGTCATGTTAGCTATTTTCCAAGAAGTTATTTTGGGTACATGGATTTTGCTGAGGAATTTAAGAAGTCTGAGACCCCTCCTTTAGTTTCTCAACAGCCAGTTTAGGGACAACAGGACTTTTAATTGTGTGTACATCACTGCACCGGTTTAGACTAACAACCTGTCTTCCATGCACACCACAGACAAACACGACAGCCCTGTTAAAGCGTTTCCTGTATTTGTCTTTACTTGATGTTTTTGGATTTATTTTTGAATGTTTTCTCCTGAAAAATGGGAATTTTGCAGTGCTGCTTTTTTCTTCTCGTTCCTTGAGATGGATATGAGCAGGGAAAGGAAGAGAGTACAGTACAGAGGAACATGTGTGTATTGTAAAAGAATTGCTCTTGTGCATGTAAGAGGTAGTAGAGGGGAAACTACTGTTTTTAGAAGGTTTTGCCCTGTTTATTACTCCACTTAGAATTTGAAAGCATTTTGTTTGAGTGCTATGCTATATGAGGTATGAAATGGGACTGTTCGTGTCAAGAAATAGCCTGGACTAACTTTCAGGTTTGTAGGTTGATAATCCAGGTCCTTGTATGAAAGACAATTGTTTTTGCACTTTTCATCCGCACCACATCCTTAACGGGTGGTTTATTACCACTTATAAGTGGGTCTAAGGTTTCCCTTGGGCCTTGGAAGGGCTCACATTTGGACAGGGTACAGCGTCAAGGTCTTAAAGACTGGTCAACATCAAGGCTTGCTCTTGGAAGACTGCATTGACTTGTGTGGTGAACAAGCTTGTCACTCGCATTATGTTCTGGATAAAGAGACATCTGTAGTAACTCAGTGCAGCCTGAGAGAGGCTCCTTAGGACTTTTGAAGATGACATTTGATTTGCAGCCAGAATAACAGAGTTCCACCTAGACAACACATACGCTTTTTTATTTTTTTTGGCTAAAACTGTCTTTGGGAAAAGATCATATCATAAATTATGTGAAACATTTCCTGGGGCATTTAGTAACATCTTTAAGAACCTGATTTAACCCCCTGAGAGGTCAATGGGAAATCTTCCTCTGACTTCAGGGTGTTTAAACAAGGCATTTATTTTCTGTTCTTTAAAAACAAGATCTTCCTGACGATTGTCCGTATTATTCTTCCTTCTTTTGTTTCTGCCACTGAACTCCTCTCTGGTGTTAGTCTTTTAATCTCCATGGTAAGAAAGAAAAGAAAAAAAAAATGCTGATAAGTGGAGACTGGACAGCGGATACATCAGCTCGGTGATTACCCTACTATATTTGGACATTGAAACTGAGAAGTTGCTGCCAATTGCAGCCGGTCTGTGGGGACCGGTGAATTCTGTCAATGAATGTTGTTCGATTGCTTTTTTTACTAGTGGCTGTCGCTATCTTTTTGGACCTACTAACACCCAGGTCGATAACTGAAAGGATACAGAGATTTCCTCTGCTTCCCAAGTTGGTAGCAGAGGTTATGTGTTATAAATCATAAATCATACACCATTACGTGATGAATCCAGATCATAATCTAAAGGAGACGTACAGCTGGCTTGCTATTCTCAGCTGCCCTACCTGGATTAATTATAGTATGTTTCTAATCAATGATCTTCAGAAAGAAAAGCTGTAAAATAATTCCTCTTAGAATAACATTTGCCCCTTTAGCCCTCAGTTGTCTTTTTGCAGGGGAGTGTAAATCGGACGGCAGAGCTGGTCTGCAGAGAAACCCTCAGATTGGCCAAAGCTGCAGAATCTATCTCTGATTTTGGAGGATTCATCTGAGGTGTTTTTTGCCCTCCTGATCTGAGGGCCTGGTTAGGCCACCTACAAAGCCAGGTGCATTTAATTCAGGTTAGGATTTGAAGCTTTCTTGAAGTTCAAGAATATTTCTGCACACATCCCTCCCACCTCCCCCCAAAAAAAAACATTTCTTGTGCAGTTCTGTGGACGAAACAGATTGAATTAGTCTGGTACCAGGAGTTAATGAACTGTTGCCAGCATTGCTTAGTGCTGTGTGTAATCGGTCACAAATTGTAGAAACAACTGATTTCAAGGGGTTGTTGGCAATTATGAAACGCTTGTAATGGCAGGAGTGTACTAAAGCAAAATAAAAAAGATGTGCTTTTTTTCTCCAGCAAAACCCAGTAATGGAGCAGTGAAATGACTGGGGTTGCAGGTTTTTTTACCAATAACTTCTTCTATGAGAAACTACTGAATATCTGTCTCAAAAAAAATTTTCAGTATTTCTTTGCAAATATTGTTAAAAGTTTGGAGTCGATATTGTGTTTCCCATTTTGAAGGAATCAGTGCTTTCAGCTCACCTGCTGCCACGTCACGGTGTTAGCCTGGCACTGGGCATGGGTGTGGGGGGAAGTGATGTGTTAATTTCCATTCCTTTATGACTCAATCGATAAACAAACTGTAATGTCACTATAAATCTTAGAAAAATTGCCTGCTAAGAAAATGTGAATGTTTTTTATGCAGTTCCTGCTTTCAGGAGCTTGAGTAAAGGATGGCTCTGGGATGCGTGAAGTCTGAATGCCGAGGTGAAATCAGCAACGCAATCAGTCAGCCTGGCTTCGCCTTCAAGATGCAAAATTAATATCACTGTAGGATCTCTCTGTCTCAGCCCCGTTGCACGCTGACAGCGCCTCAGAAGAGGTGGCACACACACTACCTGAGCTCTGCTCTGCACTCTCTGCTTCTGTTTGATGCAGATTTATCACACTAACAGCCCAAATCTTACTAAGCTACAGAGAGCTTTTAAGACAATTATGCCGCAGTGTCCCCTATCTGCAAGAGTCACAGCCGTAATCTCGCTAAGCAGCGGTGGAAGAGCAAGTTTGCTAAATCTGCAGTCTTTGCCTTTCATTCATAATGACTTGTTTGAAAAAACACCATGTAATGCATCTCCTAGGTGGCTTGTCTCCTTAATGTAAGTCCTTGATATGTATATTTTTAATCTGTATATTTTTCCCTGTGATTACAGATAACTACACCTGTGCTCATAGGCCTGGGGGAAGCTGAATGCAGGATAGTGTGTACTCAGTATTTCCAGGCCTGGGATCAGAACTGATTTATGCAATCATGGGTGAGGTGCTCAGCAGCCTCCTGACGTGCTGAAGTTTGCAGAGCCCAGAGAGAAGGGGCATACGGGAACCTTTAACTCAGTGGGAAAAACTCGGGCAAAAACCTTCTCTCTTTTTCCCTTCTCCTCACCAAGCCGAGCACATTAATGTGTCTCCAGCCATAACTTGGAGAGGGGATGTTGTCATCCACAGTTTTAAATGTAGTTTTCTGTCAGTGGAGATGTGGGGAAAAGGTATATTGTGGAGTTTGATTATTGTTAATCCAGGGCTGCTGCTTCCCAGTTGGTTGACACGTTGCAAAGCTTCTTTCTTCCTGCCTACCTGGGCTGTAAAACTGAGCACAACATCCTGGCAGTTAACAGGACTTTGTTTTCTCTTGCCAAGAGAGGAAATATTGTCTAAATAAGGGGGTATGGAGATCTCCATACAAGACAACACAGTTCTGTTTCAGTCGACTATATCAGAAGAATTAATTTGTGAATGAATTCATACTGGGTTAGCAGGAGAGAAGCTAAAAACACTTACCTCTTGGTGGGTCTCCATCAGCCTGCTGATCCAGGGACTTCTGTCTGTAGTTACAAAAATCAGTAAGGAAAAGCAAAGAGCTCATGGGAACCGAAAGGTTCTGTGCCTCTGCTGATGACTACAGACCGTCTGTTGACAGCTCTGGTTTTGTTCTGTTTTTTGGGGGGTTTGGGGAAAAGCTCAGCTGCTCTAAGTGCTAGAGGAACTGTGGCAGTTTCTAGTAGCTGATGGTCTGGTGCTCCCAGACTTCAGAGTGGACTCTTTCATATTAATTTTAACAGTAAGTTGCATTGAAGTGCTGCTTTTCTTCCGGTAGCACTTACAGAAAGGAAGAGAGAAAAGTATTTCTATCCTTCAGTTGAATTTATTTGGTGTCCTTACAGACAGGATCAGAAGATGAAACAGGGGCAAGAAATACATCAGGTGTATTCTAATATAATTTATAAAAGAAATATTTTTTTTATTCCTTTTCTTCTTCAAGTTACAGCAGGTCCTGATCATTTACAATGTTGGCAGCTCCAAGAGTCACTTAATGTTTTCAGGGCTGCATTTATCCGAAGCACCACTAATAATTTTTAGTAGACTTCCTGTGAAAATGTGATCACTAAAGAAACGCAAAGAAAAATAATCAGGTCATCTTGAGGTCTATACTGTATAAAACACCGTGTTTTTAACACACTAAAAGTGTCGGATTAATTTAGGGCTGCTGAAACCCCAGCCAGTCTGGGTGGGGGCTGCAGAGCTGTCTGAGCTGGGGGGGTTGTGTGCTTGCACTGGGGTGCAGGGGCTTCACCATGTCATGGAATAGACATGGGTGGGTGTGAAGATGCGCTGAAAAGGTGGTTTTGTCCCTTTCTGGGGACTCACTCCTGCCTGGCTGGTGCTGTGGAGCAGGGTGTGCAGGGGCGAAGGGGCTGGAGCCCTGCCTCTGAGGTGTGGGCGCACTGGCAGCGCGGCTGAGGTCAGAGCAGAAGAATGCTGCCCTAATTATGGCTGCGGGCGAGGGCTGAGCATAATGGGAATCAGGGTCTGGCTCACCCAAAGATTTCCTGTATGATCCTGGTCAAGTCACTTAATTACTTTTGCCTCATTTCTCAGTTGTACAGTGTATATCCTAAGGCTTCAGTTACCTGCCTTGTCTATTTAAATCAAATTCCCTTTGAAGCCAGGGCTGTACAATGAGACTATACTGTTAATTGGAGTCTCTGGGTGATAGTGTAATTGTGTGTAGTGTAATAACAACATTTCCCTGCAATTTGCATCAGCTTTGCCACTGAATTAGGCTTCTGCAACTGCTCCTGTTGAATATCAGTGCACAAAACTTAATGCTGGCCCATTAAATGGGGGCTAATCTCCCCCAAGAGACTTATCGTGGAGTTCACTGAAGTCAAAGGCAGACCTCTCATTTATTTATTATTTTCTGGGACTGGAATTTCCCCCTCCATCTCTTCTTGTTCTGGAGGAATGGAAAGAGGAGGTCTGCTACCTTGTCCGTGTGCCAAATCCCTGTATCCCAGGCTGCAGGTGCTCTGCCTGGTCCTGGTGGGAACTGGTTGTCCAGCTCAATTCCACACTGTTCTTCAAGTTTAGGATTGGTGGACCTGAGCTTGTGTGGTGGGAATCGATTCTGCTATGTAAAGCTCTGAGGTAAGAAATTTAGAGAAAGTTAAACCAACTTTTGGTTTTTCCCCTGAAGAGTTAGTATCGTTTTCAAAACTTTTTTGCAAAATAAATAAATAAACAAGTCAAGTTTCATTTTGATTGTAAAAGACACAAGCAGAAAACAAAATTAGCAAACTAACCTTTGCCATACAATTTCAGTGACGTTTTGAACAGCATTTCATGATTCGGGATGAACTGTCCTGACAGAAATTGCTATTTTGTAACCGTAAATACTGCTGAAATCCAAGCTTATGTAAATATTTTTAAATGGGAGGAACATAGACAACATGTAATGCAGAGTTGAGGCTGATTTTTGGTGGAGATTAGATCTGCTGGTGGAACTCAGCCGGCTGTGATGGGAGCTACGGTAATTGGGACTGAAGTGAATGGTTAAGAAGGGGTTGTTTTCATAATTTTGGGTGGTAGCGTGCGGTGAGGGAGGAATCCAACGCTGTGCAAAGGGACTGCACGAATGCCGTGAATCTCATATATCCCACTTAAACCCCTCAGAATGCGGCTTCAATGGGAAATTAATCAAAGAAATCAATACAAGGTCAAACGGTGTTTATTTACCCCCAGAGTAGGCAGGAGTGAAAAATTCGTTTGCAGTGCAAGTATGTGAATTTGAGTGGGTTTTGCTGACTTTCAGGATGAATTTGGCTGGGAACCCAAGTGAATAATGAGTGAATGCAGATTAAGAAAGTGTACGGGTTTTTTTAATGGTTTTTGAGCAAAACCCTCCATTTTCCCCCAATATTAGAAATGAGTAGAAGGATCATTTGGATTCAAAATTTGCTTTTTATTTTTCAAAACAGAATTCCTCATGTTTAAATAGATTTCAAGCACTTATATGTATTTTTTCCTCACCTCAAAAGCAAGGGGTGAAGTATTTTATTACAGAAGAGGACGTGGAGAATGAGACAAGTTTTTGACTGTTGTGAAATGCCCTGTCTCAGTCTGGATGTGCTCTGGGTAGGTTCTTAGCTGTTGCTTGACATCTTGTTCTGCACCCGTTTAAATCAGCAGAGAAAACTCGTACAGTCTTTGATGGTGGGTGAGCCATGTCACTCTGAAAATAGTGTACTACAGTTTAACATGGAAAAGGGGGGGATCTAAAGCTGCCGAAAGTCTGTGGTTGCCATTAATCTATGAATTAGCCTACATACATCCTTGCCACCTCACAAGAACGTTTAGAGTAAAGATTCTTCTATCTCTGTTCATATGTGTATGCATGTGTGCATAAAATACACATGTAGAGCAGCTAAGAATTTGCTGGGTGCACCTTCTATTAATAGCAGGAGAGACTGTACTGCTCCAGCACAGCCTCACTTCACATAGAGGAGCTGGGAGATAGTCCCTATATAATGTGCTAAATCACACCAGGGGTATTCATTAACAGGGAAATTTTAAGAGAATATGAATTTAAGTGAATGAGTAATTCAGTAAAAGAGCTGTGCAGTTCTGTCTTAAATGTTTATATGCTCATGTACATAGATATGTATCTAGGCAGCATCACGGATTTAATTGCAGTGGTGGCTTCTGAAGATGAAGCCACATGCAGAGGGAAAGGAGCAGGGATTTGTTGCTGACTCTGAACCTTGGTTTATGAGGGTCCTGTGACAGTCAATGGAGGGTCAGTGCCACCAGAGGATAAACCAAAGTGCCTGAACAAGTCAGGCTGTGAAATTTTTTCCTAGCAGCTATATTAGGTGGTGAAATTATTCTCTGAATTTCAGACATGCTAACGTTGGTCCTATTTATATCTGCTTCATCTGGAAATATAGGCTCTGTCTGCTGTAGGATGAGACAGACACATGGCAATACTTTCATCTGCTGAGTTCACTAAAACCCTGACTTGACTGAACAAAGTGCTTTAATAAGTGTGATGGGTTTTGGAATCCGGGGCTTGGAATTATTCCTTCTTTTCAGTTATACTAATGTGTCTAATAAATGAACCAGTAAAAGGATACCTTAATGCCAAACAAGGAGCTACTGCTTCACACAGTCCATTGACATCTCTACGTGCTTTTGATGTTGGGAGTTTTGCTTTTGAAGAGGGCCAGGATTTCTCCTGAGGAGATTGTTCCCTCAAACAAAGACAACTTGCATGAGTAAGAGCGTCTGAACTGATCTGTTTGTGTCTTGAGGTTTCCTCTCAGCGCTATTTGAATGTCCCAAGAAGTGAAATAAATGCCACTGATGCATTCCTGTCCTTTTCAATTTGTGTAACACAAAACAATAGTTTCTACTTCTATTGTGTGATTTATGTTTCCATAATGCACAACTGGTGCTTTGACATGCTGCAGAAGAGAATTTGTTGGACACGGTAATACTGATAGAAAAATGTTCTCTCTATTTGGATGTCATGACTATTTTCTTTTTCAAGTGAAAATTCTAGTGTCACATACAAATGTTACCTTTTCCCCTGATTATCTTGTACAAAGCTAATAGTTTTGGAATAGATACAGATTTTTAATGCAATGCTATGGTTCTGGTTTATAGAAAAATGGATCAATTACCAAGGCAGGCTTCAAAGAGGGAGACTGCCCTAAGTTATAAATGGCTCAGTCCCTTAATTCTGTCATAATCCTATTTGATATATAGTTCTCAGTGCTGCTGAATCCTTTTAGGGCTCTTTGATCAAGTGAGTACTTTCAAATGTGATGCCTCCTGTCATCTAACCCCCTAAAAATAACACAACTTGCCATTTAATTTCTGGAAACATTCGTTTTCCTTGCTTTTTTTTTTGCCTTTTTTTTTTTTTTTGCCTTTTTTTAGCAGAGAAAACAAAAACTTAACTTTCATATTAGCTAATTTAAGGACTACTGGAAACAAGAATTTTCTTTTTAAAATTTGTTTATCAAAGGCCAACTCCAGTGTTCCTGCTTGGGCTGGTGGCCTGAGCTCTAGGAGAGACAGGACCAGGCCATGGGTACTGATGCATCAGCCATTAGATGCTGATGTTCTAGGCTTCACTGAAGTCTTACTTGAGAACATTAGAAAAATGAAAGATGCCGGACTAACACAGAAAGCTTCTGTTTACAGGAGTAACAAATTATTTGGTGTTTATCTGGGGACACCTTACTGGATGCCTTAAAATTTAAGGAGCAAATCTTTACAGAGTGCCTCAGGTCTGGCTCTTCTCAGCATCCTGATGAGTCTTTTCCAGATCAGGTCATGGGACTCATTAGATGTGCCTGTTTGATATAGATCCTTTTCTACCTCCCCATTTTTTAAAAGAACACCAGGAAATTGTACAGTTACTAAGCCTGAGTTAATATTTTTTATGTTATGATGAAGTGATGCCAGAACTCCTGCTTTTCTGTTGGGCACTATAACTGCTGTAACTGCTAGCCAAAATCCAGCTCTGCGCGGAAGAAAAGAATTCATGCAAATGGAAGGTTTAATATTTGGCATATGAGAAGGTCTTTGTTTTCCTTTTCCTTTGCAAACGTTGCCACTAAGTTACATTCAGCATTGGTGCTCTTTCTTCCTGTAACTGATATACACCCAGGTAAGCAGATCCATTGACTTAATAAAGACAGCTCAGGAGAGTGAGGGGTTGTAGGATCAAATTCTCCAGCTTTGTGCAAGGTTTTCAGCTCTTCTAGTTGGAAACTGGCAGCTACTGGTGCTACACTTGGCAGTTTCCTGCAGGAGAAGCTCAGTCTGGGGCATCAGAATCCCAGGAGGAAGATATAACTCCCATGCCCATGGGAGTGGCTAGCTCAGCTCCTCCTTTCTTGCCCAGCCAGTTATATTTTCTAGGAGATTGTTTGTAGCCTGGAAAGGTAAAACCCTGGAGGAGTGTGCTCGAGGTGAGTCCTGCAGACCTCTCACCTCTCACTTTTGGCTTTGTTACACATGACTCTGATGTGGTTTTTTTCAGATGTCTCCCTTTGAAAGGTAAAGAGGATAGGTTAAAGCTTCAATTTCAGTGTAAAAACTCTTAAGAGGTAGATTAAATGTCCATATCTGTCCCTAATAGGTCCCTATTAGCTGTTAGGTTCTCATACAGCCTTCCAAATGAAGTGATGGTGGCACAATAGCCAACTGCTGTCGTGGTGGAACTAGACTGGCTTGTAAAAAGGGCTACACAACTATGCAGCTGCCTGCAACCATAGAGGATTGGATTTTACTCCCATAGAAATAGATTATCCCAACCAACCCTACGTTCCTGTTTCAGACCTGCTCTCCCTCAGCATTTACCAAGTAGAACAGACCATCCCAGACATAGTTCCAACCTGTTCAGATGTTATTCTGCTTCTGCCTACAGGTTATTGTATGTTCAGCTGGAAACCTGAGCGTTTTGAACTCCTGAACCACCATCTGCTCCATCTATACAGTCTGTTTATCGAAGGGTTTAAGTGCAGTGTAAGGTCCAAACCTTTTTATGGAGCCCTGCCAGCTGAAATGAAATATTAGTTGCCGTATATTTTGCAAAACTGTCACTTTGTAGGCCAAAAGAACTTGGAGATCCCAGCTGGTAATCAAAGAGCAGTGTCACATTTTTCATGGTTAGGGGCTCCATTGGTCTCCAGATTCTAAAGAAACCTGATGAGTTAGCCAATCAAATTTAGATCTGAATTAAATCCAAAACTCCATCACTGAAGACCTGTATCACCAACTATAACAACCACTGCTAAAACTCAAACCTAGTGAAAATAAACACAGAAAAGCATCTATGCAAGATGTTTAGCTTCATGTTCAATAAATCCCTCCTTAGAAAACAAAAGCTGAGTCCAAGTGTGATCCTGCAAGTGTTTCTTCCTGGGAAGAGGTGTCCTAATCTGTCACCATCAAGATCGGAAGAGGTTTGCTATTGATTTCTAGGGGTTAAATGCCAGGGCTCCTCTCATTCCCCCTCAGTCCACAGGGCAGATCACTGTGGATAAGAGAGAGAGCAGGCTTTAGGAGACTTCAGTCCTCGGCCCCGTAATGCAATTAGTGACAATTAAGTCTGATTCTGCACCTTACTCAGCGCTCTGGCTAATCCTGTTAAGGCCAGGCTCTGAGATGTTGCGTGCTACTGGAAACGGATTGCTGAGATTTAAACCTGACCTAGCATCAAGTGAGAAAGTTACTCGTTTAGACCTTTTATTGCTCCAGATCTTGTGCTGGCAGTGTGGTGGCTTTTGCTCTGGACTCACGGGAACCTTGTGCAGCCGGTCCCAGGATGGGTCAGGTATGCAGGGTCTGAAAGCAAGGACAAGGCAGAGGTGAATACTGTGTAGGTGAGATGAGCACCTCTGGAAGATGCTTTCTCCACAGACTCACAGAATGATATGTGGTTCGATGGGACCTCTGGAGATCATCTAGTCTAACCCCCCTGCCAGAGAAGGTCCACTTAAAGTAGGTTGCACAGGAACGAGTCCAGCATCATCCTGGTTTGACAGGCCACGTATCCTGAAGCAAGCATTTAATGGTGATTCCTGGGAGGTGAGGACTGGAGCAAACGAGGGAAATTGTAGCTCTGTCACCTTTTCCCATGGGCTGCTTCTGGCAATGAACTTCTGAGCTGGCCGGAGTGGTGCCTCCTGCTGCTGTGCTCAGCCCCACTGACCCCGGTGTCACTGCTGGCACTTGGCAGGACCTTCTGCGAGATCAGGCCCTGGGGTTCGGAAAGAGGGGGCAGGGAAGGTGGGATTACTCCTGAGATGAGCTCTGAGCACGCAGCTGTCCTAGCTGAGACACTTGCCAGCCTTCGAAAATAAACCCACTCGAGCCACTCTTTTCTGATCAAAGAATGAAGTGGCTTAAGCTGGATAAAGCCTGTGTTGGTGACAGACTTCACTGCTAGGGCCAGCTTGTGTGTTGCCTTCATTTAGCAATGGCTTTTAAGGATTTTGATTTAATTCTTTGAATCTTAAACACAAGCAGAAAATTCTTGTAGTTAATCATACATTTTCCTTTTAATTATGGAGTTTGGCAGCTTTAAAAGAGAATGCCATCTCTGCAGTGTTTCCTGTAAAGGCTTCTTTTAAAATGTATTGTCCTGTCTTGCATTCCCCTTTTCCAGCAGCTGAGTTTAACCCCAGGCAGCTAAAGAGACCACAGCAGAGAGCAGTTTGCTCGTTACTTTTCAAGGAGAAATTGTTTCGAGTGACTGTATAACCTCCAGAGCCCCGGAACACATCTGATTTCCCCTCACCTCTGCTGTGACTCGTCCCATGACATGAGACTATCGATAATATATGTATCTTCTTACTGTACCGCTCAGTACATTCTCCGTAGGTAGATCTGGTTAGAAAGCACTTGAAGTTTCCTTACACATCTCCACTTCCCCAAGGGATCAATGTCTTGATGGATCACATTCAAACACATTCAACATCTCACGGAGGGTGTGTGAAAGGACAACAGAATCGCTTTCACTCTATCCATATCCATTTCCTACTGCACTCCCTGTTTTACAACTATTGGCATGCCCGGAGGGAACAGCACTTCTCAAGGTCACAGGAGGTAGAAAATAGCTGCTCTCAAGGTACAGAAACTTTGGAATCAGGATAGCAAAGGCACGACCTTTTTTTAACTCCGAGGAGAAGTTGGTGGGATTTGGTGGTGGTGGCAGCGTGTCTGCGTGCAGGTGGGGATTGTTTAGCCTTGGTAGATAAGGTTAAGTACTTATTTTTTAAGAATTTATATCATAGGTGATAAGGTAAGGAAAAAGGTGGTGGTAATCTTTGCGTTTTTAGGCAAAGGATAATAGATTTCTAAGTTACAGGAGTGAAGGAAAATAAGATTCCAGCATTATTGCATTTCACCCTCACTTTACAGCGGGATCTATACATGTGCCTTGTGAAAGTGCAGCGCAGTTTTATGCACTGCACACTTGCTGTTTAAACCAAGTAGAGTTGTTCCATGAGTATTAAAAAGGAGATTCTGGCAGACCACAGCCCTGGAGTGTCTGGCAGTTAACAGTTGCTTGCAAGATGAGTTTTTAGTGTGATTCTTACGGGGGTGAGAATTAAACTTGAATCTTCCACACCCAAATGAGAGCCCTCACCGTTTGGTTTCAGAGAAAGAAAGGGAAGAAGCTCATCACTTCCTTGCTGCCTTGAGATGGAATGTCAAGTTCTCATGAACCTGTCTCAGCAGAATCTTTCCCAAGTCAAAAGGATGTATTGTGGATCTGCCAAAAGGAGTGTTTGTCAGTGTTAATACAATTCATTTCAGTTACGTACATTTGAGAGTGAATACAGACCAGGCAAGTGCATGCAGCATCCCACGAGGCACCCAATTACTGCTGAAACTTTCTACCACAGATTTTTCTAAGTTTTTTGTTGTTGGTTTTTTTTTTCTTTTTTTGATAGAAAACATGATTTATGGAATTTTCTGAGAGGAAACTTCGTTATTGTATGAAAAAATACTCATCTTCCATTGGGGAAAAGCAAATGAAGTATTTTGTTTCCACTTGGACTTCTTGAGGTTGTGGTTTTTAGAACCAGATTGTGTTTTGGGTCCCGTTGACATATAATCTGTTTCTGCCCTGACTGCCAGGGTGTCTTATGGGAGTTGTAGTTTTCTAGTGCTGCGTGTACCAGAGTGTCAAAATTTCTCCTTATCATTAAGCCAGCCTTAATCTTCCCCAATCTTTAGCTGAACCAGTGCTTGTATCGCAGGAACCTGCTGTTTGCTGAGTAAGGGGGATCTTTAACTCCACTGGAGTGTCCATGTGCCAGAAAAGCCGTATTAAACAGGGAACAGCTGATTTTGCTCTGCAAAGACCTGCAGATTTCATAGCCTTGTAAAAGCAGGAACCAGATGTATATTTTAATGAAATTTAATGAATTCGGTATTGGGCTGCCAGCAAGGGAGGGAAGCAGAGATGATAGGAACTGAAGGAAGGTATTTATTCATTTCTTTGCAGAATTTATTGGGTCAAAACCAAGAAATATTTAAGCTGAGTTTTTCAAAGGGATATAGGTTCCCAGCTCCCATTGACAGTCAGGAGCTGCGGGGCATACTCTCTCTTGATTTTTCTGGAAAATCTAAGTGGCCTCAATGGAGGGTTTTTTTCCCCTACTCTTTTTTTGTCCTTGAAGTGCTGTCAAACGTGTGTGGTGCTCGTACGTGTTGGGTAAATCTTTCTTCCCTGAGAAAGGTGGTTTAGTTAATGCATAGCATTGTGCATAATGCTCTTAAAGTGCCAATCCTAGAGCATCTCGGATGAGATGATTCCTTAACTTTAGAAACTTGCCAAACTTGTTTATTTTACTTGTTTTACCAACTGGAAAAACAAGAGACGGAATAAACTGTATGTAGTCACAGAAAGATACTCTGGATTTTCCAATAGATTTTTTTTTTCACGTGTTCTGTTAGCATTGGCTCAAATTTATTTTACAGCAGTGGCAGCATTCCCATCAGCGCATGACTTGGATGGTGGTAGGTTCTGTACAGATTAATAAGGAGTGTTTCTGCAGAGGTTTTATAGCCTGAGAAGATCCCTGCCTTCTGCATGTGAGGAGAGCTGTTTAAACTCAGCCTGCCTCTTCTCATGTGGAAGAGGGCAGTTCCACATGTACTGCTTTGCCTAACTTACACTTTTTTTTTTCCTCCTCTTTCTAAGTGATATTTTGTAAATATTTGTCAATTTGCCAATGTTTGTGTCTCTTGCAGCCTTGAACAAAGCTTGTTACTGTTGGTGAACATATCTGCCTTCCTTGGCATCTTTCCGTTTCATTCTTAGGATTCCTTATGTTTTTAACATACTAAAAATAATTTCTTCTTATTGCTGCTAATTCTGCTGACCCTTGTATCCTTTGACTTTTATCAGTTTTCTACAATTCTTAGTTCCTCGTTTTTATCAGTAGTTTTCAGTTCTCTTCCTCTTTCCATCCCTATTCATCTATTTTATTTATACATAGTTAGCATTGATAAATAGCTGCTTTTCCTTTTCTCACCATTTTACCCACTGGCTTGCTCTTTCTTAATTGTGTCCTTCTGAGCTAATTAGTAATGCTTTCAGTATCAATCACAACTTTCTGTTTACAATCTTTGTACTGCTGTAAGTGGCAAGATTGGTTTAGCCAAGAACTCTGCAAAAGCAGCCAAATCCAGGGCAAACGAAGGGCCAGGACAGAAAGAAAGCTAAAGATGTCCTTTACATTTCACTCGACTCTTGACTCCGTCCGAATGCCCGAGGATGGTGACTGACAAATTTCCACTTGTCCTTAGGATGACTGAGGTGGATATAAATAAACCACGACATGTGACCTAGCAAGGAGTGCGAGGGCTTGAAATCCCATCCCAAATAATCAATCCCACTGCAATTTCCTAAGCAAGATTGGGGAAGGGATAAGAGTCAGCTGTACTGAGCAGCAGTGATTAGCCTCATTTACCCTGCACTGCCTGGGAATGGCGAGGCTGTATGGGTGTAGAAGGGACCAGCTGAACAAAAACCTTGGAGGGAGGGGATGGAATGAAGGTCTGGCTTTGTTTCAAGGGGACAGAAAGCAGTTGGCCATGAACTGTGCAACTTTAGAGTTTCTGGGCATACTGCTGCTGGTTCATTGCCCGGTCATTGCGGAAATTTTGTGAATGGAAGGGGCAGCTCCTTGCCTAGGAATTTAATTGTGGTTTAATTTTCTGCTGTACTCTTCAGATAGCCATTTTAATCCCATTTTAAAGTGGAGACCTGCGTGTTTCTATGTTGAGTTCTTTCAAACAGAATTAAAAGCGCTCCTAGATTAGACCAAGTCTAAGAGAAGCAGGTTGACCCCATCGCGGTCTCTAGCAAGCTGCTGGCTCACCTTGTGGAAGAGAAAGGTGTGCTTTGGGTTGAGAGCCAGGCTGGTGTTGAGGGATGAGGCACTGGAGCTGTAGATGTGTTTCTTGCTGCAAATGAGTTCCCATGGCAGTGTGACTGGGAGATGTGTGCCTACTGCTGATCAGGGCTGTGCCTGGCTCTGGCTCTCTCTATCAGGCTTTGCTTTTCTGAGCACTTCAAATCAATACAAATTAATAAAAAGAAACTCAACGGCCCATAAACAACATTAGCTATGGAGTTGTTAAAATGCAAGCGGTCAAACTATATTTAATCCACTTTCTCACGTTAATGCTGGGCAAGGGTGTGTATTTAAAAATGCTGCTATTCCATTAGTAACAGATGTTGCTCAAAGGAAACAATAAATGATTCTTACGGAGAGTTCTTCTGGAGGAGGCTTCTTTGGGGCCTTGTGAAGAAGTCAGCTGGGCCATATGTATGTCCCAGCTGCTTGGAGCAGAGCGACTCTGACCTGTGAGCACAGTCAGGGCTAACTCCTGCAACCAAGAGTCCTCCTTTGTTGGGACACACTGGGTCCAGCTGCTGAGAGTCAGGCAGCCGAGCCAGGGAGGTGCCCAAATCTACCCTGTGCTGGCACATGGTTCCTTGAGCCACCTTTTGAGTTGTCAAAAAACAGGCTGAGTTTTGTTATTGCTTTGAGGTCTGTTTGTTCCCAACTTGGACCCTGTCTGGTTTCAAGGTGGCATCTTTGTAGTTCTCTGCAGTTCACCAGAGTTGTTCGTGCTTCTGATGAAATAACACAGTTTAATACTAAATGGTATACCTGTGTTCTCTGGGGAGTGTATCCTCTTGTAGGGTTCATTTCAGTGATTCCCAGTGACAAGACGAGGGGCACAAGCTGGAACGTAGGAAGTTTCATTCAAATATGAGGGGAAACTTCTTTAGGGTGAGGGTGACAGAGCCCTGGCAGAGGCTGCCCAGGGAGGGTGTGGAGTCCCCTTCTCTGGAGACCTCCAAGACCCGCCTGGATGCAGCCCTGAGTGATGTGCTCTGGGCAATCCTGCTTTAGCAGAGGAGTTGGACTGGATGATCTTTAGAGGTCCGTTCCAACTCTGGCAATTCTGTGATTTCAGTATAATCCCTACTTCCAGTGTTACTACTTCTGCCCTGCTTTGTGTGTCAGACTTATCTGGTCTGACATAATTGTCCAGTTTTAATTATTTTGTGAGTTCTGGCATAATCTGTCACAGTGCTGAAGTATCTCCTTTCTACTTCATTTCTGTAGAGACATGGAATGATTCTCTCTCTGGTAATAAGGCTCAGCCCGGTCACTCAAGTTCCAGGGAGCTGCTGAAAGCAAAAATCTCTCTCTGCCTCAACTGCAGCACCCAACAAGTAAGTAAAAACATGGACTTCCTTTGTGACACATGAAAAAGTGCTACATTTTGATATAGACACAGTGGGGCATCTTCCCTGCAGTCTCAGTGTCACAGGACTGGAAGAGGTGAGGGGAAGAGGGGATATGGGAGGACTTCGTACACATCTCTGTGGAGAGCTTCCACCAACACTACCCTTTGTTACAGGATGCTTACAACCTGGCTACTGTGTCCTACTTCACCCCTGGTGTCTCAAAGGAGCCTAAAAACCAGCATCTTTTCTGGTTAGGACCTCCCTTCACAGAAGAGCTGTGTGAAGAGGAGGGAGAAGCTGAGAACAGAACTAGGCCAACAGGTTTGGGGCTTTCTTTTGGTTGAAGCAAAGACCAAGTTTCTCCTCGATAGCCTACGTTTCAGGAAAACATCCTCCTGTGGACAGATGCGTGCCTATTTAGATCTCTCTTCTTTCCCTAATATGTGTGTGAGTTGTGTACATGTACATACACCTATATACCATAACCACCCACGCCTCTTCCTATTGAAATGTTTTTTAAACATTTGTGATTATACAGCACCTTGTAAAGAATCAAGAAGTTCATAATTATTTATAAAGTTAATACTTATAATGAAACGGTTGCACTTTGATGTCTGTATATGTTTTCTAAGCTAGGATGACCTATATTGTAGAGGTATTATGTATACTAGGTGATGCAGGGATTGGCTTGGGAATTACCCATGTTTAATGAACACTAAAATTAGAATTTGACTGAAATCCACATAAATGGCTCGACAGCAAGTTCGACTGCCCCTGGGGAGCTGTGGGCAGCTCAAATTTACCCACAGGCATTTTTGAAAATGTTTTTTTTGAATCAGCATAGTGTGCTTTTTGGAGCAGAGAGTGCAGCTTGCACTTTAAACTCCCTTCTCTTCACCTTGTCCCCCATTTTGGTGTTGAAAAGCCCTCCGTGGAGAGCAGGGCATGCAGAGTGTTGCAGGTATAATATATGCTACACCGGTGCTTTTTTTGCAGTACTTGCCATGGGAAGTCTTCTGCTTTCCCTGCTCGGTGGCCTCCTTGCTTGGTCTCTTGCTGTTTTGAATTTCCAAATATTTGATCTCTTCTCTATGTGTGTGTACTTTGGACAGTGCAAAACTTGGTCTAGCTTGTTTATGTCTTGCTGTCCACCACACTGCAGCACTAAAAGATGCAAGCACAATCAATCCGAGCTTTTAGAGATGAGGAATTTTTTTTTGTTTTCATGTTAGAGGCTCACTCTTTCACTCTGGGGAAGGATAAATCTACCTGCTGTGTCTGTCTTTTGCCATAGGAAGGGGCTAAATTATCCTTTAGGAGCCCTGTTTATGTAGTGACTGTTATTTCACAGCCACCAAAAGGAAAAGATTCCAGAAAGAATAATATAAAGTACTTCCCACTTTGCAGTGGTCTAGGAAAAAGGGCAAGTCTTACTTGCCTTGCATCAACCCAAAACTGGAGTGAAGAAAACACCTTATTTCTATCCAGGAAGGATGACTAGAAGGAAGCAGCCCTTTGCTCCTTTTGCTTTGTCCCAGCAGCTAACTGGTGACACCGAGCTGTGCCAGGGCTGTGATTTTGGGGTGTTGGGGTTATAAGGAACAAGACAATGGACCCCTTGGCTATTGCAGCCAGGCGGGAGCAGTTAGAGCTTGTGGCCTGTTTAATTCACAGTTCAGTTGTGCAAGTGGAGAAATACTGCAATTATAATTGTTGCCCACGGTCAGCGTGAGAATTCTTTGTAAGATGCAAGGAGAAAATTGCTAATTTCAGAAACCAGCGTTCTTCCAGAGAAAACCTTCAGGAATATAAATATTCCAAATCACAAGGGAAATACATCATTTTATTGGTGGGTTTGTCTGCAGGACTTTGATTTGTCCTAAGAGGCATGTATCTTCTTCTAGGATGTACCTTTGAGGAAGCTCTATGTAAAGTGGAAATGTATAGCACTGGTTTTGAGCTGGTTTATTGGAGTTTGTGACGTGACATGGCTGTAAAGAAGTCAGTTGAGCAGTACCTTGTTAATTGGCATACTCTCATTTTGGGATTTTTGCAGCTGTATGCTCCTAAACCTGAACCATAACCCAGCCTTTTAAAACTTAAGTCTACATTGTTGCTTTTCTTTTCTTTTTCTTTCTTTCTTTACTTTCCTCCCAGTTTTGTCTTCCCTCATAGCTGTAGGGTGTTGGCTTGGCTGGAAACAGACAAGCCCTTTTATTTCTTTTGACTGCTTCTGCAAAGCTTGATGGGGAATTTGCATAATCAATGAGGTAACCCTGTCACCCCAAACATGGAGTCTTTAAAGGGAATAGTTTTATGCAAATGAGATATTGATGGGGTAATGATTAATTGGCCCCAAGCCTTTGTTAATATGCAATTGTTGTAGTGTAACATGCATTTGTAATTATTTTGGTTTGGTTGTTCAAACAAGTGGTGGGCACTTAATTGCTTGCAGCAATTGACGAGACAGGATATCAGAGAGAAAACCAAAGGGCTGGCTGAGGTGTTATCTGATATAATGTTAGATTTCCTTCGTGTATATTGCCTTACAGCGGGACAATTCGTAGGTGATAAAAATCAGTGCAACTCTCTTGGAGGATATAGAACTATTTGGGCTTCCAGCAGCTGAGGGTGGGATTTGAAATGTTCCCTAATTCAGATTTCAGTGCTGTGTTTGGTGTTGACCATCTGGGAGTTAGGATGGTGAGCTGTGTTGTTTGTTGCCATCGGTTATCATTATTAAAAAGAAACCGCTTTGGTTCCAATGGTTGCAATGAGTTAAAAGTGTGCGTTAGTGAGAAGCTGCTTGGAAGACTGTTTGAAGCAAACAAATAAGTATCTGAGCTACTTTATATTCTCCAAGGTGCTTCTCTGCTCCATGTGGCTTCCCAGCGACCTTGATATCCTTTTCCCATTCGTTTTGCCTCTAGATCTGTATTTAGCAGACAGGGAAAAAAGCCTGTGTATTTGGAAGTGAAGAACACTCCATCTCCAAGTGCATTTAAGCTACTGACTCTGCCAGTTTTTGGTAGCATGTGAATTTACTACATCTCAGGAGATGAGTGAATACTGAGTGAAGAAACGCTGAGGGAGGTTTCTGTGCCAAACCCAGACCTTCAGGGAGCATCTCCTTGTCCCTCCCGTGCCGCTCCGGGCAAAGAGGCCACAGCCGGGTCATCCCTTGGACCCACACAAGGAATCTTCTCATCTCAGGAGATATCCATGTGTGTGAAACTTGGTTGAGGAGCAGACACAGCTCTTGGTGATGGCTCCTGTTGTTTCTGAGCCTAAGCCCTATTAAGAATACCAAGTTTTCATGCAGCATTTTTAGGCTAAATGCAAAGCATATCCATAAATTGCATCCTAGAAATACATGTTCATCATATTCTATCTCAGGCCATAGTGTGTAAAAAAAAGACAAAAAAACCAACCAAACAAAAAAAAACCCAAAACCCAAAAAAACCCCCATAGTCCTATCTTAGAGACACCACTATACATCTGAAAAAATGTTATTGTAGTGAAGGAAGTCTCTCAGTTTACACTGGCCCAGAAAGCCTAATCCACAGTCTTTATTCTCCGTAAGATTGCATATATATTTTAAGTACAATATATAATTTTAAACTATATTTTTTTTATCCCTAAGAATGTTTGTAGGATAAATAAAAAATTTGCATGATAAAGCAGACGAGCAATTCGGAGATGTTGTGGTCTCCTGGGTAAATTTGAATTTAAGCAGGTATTGTTATGCATTTACAGAAACGTACATTGAGAGAACTTTCTTTAAGTATTATACCAATACCCCAGAACAGTTATAAAAATTTAAGCTTCATAAACTGCTTAACTTGTGTTTTCTTAATGCTCTTGTGGTTTAAAGAAGCTGAAATGTCTTAGTATTACTATTCTTTAGAATCATGTTCTCTTCAACTTCTCCACCAAACTTCAAGCAGCTGCTTGTGAGGAAGTTACAGAATAAACCCCAAAAGAAATGTTTCTCAGTGGAAATGTGGACACAATATTTGCTATAGTGGTAAAATGCACGCAGCCCCTGTGCCACATCTGTAATCAAAAATGACAGCACCTCACCTATCTGGAACATAAGACATGAGGATGCCAGCTCTGTCATCAATCTTTGGTTATATTTCATCAGAACAAGACTATTGTCTGTGCTTAAGCTAATCATGGGCACTACAATAATTATTAAAACAAACCCTCGGATATTGCTTCCTGCTAAAAGGGTAGTGACAGGGTTTCACGTGAAATCAATCTCAAGATTAAACAAAAGAGATCATTATAATAAAAGAAGGAACATAATTTAAATCACTGATTATGTGAAGGTGGTACAGAAAAATGATCCTTTCTGTTCACGCTCTTGAGTAGCTTTATGGGAAATATGTGCAGTGTGTGGTCAAATTGTTTAAAACGCTGGACTGTCATCTCCCCGAGGCAGGCTGGTGGTGCCTTTCTTTTTGTCACTGTAACTATTAAAAACCTTAGCCCGGAGAGCTAATGAAGATGAGATTATTGTGAAGTTAATTGTGGAAAATACCCACAGTGGTAATAAAAGGGACAGAATTGGGAATGGGAAGTAAATTCCAACTGCAATTTGCTTTTTCCTTTATTTTCAAAATCTCGAAACTAAAGTTGCACGGTTGCTTTTGTCACATCCTGCTGCCCGGTGAATTCTGCAGTGTGGAGTCGGGAGCACTGATGGCTGAGCACCTTGCCCTAAGGACCAAGACCTCGCTGGTCCATGTGGAAGATCTCAAAGCCAGGGGCAGCAGGTCTGACCTCTGAAATGCTGGGACCCACGTGTGCTGCTGCCTGGGGCAGCAGGCAACGTGTGGAGCCCTTTTAGTGACTTCATTATTATTTCCCTGGTAGGTAGAAATCCAGAATAACTGATTTTTTTTTTCATGTTCTAAGGAGAGGTGGGAGGAGCAGCAGTTCAGGCAATGGACATGGCAATATCAGTATATGTAGAGCGGTTTATTTTGTTTTTTTCATCAGAGGCATTCTCCTCGGGCTGTCTTTAAGAAGCAAAACAGTATGAAAAATGTGTGTTCTGTGCTAAGATTTGCCACATCCCTGTGCATTCTCGTACAACAGAGTAACCCAGGATCCTGTGAGAAAGTTACCTACTGCCCCAAATCCGAAGGTGATATCTATGATATTGCAAAGTATATGTTGGTAGGAGCGTGTGAGGGACTCTAAATCAGTGGAGGTTGAAGCAGTTCTGATCAGAGACCTGTTTTGACATAAACTTCCACGCTCTTATTAGCTGCTTTTCCCAATTCCTCCCAATCAGTCTCCCACTGCACCAAGTGTGGAGTTTGAGGGTTCTTCTGCCTTAAACTGTCTTGGAAGCTGGTAATTTCCTCAGCCAAACACCTGACCTCCAGGGACATCTCTGGGAACTAGTGTCAGCCCACATCCTTCCCCACCCCCTAAGGGCTCGAGGAGTATTTGCTTTGGCAGGAAGCTTTTGGGGCAGGAGAATCCAGTCGTTAAACTGCACCTTGGGTTCTGCTGGTAATACAGAAGGTGGACACAATAGAGTAGATTCCATCTGCAATAATTTGCTCTCGCTGGGGAGAAAAAAAAGTAACTGCATGCATTATGGTGAACACAGAGTTAGGAGACTAAGCATTTAGTTTCTGATGGATGACTGTGTAGATGTGATGAATGTTAGAATGGTTGCGACAATAATGATTGTATGTTGTCCAAGAGGTTGCATTAATTTAATTAGATTTGTTCTGGAGTCTGAGATGACCTGCCTCTACACAGTGTCTTAAGCAGCCAACACGCACTGGAGGTGTATGAGGAGGGGGGGCTGTCTTTTTTTACTTCATAGACAATAAATTCTAGATCAAAGCGAAAACAAGCAATGATATGTGTAATTTTTTAACAGAAACTCTATAAATATTCAGTGCTGCTGTTTGGCAACATTAAGAAATCACTGAAAAATGCAGTCATTGCTAAATGTGTTCATTTGAGAGGTTTGCTGTTACAAATGTGAATCTTCAAAGGCCGTGAAACTTAACAATGGCTTTTCAGTATTAGACAGAGAGTTAATTATAACATCTATCACACAAGCGAGGTAACTAAACCAGATCCCTACACCTCTTTAGTTTTTCAGCTTGTTGAGTGAACGTTGTCAGGAGGAATTTGCCTGGGTGCACGTGCCTGGTGATGTTATCAAGGGGTCTGGTGGGGGCAGAGCTTTAATACTGTTTCAGAGACCTGAGCCAGCGCAGTGGGATTGGCAGAGACAGTGACAGAGGTGACCACAGCAGGTCCTGACAGTTTGAATGCAGAATTATACAGTGCAGTGACAAAGTGTTCAGTTTATTTAGACCGGGGAACGCGACGTGTGGGAGACAAAGGAGAACGCAAGGAAAAGGTTAAGTTACCGAAATTTTAATTGAGCTCTGAGTGACTGTTTTTGAATAATTGGTTGTGTCAAAACATAATGATTACTGGCTTGGGAAGCTGCAGCCTTTCACCCCTAGGTCGCTGGCTCAAATCTGGACTGTGCTGGTTGTAATGACTGAAGTTCGATACAGGCTAATGTGAAATGAATCGCTGATCTCTGCCCAGCCTCTACTGGGTGAGCATCTGCATCACCAACAGCAGCATCCAGAAGTCATCTCCTCCTTTTTTTGGTAAACTCCCCACTGTGAATTGGTTGAGACCTTGCACTATTTCTCCAGGAGCTTTATTATTGCGGTGGAAAGATCAGAACTTTGCTTTTCAGTGTTTCCTGCCTGGTGAATTTTGTGTGCATTGGGTGAAACCTTAGCAATCCTTCAGTAGTTGTAGGGAGCCCTTCGCAGCACTAACAGGACTATTGGCAACCTGGGCACCAGTATTAATTACCGAGGATTATTCTCTAGGGTCTGGGCACAATCATTTCACTCCTTATTTAAGAATATTTTTGAGTCTTCATCTTCCAGAGACAGGGAAATAAAAATAATAGTCATTGCACAGACATTAACCCCCACTATCATGCCCCTACCTGTGTTGTTAGTAATTTTTTCTGCTGCTGAAAGAAAAGATGCCTTGTTGGAAGTCCTCCAGAACACAATGAATATTTCTGAATATGCCTGGCCCTGAGCTGCTCCTGCCAAAAACATGCTGTTCTGTAGGCAATGGGAGCTTGGAGAAAGGACTTTTTGTGATGTAAAGCAATCCAGCGATCACTGGGTTTCACCATCCGAAGTGTATTTTGCTGGGAGCAAGGAGCAGATGAAAAGTTTGTGCATCCCAGAATAAATTGTAGAAAAGTACCTCTAGGCTGCCAGGGTATTTTCTGTGAATGCAGGTTGGCCTTTTCATGGTGCTAAAATGCCTAGATTTTGTTGGCACCTTTGAAAAATTCCCCATCTCCCAGACAGGCAGCCCAGATGAGAAACATTAACGAACTTTTAAGTTGATGACGATTGTTTCCAAAGAAACCAGCTCAGTTTTAGCAGCTTAAGGCCATTCCTGGCTTGTGTATCTGGGGAGAAGTACCTTTTATGCTGTAGTTTAGTCACGGATTTCAAAACCAAGAGAGGCTTCTCCACTGACTCAGCATACCTGGAGAGGATGTTGAATCAGTATCAGTTTCATGAGTTCCCGGAATCTTTGTTTCTTGTTACCTGAGTTATTTGGTGTTGAGTCACTTTATACTCTTCGGCGTCAATGGAGGAAGGTGTAAAAATGCAGTTTCTCCTATTTCCTATTCCACTGTGTTACCCAAACAGCTGGATCTTCACGCAGACTCTCGTGGGAATGGCGAAGGTTATGAACCAAGCTGTTCGACTGGTTTGTGGGCCCTCTCCAGACACATTCCAGCTGAGAGCGCTGGCATTTGAATGAGTGAAGGTCTTGACATCTTAATTCTGGACTAGCAGGTATCATTCCCCATGCAAATATAATTTCTTAGAGCGTGAGTGAGTAACATATGTCCAGCCCCCGCACTGCAGAAGCCCAAGAGAATGGGCAACTGAAGTCCAAAAGCCAAACATATTTCCTGATTAATTGGGCCCTTGAGGCTTTTGGGTGACATTAAAGAATCTGCCAGTCATTTCCCCCCCCACCATCACCTCTTCTTTTAGATAGGGAGTAATAAAATAACATGAAATCTGCTTTCAAGACCTCATTACGATGAAGTACTTCAGTCCAGATGCTTTGTACCTTCTGTAAGACTTCATCCTGGGAGGGGCAGGGTGCGTACCTTGAATGTCTACTTCAGCTGCAGAGCTTAGATGGTTTTCTTCCAGCTAGGGGTACTGACTTGCACATATTCTGGAGCTGATGGAAGGAGGAGATAGCTTTGGGGATGAAAGATTGGAATTAGGTAGCCATTTTCTAAAGACAGATAATACCTGCAGATTTAAGAGGTTAGTGGATTTTTTAAAAAGTGTGATTCTAACCCTCTTTTGCCCACTTCATGGGGAACAGCCTTGAGGTGTTAATTGCCTTGATGCTCAGAGGTCAGGGAGAGTAGACGTTTTATCTCCTCTGGATCTGCAGTGCCCTGCAGGTATGCAGGGCAGGATGCTGAGCAGCTTGTGTTTGTGTGGTGAGAAAGAAATGACCCCATCTCCAAGAATGCAAATAGCACCATGTTTTTGTCTTTTTTTCACATAATAGATTATTTTCCCTGTGTGGTCTGGACCAAGAGTGGTGACTGTCCAAGCAACAATTCAGTGTTTTTACATAATTCTATATTTTTGTTTATTTTTAACTAGTAAGGATGTCACGACTGAATACCAGCACCATGTGCGATGAATCTTGCCACCTCTGGCTGGGTCTGAGAAGTCTTACTGTGTCATCTAGTGATAGGATGAGGGGTTATGGTTTTAAATTGGAAGAGAGGAGATTTAGATTAGATATTAGGAAGAAGTTCTTTCCTGTGGGGGTGGTGAGGCACTGGAACAAGTTGCCCAGAGAAGCTGTTGATGCCCCATCCCTGTAGAGGTTCAAGGCCAGGCTGGATGGGGCTTTGAGCAACCTGCTCTGGTGGGAGGTGTCCCTGCCCATGGCAGGGGGTTTGGAACTTGATGATCTTTAAGGTCCCTTCCAACTCTAACCATTCTATGATTCCATGATCCTGATCCTAGAGGGAATTCTTTCCCTTTTATAACTTCCCTGCAGAAGTTGCCTGTGTGGGTTCAGCTGACCATTACGATTCAGCCCCTGCCTGCTTGGCCTTTCCCCAACCCTGGTGAGATAGGAAATCCTGGCATGGGATCAGGAAGGACCATGGTTTTTCTGTTGCCTTTTCCATGGGATGTAGCATGTTTTTATATGCTGTGTATCAGGGGGAGAGTTCCCCGATGGGGGATAACACTTCACAACGAAGTGACAACCTCTTGGTATCCTTGTAAAATCCCACCCAGTTAAAGGGAACCGGAGAGGACATATATGGCTATTAAAGTAAAACATAACTGCCTGTCAGGGAAAAGTAGTGACAACATGCACCAAAAGCTCCGCCATCTAATGCCTGTCAGCAGGAGCGGGTAGTTTTTAACGTCGTTCATATTCCTCAACGAACGTGCTTGAATTGGCAGAGACAAGGATGGAGTTGACACGGGCAGGTTCTGTCAGCTCAAATCCAGAGGTGAACTGTGAGCATCCCAAACCCGGTCCTGACAGCTGCATCCAGGCGCAGGCAGGGTTGGGAAGCTGTGGGAGGGCAGGGGAGGTGCCGGCCTGAGCATCGCCTTCTCCCAAAGAGGCAACAGCCGCCTTGAGTAGGAAAAAAAAAACCAAAAAGGAAAGGGGGCAGGGAGGGAGAAGGAACAACAGAAAACATCGCCTATTATGTTTCATGTCAATGTTGCTGTCATTAGGTAGTCGGAAAGATTTCAAACGGATAAACTCCCCTTTGGGATGGCAGACCGCCTTGGCAGCCAATTTTAGGCCTTGATTTGATTGATAAACTCTTTGTGACAAGGAAGGATAAAAGAGGCCCCTAGTTTGGTACATATAAATAGGAAATTAGCTGGCAAAGTTGTCAAAGATAATTAACTCTCTGATTCTGTGTGTCTATTCAGGTTGACATACTGAAATTATTTAGAAATGCACATGTCAACGCTCTGACAGAATTTGGTGCTGATCAGATAAACAGTTTTTGAGATGCCTGATTGTAAAATGATGTAAGAGCTTAGCTGGTGGTTTTATCATTATGCATTCTCTTAGCAGCAGCAGGTATCAAACAGCAACACCAGCCTTTAATGTGCTCGATACAGAGAGCAGGAGACAAAGTTAAGTGCGCTACTTCGCAGCACTTAGCTCGCTTGTTTTCTTCCTTGCCCCTAGGTTAAAAAAAACAACCAACTAATAATGTGCTAAATTCCTGGCTGTTCATCTGCTCCTCATCCTTTCCCCAAGCACAACTGGAAGTAAGAAAGATAAGGGTCTATGAGACAGGAGGTCTGAAAGCCGTGGCATTTTGTTACTTCTTCAGAAGAGGTAAAGTACTCACTGCTGTAATCCCAAACTCCAAGATTGGCAAGGTTAGGAAAGTGCAGCAGGAAAAAATCGGTGACTCTGAACAATATCTTTATAGTGGCTCCTATTAAAGCAATGACAGAGAACAACAAATATATTTAGCCTTGCAAACTCAGCGTCTTACCCACTGTCCCTTCTTTACAGCCTGTCTGGAGTGGTCGGTGTAGCGCTACGGTTGCGGGAAGTGTCTGGAGTGTACCTTCTGAATGGGATTTGATTTCCAAGTTCCATCAGTGTCCTTGGAAAAGTTAAACTCAGTGTGTGTACGCTTGTACAGCAGATGTGAAGGCACAGTAGTCTTTCAGAGGAACTTGACTTTGATTCTTTCTTGGAGCTTTCCTCCATCTGAAAGTGTTTTTTTTCAGCCTCCAAAACCAGCTGCTCCTTGGCAGTGTGAGGGTCTGGGCACCGTAACATCTGTCTTGAACATGGTATCGATGGAATAGAACTGGCTGTAGTTTTTCTTAGAGCTCTAGGAGCTTTGTGTAGGTTGTAGGCTGTAACGATGGTGCCAGAAAGCACCATCACCCCAGTTTCTGTCAGTGGGTGCTATGGCAGCATCTCATCACCTCGCCACGCTGCTCTCTGCAAAATCTTGGGATTTTTAAGCCTGCAGAGTCTAAACTCAGTCTGGGCACTGACTGTCAAATCTTGCAGCTTTCTGTCACGTCCTGAAACCTGGCAATCAGTCTGGGATTTTACCCTGGGATCTAAGGCCTAGACAGCCAGCTTTGCTTGAATGCTCCCCTCTCAAGAACCTTGCCCATGTTGTGACTGCTTGATTAGGGGGAGACAGGGAGGAATGGGGAAGGAAGTAGAAAGAAAATGAATAAAGGGTTGGTATGACAGGCTGTTTTGTTTACCTAGGAGGGATAAAGGGGACAGTGCTACAAACCACTAAAAAATTAGCAGGTGTCTTACATGCAGAGTCTCTACCGTGCTTTGCCTGAAGTGCATAAAGCTGTCCCTGTAACCTCCTTAAGGTACCACTGCTCTCTGAAGCACTGACCACTCTCCTGCCCTTTCTATGCCTTTCCAACCTCGGCTTTCCAGGGAACGTGGCCACGTGAAATGTTTCTGCCACACGGAGAGCGAGAGGTGGCATGTTCAAGTCAGGACCCTTGTGCCTCTCAGCTAAACCAGCTGTAATATACGCAAACCCTGGCTTTGATTGTGCTGTTGATGTGGAGCTCCAGCATCTTCCAAGGACCTACCCCAAAACCATACCGTGTACGTAACCTCCCACGGGATTCACAAAGGGTAGGCACAGGTTCTCTGCAGCTCAATACTGATGAATGTGCTACTGTCCTCTGTGTCAAAATGATAATGGCACACGCATTATTCTTCCTGAGAGCCCTGCAGTTCCTTTTTATCATATTTTGCACTCATTTGTACAATGAACAATCTCCTGCCTCCCATCACTTACTTACACACCAAGAAGCTTTTTGTCTGTTTATAAATAGGGTCTCACTTGACATAACACAATTCATGATATTATTTCCTCATCCATAAGCATTTCTGTAGTGCTCATTTCTGCATTTACATTCTGCAACTACCTTGTACAAGTAGGCACCCCAGGGGCCAGGAATTGGGCTTTAGCAGTCAGATCTTATTTTTCCCCCTTTTTTTGCTGTTCACCTTAACAAGAGAGTTCAAGAATGATGAAGGTCTGTGGTGGTTAATAAGGGAATGGATGCAGGTACCTATTCTAAGAGCAGGAATGGGCAAGTGCTTTTTAAAAAGATAGCCTAAACACTGATGTCTTTGCTTTATTATGTTCATCATGTCTAATTCATACCTCCCAGCACATGACAGCGGGGGTCTGTTCATAAAGGAACTGCTATTCTCATGTATAATGCAGCATTATCTAACGTTCCATATAGATTACTGGTTTAGGATGAGTTCTGGCAGAGCTGCACGCCCCTGTGTTGCGTGGTGTCTATTGTACAAGAGGTTTGTAACTTATGCCCTTGGTTTCAATTGTGATAAACTGGAAGGAAATGTACTTTTCTCGAGTGGCTCTTGTTAGAGCTTAGTTGAAATGTAGCATCTTACAGAGACTGCGTTTATACACAATTTGATGATGAAGGCTCTGCTGCAGGCAACCTGGAAACATGAAATAGGGCTTTAATCATAACGCTTCCACTTTTTTCCATTGGGAGCTGTAGGGATGTGGTGCCTTGGAATGGTGACCTGCTTTTATTTTGATGCTCGATATGGATTTGTGTGCCTGGGCTTAGGTACACAATCATAGAATAGTTTGGGGTGGACGGAACCTTTAAAAGCCATCTAGTCCGACCCCCTTGCAATGAGCAGGGACATCTTTAACTAGATCAGGTTGCTCAGAGACCCATCCAACCTGACCTGGAATATTTCCAAGGATGGGGCATCTCCCACCTCTCTGGACAACCTTGGCCAGGGTTTCACCACCCTCGATGTGAAAAAAAAATCTTCCTTCTATTTAGTCTGAATCTACTGTCTTTTAGTTGAAAATTGTTACTCCTTGTCCTGTTGTAACAGGCCTTACTAAGAAGTTTGTCCCCATCTTTCTTATAAGCCCTCTTTAAGTATGGAAAGGGTCGCTACAAGGTCTCCTCAAAGCCTTCTCTTCTCCAGGCTGAATGACCCTAACTCTCTCAGCCTGTCCTCACAGCAGAGCGGCTCCAACCCTCTGAGCATCTTCGTGGTCATCCTCTCTGGACCTGCTCCAACAGGTCCATGCCCTTCTTATCTTGAGGGCTCCAACACTGCAGGTGGGGTCTCACCAGAGTGGAGTAAGGGAGTAGAATCATCTCCCTGGTCCTGCTGGCCACATTTCTTTAGATATAGTTGGCTTTCTGGGCTGCGAGTGCGTGTTGTCAACTCATTCCCAGCTCTTCAGCCATTGGTACTTCCAAGTGCACCTCGGCAGGGCTGCTCTCAATCCCTTCATCACCCAGCCTCTACTGATACGAGGGGTTGTCCCTACCCAGTTGCAGGACCCTGTACTTGGCCTGGTTGAACCTCATGAGGTTCATATGGGTCCACTTCTTGAGCTTGTCCGGGTCCCTCTAGATGGCGTCCCGTCCCTCAGGCATGTCAGCTGCACCACTCAGCTTGGTGCCATCTGCACCCTCTTGCTGCACAAGTTGAAATACAGGAAATTTTGTCTAAATAGAAGATACTTTTTTTTCAGTAAGAGGGTGATCAAGCAGTGGAGCATGTTAACCAGAGAGTGCGTGAAGTCTCCATCTTTTGAGATAATTAAATCTTACTGGATGTGCTCCAGAGTGGTCTGCTGGAATTGACCCTGCTTGAACAGTGGGATTAGACTAGACTGTCACCAGAGTTCCCTTCTGACCCCACCATTCTGTGGTCCTGTGAGCATTTCCCATGCAATTAGGAACACATCTCATGGCATGAAGTTGTCTTTTCCACAAAAGACAAACATTCTTCTAAGGAGAAGTGCATAGGTTATTATGTCCTGGAGCAGAAGTAACTTCCTCATAACTTGTTGGCAGATGCTTGACACATCTGTTTGCTTTAGACTTCCACTGAAGAGACATTTCTGTTCCTGCATCACATGTGTCAAATTCGGCTTCTGGGGAAATGTACAGATGTTCACACACAGAGAAGAAAAAACCCATGCCACAGGAGTATGTCATGGTCGTTGATACATCGTGCAATGTATTAATGAGGAAAACATGTTTCCTTTAATTAAAACGTTTTGCTTGCCTAGGCTTAAGATATGTTTTGATTTCAACAGGCTTTTATATGTGTGTGGTTAAATAAACACGTTGGATGTGTGTGCGCGCAGTGACGCCCACACGCTGCTCTTTCCATCCAGCCCTAAGAATTAGCCCCATGTTGATGGTGAGGTTGTTGCAGGGATCCTTTTTTTTTTTAGGAAGCTGCGTGCCAATACTTCTGTTGCCTTTCATCTGCTCAGGAAAGTAGTTGGAATACTTAGGAAGCCTCTAGACTGTTCCCTAGGAGTCAAGTGGCAAATATCTGAAGAGCAGGGTAAGTGCTGGGGAGCAGTGGGGAAATAAACAGGGTGAGAAAGATCTCCCTGCTCTCCTTCAGCTTGTTATTCTTGAAGAATTTAAAAAAACAGTAGCTATTCCATTTGATTTCCATGTGTCGGCCACGTGATCTTGGTGTCTGTATGTATCCTTTTTCCATTTCTCTGTTATTTGATTTCCAGACAGGATTCTGTGTGTTTCAAAGGTGCAGAATGTGTTACTTTTAGTGGATTTGGGAGCTTGAATCTTCTCTAACAGGGTATCTTAATTCTTCTTTTTCATCCAGTTCCAGGCCTGACAAAATTCTTACCTGTTTTCCTCCTCTCCTGTAATGACAAGTTTTCCTTTTCCATCAAATGGGACAAAATGTGTGGTCTTGAACGATCAATCTCTGATGGTTGTGCTTCTGCAGTCACACTGTCACTGGGGGGTTTTGTAGCCTCCTGCTCTGCACATGGGACCCAAAGAGTTCAAGCTGTGAATAATCCAGTCTTCTTCCAGCAGTACTGAGGTGCCAACTACCTTGAAAACTTGGGATACCCTTGTGGTGTCTGACTTCAACCTCCTCTGTGCCAGAAGCCTTGTAGAGTTCTATGGAAGCTGGTGTCCAGTTTTGGGCTCCAAGGTGAGGATCCAAGCCTGAAGCTGCTTTTTGAGATGACTCGCGACCATCAGCAAGAGCACGTCTCACTAGCTGAGATACATCCTGTTCCCCCAAAAAGATGAATATTGAAGCATTTCAGGTATCACCCTCTGGTAACTTGGCACATGTATTTCCCTAAATGACTCGCGTTACACAGAGGGAACAAACATCTCGGCGTTCAGGGCCCACATCTGTTCCACAGCTGCAACAAACATCAAATTTATCGTCGGCTTTTGTGATGCAGGGTAAACTATGACAAATCTTGTCTTCCTAGCTAATTAATGAAAGGTCTTGGGAATATCTCAGCTTGAGAAGAGGAATGCAGGAATGGAAAAAGGAAACTACTATGGAAATTTTTTCTACACTAGAAGGAAAAAATGACCCTTAGTAGCAAAGAAAGAATAGAAAATAGGTTTTTTCAAACATCTTTTAGAAAACAGAATTACAAAATCAATGGATAAAAGGCAATTGGCTGGATCTGCTGGTGATTTGGGTTTTAGTAGTGCATTTGATGTGGTTTCTTATGGCATTCCTGCTTGCAAAACAAGTTTACACATTGGTTTGGGTATAAACATCGTGTCGTAAGGACTGCAAACTGGCTGAAGGATAATTATTAACAGCAGCGTATTGTGTTTTGGGGAGGTGTTTACCAGAGGCTGGCACCAAGATGGGATTGATGTTGATTCTTAGCTACCGGTAATGATCTGAGAGAAGGCTGTGCTGATAAAATCTTTAGATGACACTCACTTGGGAGATGGAGTGAACAGTGAAGCTGCCCAGATATGTCCAAATAGACCTGTAGAAGATGACCATATGAACAGAAAACAGCACCATGCTGTGCAATCTGGAAAACGAGAAGCAAATACATAAGGGGGGAACTTAGAAGAGCGGTTTTCTGACAGAGACCAGAGGTGATAGATAACAGAAAATTAAATATAAATTTGTCATGCAATAACACAGCAACAAGGAAGTCCTACATGGAATGGGGGATTTTTGTCCAGGATTATATTCCCCCTGAGGAGAGCATGCTCTGTTTTGGGCATCTCAAGACTAGACTGGGTAGAAATTCAGAGAAAATCAGTGAGTTTGTGAGTACATGTGGCGGTGTTTATGTGCACACAAGTGACAGTGGCTCAGTCTCTGAGAACTGAGGAAACTGAGGACGAGGATACGACTGGGTAGAGACTGTGTGTCGGGATGGCAAAGACTTAAACACCGTGGCATTACGGAAAAAACAAGTGGGGCTTTATTAAGGGGTTCTTAAGAATAATACAACTGAAGCTACCAACTGGAAAATCAGTGTGGGATATTAATGAAAACATCCTGAATGAATGAGGTCCTTTAGGCTGGAACATTTTCCCTTGGGTCTTGTTAATTGAGTTTGGGGAGCAGTGTGGTGCTGCAGGGATGCAGCTCAGCCTTTCTACTGGAGGGTGGGCGAGTTGGGCTGACTTTTAGAGTGCGTGAACTTCTCAAGCCTGCAAGATGCTGTGCATGTTGGGCTTTCTCTATTTGAAGTATTCCATAGAGCAAACTCCATGTGAAAAAGTCAAAATGGTCCTCACCGTTTTACCTGACACAAGCCACCCGAGGCCTCGCTGGGTTACGTGCTTATTGAAACTCCAGCATCTCCTCTTTGAAAGGTCTGTGCCGTGGTCGAGTGATACAAAATACGTGGGATGGTGTGACCCTTCTGCACATCCAGAGGCCTATGCCATCGCCTCTTGGAGAAACCTGGGTCTGTGCAGACAGGGCTGAGGAAGCGTGGACAGACAGATTAATGTGAATTTGTGCGGTTCGTTGGCTGTGTGGAGCTTGAACAATCAAATCCCTTCAGTTCACTCTGCTAACTGGATTGCTTATGACAAAATCATAGCTTTTTCTCCAACCCTTTTTAATCTCCATTTTGAAAAAAATTGGAAATGACACGGTAAAGTAAGACCAATTAACATTAACAATTGCAGTTTATTTGCTTCCACTGTTTTACAGCGTGCAGTCTGGTAGAGCAACATACATTGCTATTTTGGAGACATCAAAATAAATAAGTAAATAAATACATAACCCTGTGGGCTTACAGACTGAGTCAAAGAGCAGGAGATTATTCCTGGCACTGCACTCAGAAAAAATTGTTGCCTTTGAAAACACCAGACATTGACAGTTTTGCATCAGGACAAAATTAGGATGAGGTGAAATCTCTCCATTCACATTGTGCCAATTCAGCAGATGTTTCAGACAATTCTGGAAGGTAAAAAGAAATGAATAGAGACTGAAAACCAAAAACAACCCCAGATCCCTTGAGACAAAGGTTACTATTTCTCTGGCTATTGACTCTCCTTTGTATGTAGTGAGAGGGTTATCTAAGCATTTACATTTATATTTTAGTGCTGTGTAGCCCTTTATATAGAAGTATGCTTATATACTGATGCCCAAGCTTTTAACAAGGCAGGTATGTGTCATTATCTCAATTTTACAGGTAAGGAAACAGAAGCACAAAAAGATGCTAAGACTTGCTGGCAAAGCTCACAGTAAACTGCAGCAGAGCCAAGCACCTGATAGATGATCCTGGGTGTTTGCCTTTGGGCCCTGTCATCTTAATGGTACAAACGTTTTGGATTTAGTTATACTGGAAAAGCAAAGGGCTTATAAAGAAAAAAAATAAAAAAAAAATAATCAAAACACTCCTGAAATTTGCCAACTAAAATCAAAACATTTAATTTAAAAACTTCTAAGAAATAAGTGTCGTGTTATTGTTCTCTGCAAGAGAAATGCTCTCAATTAGAGCTGTATAAATGTTAAGCTATGCCCACCCTCATTTCACAAATGAAAACCAGCTACACTTGAGAGAAGCTCCTAAGAAGAGTTAGTCAGTAAAAATACCAGTGATTATTCTAACTTCTCATATTCTTTTACCAAAACAAAATAACATAAGCTTGGAGACTGACTGACTTCTATCATAAACATTACCATGCTGTGCTTGGACCTCTGGAGATCTGTCGAAAACCAAAATGTTTTGTCTCCAGGTAGGTTTCTGCTAATGGATTTTCCATGCATCCCTTGTTTCAGTTTCTCTTACCACGTGTGGGACTCAGAAACTCATTGCTGCTCTGGGCAGTATCAGTTCCTGCTACTACCTTAAAAAACATCAAGAGGCTGATTGCACATTGCTTTTTTTATTATGCACTGCATATTTTTTGAGGAGAAAGGAGCATTGTTTTCTAGCTTTTAACTTAGTGTTCTGAGGGCAAAAGATAGCAGGCTGGGGAAAGAGCAGGTTCATCTTTCAACCTATTATGTGCTGTGCTGATGTGTTTTAAGTGTGTTCCTAATAGTGAATTTTATTCTTTATTGACATATTCTATTTCAGTTGTATTAACGCTTTGATCCCCAGTCCTTAAAGAGTACTCCACTGCACAGGTTTCTGATTAATCAGGGAGGGAGGAGTGAAAACACTAGGAAAAGAAAAAAAAGAAAAAAAGGCGATCACTGCCAGAGGATCTTCAGCTCTTCTGATAAGCAGTGTCCTTGCAGGACTGCCCAGGAGCAGAGCAACCCCACATGTCTTCTTGCAGATCCTTTGCGTTTCGGTTGAGTAGTTTTCAAAATGCCCTTCCCATTCTTAATTCGATATTGCTTCTATTTAAGAGCTGGAAAGATTAAGCAGAACCTGTATCCCATCTGTACAGCACAAGAAACTGGACAAGAAGGTAACACACCTTTGTGAAAGGTGAGAGAAAAATTGTTTTCCTTTCTTAAAAGCAGGACAGGTCTTATTTCTGCATCCTGGCTTCCTTTCTGGTCCTGCTAATTGTGGTGAAATTGCCCCTCATGTTCACCTGAGTGAGACAGCACTTCGCTAGCTTCAGCGCTCTTCATTTCTGTTCTGTTAAAGTTCTAGAGAGAGTTAGGAAGGTGTTTTTAAAGATGCCTTTATTATTTTTTCCATTTGAACTTAATATTTGCTTACCTTTTACAAATGAAAAACATATACAAGGAATAAAAAGAATAACGGTTTTAAGATTTGTCTAAAAATGTTGGCCTTTTTTATGTGGTAACATTCACTTAATGTTTTCCACTTTTACAGCTATGTGGACTAGAAATCCAAACTTTAGAACAAGCCAACACAAAAATTACCCAGGCTTAGATTCTTGTGCAGTCTCTTGATTTGAGCAACGCTTTAAAAACCACTGGCTATTGCAAGACTCAATAAAATCGTTAGAGGTTGCAACACAGCGTGGGGGGAGCGGCTCGCCTGCTATAAATTTGCCTGCCTCCCTGAAGTCAGTAGAGCTAGGACTCTTTGCAGGAGCTGACATGTCTGTCCCAATATATTTTGACTTGCAATTGTGTTTTTTTTTGATTTAAGGGAAATGGTTAAAGTGTGGCCATCTGGCTCACACTGAAACTGGAGAGGGAGAGCCTCTTTGGCTCCGTTTCCCTTACCAGTAAGTCGGCCTCTGAAGCTTATTCAAAATGTTTTAAAAACAACACACAAATGAATAAAATGAAATAACAAAGAAATGCAGAATGACACTCTGTAAATGCTGGATGATGAAGTAAGATATCAGTTATAATTAGGTGCCGTAGACCAATGTAGATCTCCTTTCCATAACGATAAGGACTCAGCCTAGGTTGAATCCAAGGAAGGTGGCTTGAGGGCAATCCAGAAGGTTGGAGAATTGAGCTCTGGGTGCAGATAAGAAAGTATCTCGTACGTAGTTGACCCAAAGCTGACCACTTTGTGGAGTGTCTAAGCCCTAGATCAAGGAGAGCTTCTTTTCTGGTGTGAAAGCGCAGTCTCCACACTTAGTGCTTCGCTGACCACTTCTTACGATTAGATCAACCTCTCGCTGCCTCTGGCTGCTTTTAAATACACACAAAAAGCCCCAGATTTCACCGAAGCACTGAAATGCACTGACACAGGAAATTATTTTGGTAGAAGATTCAGGTGGAAGTGGCGTGAGTTACCATAGTTACTGTGTTTGGTAAAGGCATAGACCTCCCTTCATCACCCTCACAATCTTTTCTTTAGTTTTGGTTTGACTGTTTATTGCAGTTTTTATTACTTGGTATAGTTTCATGATTACTGGTGCTTCCTCTGAATTTCTATTTTTACCAGCATGTCCTGTACTCAGCTTTAGAATATACAGAATGTTGGCAGTATACAGAATGCTGTATATTCTAGAAAAATTATCCAACTCTCATTGTGGAGTCTTTAACCTGAGGTGTTCACCTACCAAAAAGGCAGAATAACACCAAGAAGATCCATAGTTAGATCATGCCACACAATAAAATGTATGGGTATTTTCATAGTATATTAAGGGTAGATTTTGCCACTCTTATTCTTGCCTGGATTTTCCTTACCTTCTGAGAAACCTCTTTATAAGAATTAAAGTTTCTGTTGGAGCATGTTTTAATCCTGGTAAACAGGGCTGCAACAATCTGACCTCTAGTTCTACTGATACTTTCTGATACTTTTACCAAGTTAGAAACATGTCTTATTCCTTGAACACAGCACCAGTTGCAAGAGAAGTGTCAGTTGCTTTCCAGTACCAGTGAGGTCATTTAAATAAATTCCTAAATATTTTTCACTTTGATAAAGTGAACAATATTTCCAGTATTTGTTTGTCATCATTTTCAGCAGCTAACACACCTGCCTCCTGGTGTTCCAAGAGGAAAGTTGCTCTACTTTTGGGTTGTGTTTTTTCTCCCTATTTTTAATGCCTTTTTACAATAAATTGAACAATGAGCTTCTCCTCAGACATCCCAGCACAGCACTGTGGCACTCTGCTCGCTGCTGCCTTGCTGTGTGAAAAGAACAAAAGCCAATAAGCAGTGATGACAACCATGTAATCCAGCGTTTTGCAGCCCTCTATCTCGGGGAAAAAGCTGCGTTCCAGTGCCGCTCCGGCACAGGTGAATGTCTGCTCCTGTCTGAGACGCAGCAGGAGGCAGAGAGACTTCCAGGATGACTCTTTTACCCTGCTCTTTCCCTTCAGTTCTGTTCAGGCTCTGCAGTACACTGAGATGCTGAAGACTTTTAGTGTCCAAATCAGCATGATAGTCCTTTTGCTGATACTAGTCCTCAGAGGAGGACAAGAAGCATTGAAATGGCTTTCTGGAGAGCACACGCAGGGCAGCGGTGACACATTGCCACTTAAAGTGGTGGGAACCTGGTTCTTCCCAGCTGTTGTACAGTCATTTACTCTCAGGGCAGAGCACAAGCCTACCTAACACAAACGGTATCTGTAGGAAGAACAGATGTAAAAGGGAATCGAGGGAATGGATCAGGGCTTAATGGAGGGACTTTCTTGTTCATTTGAGATGCATGAATGAATACTTTTTATATTGCTTCCTAAATAACTTAGGCTTACAGGACTGTTAACAGTTTAAGCGCTGAGTTTATCGAGGGATGCTGTGGAGAGATCAGGCACAGTCCTGACCAGCCCATGCTACCCAAAGGGATTTCGAAGTGCCCTGATGCAGCAGCCTTTTTAGCCAACCCAGGAGTGCTTTTCCTCATTTAGATGAGGAGCTGTATGGCCCGTGAGCGTTGTATTGCTAGATCAGTGAGGTGAAGCTCAATTGTGTCTGAAGATTGATTCTGAGAGATCTTTCTTCTTAGTTCAAGCAGCACTGAGGCTGCTGCATCCCATCATTGGGTGAGAACAAGGTGATTGTCCTACAAATGGTTTTCTTTACAGTGGAGAATCTGCTATCACAAAGGGACTGTCTATGATTATTCTCAAATTTGTTTCTTGCCTTTCCCTAGAGCAGTAAAGTCAATTTACTTGGAGAAAAGAAAGGGAAATTTTAGTAACCAGTGTGTCTACTATATTCCCACTGCCCCCCACCAGAGACTGAAGGTACGGGTATGCAGAAAACTGGCAGCAGAGGTTTTGATTTTCTTGGGCAATACTAGCACTTCGTTACCATTTCTATGCCTTCACTTCTGTCGAAGTGTTTCATTGCGTGTGATTCTCTGCAGCCACTCTGGCTTGTAGTGCCTTCCGCTCCATTAATCTTTCTTATTGTTTCCAAATTTCTTTTGTTCTCGTTATCAGTACAGGTCATTGAAGTGTATGCCTCAACCAACATCTTAAAATGACCTAAATAGTGATGTAGGTACCTGGTCTTTGAAAGAGCGATGCTGTTTTCTCCTGTGAGTCTAATTATAGTGGCTAATGCATTGATTCATAGGAAAAATGGTCCTGCACAGGAACTATATGGTCAGAACTGCCGAAGGGAGTAGTGAAGAGAAAAATACACTGTGTTAGAGTGAGGTTTGTAGCACCACGTAGCTGCGAGAGGTCTCAAGCTCTTCTCTGTTCTCTGTGTTGCTGAATTGCTGTTAGGTCTAACAGTTCTTCTTTGTATCAACCTATAAATACAGCTGTGTCTACTGGATTTTGCCCAAGGGCTTGTACATCATAGTTTGCTAAATTTTAATCATGCTTATGTTTGCATTTGAGTGGAGTTCACATGTCCCATAAAGCCCTTAATCCTCAGTTTGCCATCCCAGGCAGAATGCCCAGTCTCAGCTGAGGCCTTCCCAGCAAACTGCACTGGCTCCACTGACTTCTCACCACCTTCTCTAATGCATTTATGGATCTGATAAGAGCTCTGCAACAGATCCATGCTCCTTAGACCAGCAATATAAGCTGCTGTTGATACCCTTCGTTAAGAAATACTATACAAGCATTCTGTCAAGCAAATGAAATTCATCCATCTCTCATCTGTTTTAAAAAAAAAAAATAAATAAGAAGTTTCTCCCTATCAGCGTTCAGGCTCACTGATAGCTGGAAAATATTTCGGCACAACTGCGTGGAAACACTGAGTTTGTTCTAAGAGGCTTGAAAAGCACGTTGTAATTATTGTTTGACTCCTTTGTGTACAGTTTTGCAAGATTACTCTCTTTTTAAAAAAACAAATTAGCTGTGCAGTTTGCATCCAGTTTCTGCATGCAATTACCATGATTATGTGTGCAGTTCACATGGATGCACATAGAAACTATCACAATTGTCCCTTTGGATATGAGAAGCTCAAAGGCTGTTGTCTTTTGCATGCGGTGGTTTGGGGAGCTGATTGGCAAATTTGCCTCTGTGTGTGGCTTTCCAGAGCAAAGCACTTGTTTCGAGTTAAATAAATGGCATCTCTCAGTCAATCATTAAAATTGCCAATTACAGACTGAGGTATGTTCATTTGACAAGGGAGGATCTTCTCCTAGAACAAATTATTCAGAGGAATTTCATGTGTTGTTTCCTCCCCCTCCCCTTTGATGTATGGTAGTACAAAGGAATCCAGGACATGGCTCTTCAGGAAAGATTCTTCTGAAATATCCTATGGGCAGCGTTTTGTTCGTGCCTACTTCTAGTCACAAAACATAGCTTGAAACAGTTGCAGATGTGCCCGTTAAGATTTGCGTGTGCTAAGTGCAGCACATTGAAACTCTGACCACAACGTGTTCTGAAGTTAAAATACAGCCTCCTTGTGCATAACGCTCTGATGGAAATACATGCAAAAATTATGGTGTGCACAAGCCCGAGATGTGACTCCCAAGACAGAGCAATTATAAGAGAACTATCACTTTTGGAGCTGTTAAAGAACCAAAACAAACCAGCCAACAATATATTATACTTTCCATTCTGTTTTGCCTTTATTTTTATATTACAACTTAACAACTTCAGGCTGTGGCAGAAATTGAAACCCCTCAAAATATGAAACATAAGTAAGAAGAGGGAGCTTTCAGCTCGGTTACATCTGAAACACACGTGTGAAGGGAATCTGCGGCACAGAGAGAAGCAGTGACTTCTCCAGTATCATGCACCAAGTACATCATGCACCAAGACAGTGGCAAAGTGAACATTGGAAATTAGGTCTTCTGCTCTTACCACTGGTCCAATATAATAATATATTTTTTCCATATGCTATTATGTATTTATTTCTGTGTTCCTCTCCCCCTTTTTCAAGGTTCTTTTTAAAAACTTTGGAAATGACTGATTTTTTTCTTGAATTCCCCAAGAATCCTTCTTTCATCCACTTAAATACCAGCACCCTTTATGCTGACATCCCTCGGCCTACACAAGTCCTCTTTATCTTCATCGGAAGCTCCAGAGGGAAATGCTACTCATCTTTATTTCCTTAATCTGTCTTTCTCATAGAAGCTGGCCAGTGTTTTCTGATTTCCTGTATTATAAATCAGGTTTGGATAGTTCTGAAGTTTCAGAGCTTGGATGGTGAGATAGGAGCAAGTGGAGTTGGAATTCCTTGGTGGAGGTTGTACTGGGTGAGGCCCCATCACTGATATGATGAAGAAATTTCCAAGCTGTAGAAATGTCTTATGTCTGCTGACGCTGCTTAAACAGCACTAGTAAAAATAGTACGTCTATTGACTCTGAGCAAAAATGGAAGGGATTATTTTGGAACCTTTGAGTCATATACCAAAATTTTCACACGATCTCCTCTAATATATCACATTCCTCGGAGCTGAGGATGTGAGAGGTTTGCGTCAGAGGTGGGAATTGCGCCTCAGAGATCCCTCTGCTTTGCTGTGGGACTGTGCTGATTTGTATGATTTTTATATACTTAAAGACCTGGCAGTATTTCTTTAATGAACATCTTTTGACAATTTTGTCCCAAAGGTAGGGATTCAGAGTGCGCAGAAACCCTTGATCTGATACAGCCTGGTTGGGTCACACCATGAAGCCTGAAAGGTGCATTTCAATCTCCTCACACAGTACAGCTACCACTGGTTGTCCACTTGCAAAACATATTGTTGAGGAAAGAGAAGAAGGAGGTCTGTGGTAGCACTGTGTCTCAGAAATTGCTGTGTGACTCTTTTCTTGGTTGCTAAAACAAGGCAGAAAGCCTCTGAAGAAAATATTTATTAAGCCACAGATGGCAAAGCTGAGCCTCTGATTTCCCTAAATCCTTAAGAGGATTGTGGTACAGCTTATAGGAGCATCTTAGTGGCTGGATGCTCAGCTTCTTATTAGATATGTCATACATATGTACACCCACAGTGACTTGAGCAGAGAAAGTGTTTGCATCCCAGCTTTGCTAATTGCACACCTTAAATTAGGGTAACAGATAACTAGTTTTTTTTTTCTTTTTTTTCTTTTTTTTAAATGTTTGTGGGATGCCAGGCTTTCATGTGCAACATGGCAAACAGTAAACCTATTTTGGATGTCTGATTTTAGATATGCTGTATATATTTTCTTGATTTTAATTACAAAATTGAGAGGAAGCAGTAGTAGAAAGGTGAATGATCAGCGTAGTCGTACCTTTGTTTTGAACAAAGCGTAGAAAAGCAGAGGGTCATACCAGATAAGTACAGAAAAATAAAGGAAAAGATGTAATTACTTTTATTGATGTGTCTTTTTTTTCCAAGATACTGTTTTACTTGTACTCCTTTGTTGTTCCTGATGTTCTCTGAAATGCCTGTCTTTTTTATTGCTGCTTTTATTCATCTTTATTTCTTCGTATTTTGTAATCTTAGAGAGATGAGGACTGAAAACATGATTGAAAAAGGTCACCGTAATCTGTGTCCAATCTTGGCACACACTATATTCAAGTCCTATCTCAGTTGTCTCTATCATATTCTTTTACACGCTGCTGAGATCCTCCTGGGTTTTTGGTGGGGTTGGTAACAGAGGCTTTTCAGCAAAATGTGCTCAGTCCAGACAGTTGCCAGCACACCTTAATTTTGTTGAAAGATCCCTCGTTCAGACCATGACTTTTCTAGAAAGTCCGAATCAGCCTTCTCATGAAGGATGTAGGGGGACAATAGTAAATGTGATTTATGAAGCAAAAGCCAGTCCAACAGACTTTCATGTTTGTCAATTTTTAGGTGAGGGTAACTCGCACATTTCCTGAATGGAAGAAAACGTGGGCCAACGTGAGAGGGAGGAGGACAGAAGATGTACAAGAGTTCTGTGATGCCACCAAATCAAGCAGCAAAAATGATCCTCTTCTGTTGGACTGCATGTTTCTCAGGTTAGTTCTCAGTTCAGATGCTTGTTTGCCATAAAATATTTATTACTTAGAGAGATATTTTGAGCTAAGTGCTGCCTGGAAAAGGGCTTGAAAGTTTGGCCACATAAACCAGCTTCCCTTAGTTAATTTCTGCAGCTTTAGGAAAATGAAACCTTATATATTGCTTGATAAAGTTAATTGGATTATAGGAAAGTAACGCTTGAGTTTACATTAGTGTCGTTTTCACACTGAAACAATAGATTCCAAAGTTCTACTGGCAGCCAGATCCGAGGGAGGGAGTCCCTTTATAAGCAATTGTGCACTAGATTTTGACAAATCACAGTTAATTTTTGAACTTTTGTAACAGATTCTCAGATGAATTTTGTGATATCCACCGAAAATTATAAGCAGCACACGATAACGGCTGTGCTCTTGTCTCTTCTGTGTTCTGGAGAGATCAAAGAACCAAACAACTGCAGAGATTTAGCACACTCTGGTTGTTCTGCTCCAGAAGAGACTTAGAGACAGTCCAGCAGTCCATAGTTCATGCAAAACATGGAAATACAAAGGGGTAGTTTTTTTGGATGTTGACTTTAAGGATCTATTCAGTTTTTAATTTGTGAAAATCCACTGGAAAGTGAGTGTAACTGCCCTGCCTCAGGTATCAGCTGAAATACATCGCCTGTCTGGAGAGGAAAGAAAGCGCTGCATATTTTTGAATGGCGAAAGAATTCTGTGGTTTCTGGTTAGCTCTGAATAAGCCATCAAGGATGAGTTGTTCCTTAATACCATGATTGATTATCTCATGAGGAAAATACACCATGCCAGACAGAGATCATCTGTGATACAAAGCAGCCAGGCAATTCCTGCCCTGAGCTGTGCTGCGGACGTGGCTGCTTTGCCGGCTGAAGGGGGGAGCTGCTCAAGTTGGGGTGGAATTTAAAGGCTGGCTTGCGTAAAACTGGATGCTGATGGCAAACCTGTTCTGTTGGATAATTTGTACTGTAGAAAAAAAGCTTGTGAATATTCATTGATGGTTGCAGTGTTCTGGAATAGGTAGGAGGATTCCTAGATGAGCTGCTTTTCAGCTTCATTTACATTTTTGTGGAATAGTTTGGGGCAATTGTGTTCCAGAACAGGAACACAGGAAAAGTTTTGTCCCTGGCAAAGGTGTCGTTAGAGATTTGCTCAAGACTTTCCTCCCTAATTAAATGGGTGTCTTCCTTGACTTTGATCTTATGAGTCATTCATCTAGAAACTACTTATATTCTGCAAAACATCCTTGAATAAGTCCCTCAATTTATTTATATCTGTAAGATGATTTAATACTAAGTTAATGATTTAGGGACCTATCTGATTCCCAGAAAAGCCAGTCGGAGACTTCTCACTGTCCCCATCGAACCAACTGGGTATAATACCTACTTACATTTAAATATCGTTTACATTTCCACAAAAGAATTTATATTGCTTTCTAATACCTTGGATGCAGAGCTTTTTAAAGATTACTACCCCATAAATCATTAATCCTTACTTTTCAAGTTATCTTTTATTAGAAATGGAACAGAAAACAAAGCTACAAGTACAGACCTAAACCCTTCACAATTTGAGAGGTTCCAGATTCAGGTACCTTGAACAGAAACTTCATTCTGTGGCTTTGGACTCAGACTAAACAGAAAATAAGCCCATTTTCAGGTTCCAGTTGGAACATATGGTAAATTCTTATGTGATTACTTGGCCTGATGGGTTTGTGACACTGGAAGAAGGTCAAAATCAGAAATGATTCTTTGCTCTCTACTGAAAAGGAATAAAATTGATTTGGTTTTGATATTTTAGGGAGATTTGTTTCTAGAGACGGCAGAGGAAAGCTCGTTCAGCCAGGAAGTCCTTCTCTTTTCCAAGACAAATCTGTCTGTTCTTCTGTTACTTTGCCATTGGCTTCAGCAGATGGGGAATGAGTAGCCAAGGAGTACGGAAGCTGCTGAGAAATTCTGTCCTTAACTTTGGAAATCTAACGCATGGAAGAGTCATTGTTGACTTGGGGACTGCTGGTTTATACAACCACTGGTGGCACATCCCTACTTCATGAGGGAATCTGAAAAGAAATTTGGGCATAAATTCAGCAGAGCAGCTTGTGCTGCGGTTGATGTCACTGAGGCATCCAGTCCCACTGTGCTTCGTACCTGCCCTGCACGAGTGGGCGCTGAGCTGGGATGATGAAAGCTCGGCTCCTCGATGAACACAGACGACAGCACAGATAATAATTAGCACTAAGGCGTGTGGTAGAGCATCCAGCCCACACTGAGGACAGTACGGAGCCATACCACCCACGAGGGATCTCCGGGATGATAGCTTGATTGAAAGGAGTTGCTCAAGCGTGTACCACACCTGGCACGGAGTGAGAAACTTCTGCTTCAGGTGATGTTTTAACAAGTTGTTTTATTTTTTTTCTGTTGTCACCTGAACCAGAAGATTCTAGTGCCTGCTTATTGCGTAGATACACCTCAGGTTATGCACCAAACCTGTTTGGTTTTTTTTTCTTTTCTGCCCTTTGTTTTGTTTTTCAAACTTGTCTTTATGTGCTCAGGCCTCTTCTGCACTTCAGATCCTTGTTCAAACAGCAAATGGGAGGATGCAGAAGAAAGACACCTTGAGCGCATAGGTGGGAAGGGGTGTTCTTCATTCCAAAGAACAGGAGTCCTATCTGGTCAGTCAAGCTTTTATCCAGCTCCAGTTTTTATAAAAACAATTTGTAGGAAAAATGAGCATTCAAAGTTAGGCTCCTAAATGTAAATTGTAGCAAGTATCAAGCACTTCCTCATTGGCCGTAATTTAAGGTTAAACACAAAAAGTAGCTCATATCAGTGGCATACACCAAAGTGAGAAAGAAAAATGCCCTACCTCACCCAACAACTCCTTCTCTTTCGAAGACACCCCGCCTCTTCTTCATTCCTCTAGAGAAGAAAATAACTAATTTAAACTATTTTGGATGAAGGGGAAAGAAGAAATTCCTATGTCAAGTATCTTCAAATGACACCGAAATTCCTAGTCTTGAGTATGGAATGAGTTGGAGCTAGAATGTTGTAGGTGATAAGGATTGTGGTTCTCTCTGTGGTAGTCCAAGAACTTGCAGATAGGGAGAACTTCACTCCACCGCATGGTGCAGGTGGTGAGTTGCTGGTCTGGTCTGGTCCAATTCTCCAAAGGGACCTGTGACTGAGAAGAGACGTGATGCCTTTCACACCACCCTCAGTTTCTGGATGGATTGAGGATGAGACTCCCAACAGATCACTACATGAAACTTGGGGAAAGAAGAGAATTTTATGTCATTGTTGGTGGAGACAAGTGAATAAAAGTTGTGAGAAGCTGGTTGAAAGAAAGAAAGTGTGGATCTTACCAGGTTCTGTGAGCAGTGAAAGCAGTTGGCACCCAGCTTGGAAGACCCAGAGCAGAGTTTAATGCAAACCCTCTCTGGTTGCTCTTTATAATCTGTGCCACTTCCAGATCTTACCCTGTCAGATCAAAACAATGACACACTGTTGTCATCCTGACACCATCAAAACCCCCTCTTAAGAGACAGAAGAGTTTATAACCATATCAGATACATACAGGTGACTTGCTAATGTTTGGATACCAGAGAATGAGCATCTGCCTTTTCTTAATAACACTCTAAGCAGAGATCATCAAGCAGAACAATTAGCGTAGCCTGTGATGTGCCCGTGCTGATGTGCAGACTGAGAGAGGTCAAGGTGATCTGTGCTGCTGGAATATCACTGCGTTCTCCATAAGGAGGAAGCTGAAAGCAAATATCCTGTTGTCCCTTGTCTACTAATGGCCTAAAGTGGATTCACGGGATTGTTTCTTTATAAAAGTACACAATAGTGTTTCATTTCAGTGACCTGGCAGCCTGTGCCCCAGGAGCTGACTCAAGGGTGGGCTATATTCAACCTAATCCCCTGAGCCCTAACTGCTTTTGGGAAAGTTAAATGCTACTGTGAAGGCTTCTGGTGTTGAGTTTGGAATCCAGCACCTTCCAGTAAAAACCACTAAACTCAAAGACTGAGGGGGTCCGGTTGCAGCCCTTTGTGTGTTAAAGCTGCAACGTCTCCAAGTACAGTCCAGCTGGATGTAAACAGCATTCCTCTGCTGGGGTGGCAAATGATACCTTCCTCCCTGCTGGGCCTCAAGATGTAGCCAAAACTTGTTTACTCTGTAATTTAGAGTTCATTGTAATCTAAATAGGGATTTTTGCAATGCAAATAGGGCCGTACGGAATGTAATACATTTTCTGTGTCGCTACTGTTTATTATGGCTATATAACTTATCACTCATCACATAGACTGGATTGCAAAACACAATGTTTCAAACACACTTTAATTCTCAGATCATGATCAGTAAAGAGAATATATTAGACTTTTAATATTCTCTTTCCCCCCACAGTATTTTATAAGAGCCTGCATAAACCCCGTTTTTCAGAAAAGGATTCCAAGAAATTAAAAAAAAATAATAATCTTGATTCATGTGCAAAGGTTGTGTCTGATTGCACAGAGATGTATAATGTGTCCTTTTATTTGATTTCCTGAAGTGCCTTATTGTCCTGGCTGGTACACATCTATGGGGAAAACTGCTATTAATCCCCAAATTCAGAGTGTTAGAAGATAATCTTCCATCATGATCTAATGCTGGGATAAATAATTGCAGTTCAGCATGGCTGAGTCTGCTGGACTCCGTGCTCTTTGAAGGTGCAGAAACTAGGAATGTGGTGCAGGGCTTCAGGAACGGAGACGTTCACGTGAAGGACAAAAGTCTTCTCCCTCTTTGGCCTGTAGGAGGTGATCTTGGTTTGCTGCTTCTATAATTTACAGCTTGTCATAAACTAATAGTCAGGCTCAATAAAAAATGGCATTAAAATAGTGCCCAGTGAAGTGGGATGAAGTGGTTCATGTTTGCTCCATACTCTGATGCTGGACCTTGGTCTTCTGACAACACCCACCCTTCTCCAGGTGACGTTGCAGATAAATGATTGTCTTCAACAAGGAAAACAAGTGGTAAAGTGATAAATGCTTCAATCACTGTAGATGGAATAGCATGTCTCTTATGCAGCTCAGAGATTAGAAATCTTTTATTAGCTGATTATAGTTCTAAGTAAATGTCTTTAGACTGTCGCCAAGAAGCCTGGTTCTATGAGCACTGCCAAACTACCCAGCTCTTCCTCCTGCCCTGCTGTGTTTAAGAGGACAGTGCAGCTCCAGAAGAAGGAACCCGGAGAGATCTGGAATCTCCATCCAAGGAGGCTTTCAGGACTTGACCAGACAGAGCTCTGACTGGTCTGATCTACAGCTGGCAATAGCCCTGCCTGGTGAGAAGGTTGGAACTAGGTGGCAGCTCTAGATTTCATGAATGGTCAGAGTTGGAAGGGACCTAATAAAGCTGTGATAGGTGCTGATGGACTCTGGGTTTCTGCACCACCCGTCACCCTCACATCTGAGGCTGTGCACTGCAGGGCCCTCAAAAGCCATAGTGTGCCAGGAGATCCTAGTGCCGCAGGCATCCGTTTAAGTTCCCTTCCAGCTCCTGCACCTGGGTTCCTTTCACAATAAAAAGAGAAGAGGATTAAGGCGTGATGTATTTCTGGATTTTGGCCTAAAATGGAATAGAAGAATATGGGTCGACTGAGGAAACGCTACCTCTTTTACGGTTCAGACACAGCCCAAATGCCAAAAGAGGCTGCTGATTTTAGCTGAATGTTGTAACAATAAGTTGTTTTTCAGTGATAATGTTAGGGGTGAGAATGGTCACCATAAGGGTAATGCTGGAGGGAGACACTCACAAATCAGTGCAGGTATTTGGCAAACTGGAATATCTGACTGTGTTGGAATTAGCGAAGCTGTTTTAGCATTTCCCTTGCCAGTATCCACTCTCGTAAATGCGAATTGTGTTTTTGTTGATGTAATTGCAATCAGCAAAACGTTTTGTCAAATGAAAAGTTTGGTGAATTGTGCATTTTTGCAGTACTTTCTCTAATACCAGAAATTCAGATTGGACATGACATACTGTTCTGCTTTGACTTTCATTTACGTTGAGCAATGTGGTTACACCAAAATAATGTGAAAGTGGTAGCAAGTAGAGTGCATTTGAATATACTATCTTGGGTCTCACCAGCACCAGAAGTTGCTTTTACATAGGTAGATGGTGGAATAAAAGCCACCATCACTGGCTATTCATAGAATCATAGAATGGTCAGAGTTGGAAGGGACCTTAAAGATCATCCAGTTCCAACCTCCCTGCCGTGGGCAGGGACACCTCCTACCAGATCAGGCTGCTCAAAGCCCCATCCAGCCTGGCCTTGAACCCCTCCAGGGATGGGGCATCCACAGCTTCTCTGGGCAACCTGTTCCAGTGCCTCACCACCCTCACAGCAAAGAATTTCTTCCTAATATTCTGTAACACAAATAATTTTTTTGCCATCTGTGTGTAAGAGGCAGCGCTTGTTGGATTGAGAGCACTAGCAGCAGCCTGGATTTTTCTCTTTAAATAATCGAAAACCCCGACAACTCCAAAAATAATAGTCACCCTGGAATAGCTGGTGTAAAGGTGGTAGCAGTAAAACTGTCGTTCTGAAAATGCCGTTTGGGAACTTCCACAATTTATTTGCTGAATGATTAGGGAGGCTGTCAAAGCGTAAAAGATTTGGAAGGAAACTGTCCAACGTCTGCAGCGAAAGCCTTGGTGATGTAAATAGTTGTCAACTCTCAATTAAATCGGGATCGCTCCGGAGCAGCGTTTTGCCCTGCCTTGGAGATAAGCAAGGCTGTAGTTTTCAGTGCCAGAGCAACCAGTGGACGCAGTGGGTGTTACTGATACCAGTGGATTTCAGTGCACAAAATAGTGAATATTAAAAGGTGAGAAAATGCCTAATACTTCTTCCTCTGTGACGGAGGTGTGTTTCTGGACAAGGGTCGGGAAAAAATACTTCTATCTGAAGCGCAGGGAGGGAGCAGCCTGGCCCCACCGCGGCTGGGAGGTATGTCAGGCCCTGGTGATGCTCTGGCCTCCTTCTCAAGTTCACTGTCGGTCATGGTAGCCTCTAGTTGCACTTTTTTTTTGGTGGAAAAGAGGCAAATTGCCTTGTCTGCTGCTCCGTCCTCAACTTTTTCCCTGCAAAGTGTATCTAACGTAGTCATGAACATAATTAAATATTTGCAACCACATGCATGCGTGCAGGGCAGGCTGGATTAAAACATAAACTGAGCAAGCTTTACGGTACTTTGTCCAAGAATCCAATTAAAAAAAAATGTGCTTTCCATCGCAACGATGTTATCAACCTAAAAATCATACTTTATATTCCCAGGACAGATCATTAATAACGTTTCAATCAAAATTTGATTATAATAATCCTAACCTGTTTAGTACAAGTCCTGCAGAGCTTTTTCTTTTTTTAACTGGATGAAAATAATAACACCACCATATCCAAAAGAAGTGGGGGGAGGGAGATACATTTAATGCTGGGGTAGTTTAAACTCATTTCAGCAGAGACTGTAAACTGGGGGGCAAATGTTTTCTATAAAGCTGCTCTTTCTGAACACCAGCGTTTATGAAAGTCACATCCACTAAATCTGTGGGTCTTTCTCATGAATGTTTTATCTAATTCCAGCTTTGCTAGCGTGTCAGAGGTTGTGCGTTTGGTAGCTTTCCAGTTGTCTGGTAGAAATCCAGTTGCTTATTCATGGGTGAAATCTGAACAAGATGGAAGATGCTGCAACGAGTGGAATTACCTTTTGGCTTTGATGAGCTGGCCTTTAACTGGAGGGAGAAGGAAAATTCTATTATATCTAATTTTCTCTCTCTGGTTTTATTTATTTCATTTCCCTCCACTCCATCCTTGCACTTCTCTCTGGGTACCTGGCAAGCCCACAAGTGCCGTTAACATAGCTCCTTGACTGAAAGTTAAATGCGTATTTTTGAGCACGTCTGCTGACTCCTCCCTGCCTTGCACCTCTCTGACATGCCTGGATCCTCTTGGCTCAGTGCCTGGGATTGTGCATGTTCTTGGAATATCCCAAGGGAAATCCCATCAAACTTCTGCTCACATGACCCAGTGGTTGTTTGAAAGTGCCTGGTTTTGCAGCTTCTTTCTTTTAACATCTGAGTTTAGAGGTTCATGTATTGCATTGAACTTCAGAGAGCTTTACTTCAACCCAGGGAACTTCTTTTCACCTGGCCATGAAAAACTTTACTGGAAACAATGTGAATGTCCCTGTAAATATTGAGATATAGTCGGTCACTGGACATTAGCCTTAAAGACAGAATACAAACAAGGAAACTGCACCAACCTTTAGCCCACAATCATTATGTGCAGTACCTTGGTAATATGTAATGCCTTGTGCTGAGTTCAAGGCTCACATATTTAAAGACTGCGGGATTTTCTTCCCACAGAGTTAAGAAGCAAAATGTTACTGTTGTAGTGAAAGACGAGATTCTTTTTATTAATTTAAAATATGTTGTGATTAACATGAACAAGTACAAAAAAGCCCACATGCAAACTAGTCAATATGGGATATTTTTATCTACCATTGTAGTCTGTACCACTTCTTTATTAACCATCTTAAGCGAAAATATGCCAGACCATTTGGGCCTTGGTATAATGATGCTGTGATTTATTGCCCTCTCGGTTTCCATCCTGCAGCAATTACCAGAAGAGCTGATAATGGTCTGCAATTTGTTTTCCAGAATGGGGAATAGCTGCCATCCGGAGCCGCTTGCAGGGAAAGGCCGTGGCTGTTTACCTGCGCTGCTCAGCCAGGACAGGTCAGTGACTGTCTTCTGAGAATATACAGTAAAGCACTGACCTGTTGAATTTGTAACAGCCCGTTCTACCAAGATGATACAGTGGGACCCAACAGTATAAAACCAGACTTTACTTGGTATTAAATTACAATAAAAAAAGATGTGACCTGACTAAAATAGTGAGCAGCGCATCGGTCTTTCTTCCCTCTGGTTCACTCGTATTGATTTAAGACACGCCTGTGATTCCAAGAGTCAAGTGACACCCCCCCTGTTTTTAGGAGCTCCCAGCTCTAGATGTTGGTGGAGGTTCTGTGTAATGAAATTTACTGTAAGCGCTTGTTAAAGTTATGTGGAATCTCTATAATCCGTGGGGTTAGAGATGTTTCCTGTTTCGAACTGGTTCCTTGATGACCTCGGAGTCAATGTATTGAAGCTCAACATGCATTTTTTTGGAACTTGATCCTGCCCAGCTGTGACAACTTTCTCAGCTGCCAGGAGATGAGGTCCTGTGAATCTGAGTGGAAAGGACAGATATTGATCTTCAGATATATGATGATTTCATGCTCATTTAAAATTTTTGGATTTCCCTAACTATCAACAAGGTTAGATTAGATCTCTTTCATAGCAAAGGGATCACAGCCTGGAGAATAAAGTAGTTGGATACAAGGTGTCATAGCCTAGATCTTGGTAATCGTTCAGAGTAGGATTTCAGCAGTTAATCAGCTGAGGTCATCAGATGATACACAAATATTTTGCAGACTGAGAAAAGGCCTTTTGTCTTCCCTAAGAAAAAGAAGTTGTTGTTCTGTATTTTGACATTGAAATGGACTCTTTAAAAACACTGCGTTTTACTTAACCTGTATTCTGTCTCCTCTTCTGCTGGCTCCCCTTGCGTGTTTAGACTCTTTGCTTTACCTGTGTTCGGTATCTGGTATTTTGGATGAGCAGTGCTATAGGTAACTGTGTGCTACTGGAGCAGTAGAAATGTTCTTCTGTGTTCATTAGGCTCAGTGTCTGACGTTTTAAGAATGGTAAAATGGACTTCTATGATGCTTTACTTAAAGGAGAACAGTTAAATGGTTTGTGTTCTTCAAAACGTAGCTGGCTGGAGAGAGAGGAGGGAATCCTGTTGTCATCCCCAAGGTGAAAGTCGGAACATAAGGATCTGGATCACATCCAGCAACAGAACCAAACCCAGTCAAGACAGTGTAACAGCCCAGGGGATTGTAGGTGCCAAGCACGGGTAAGTAAGGCCTTTGTGTTAGTACTTTTCTTCTCTCTGCTTTCTTTCACGCACACACTTCTGTTCGTGAGCACTGTCTCCTGCAAGTTCCAAAATCAGTGGGATTCCCATGAAGTTTTCAGCAAGATCAGGAATATCAATGACTGCAGACGCTTTAACGCACTTCCACTTTGGCAAGGAGGCATAAGTATTTTCCCACCACCCTCCTCCTCATTAGCAGCAGCAACTCTATTTTTTTTTTCAGCTCATTTAGGTCTTAAACATTTCTGAAAGGTTATACTGAAGTCACTATTCAGTGAGTAACCAAAATAATCAGGTTTAATTATGGCTAAGAACAAGGTCCAAAGTGTGATTCGTTATAGTTCTTTAGTTCATCTAGAGTAAATAGGAGCTTATCTGTGGGGCTGCCTGGATTTTTTACTTCAGTGATATCTGGAAGCTATAGCTCAAGACCTTAGAGGAAACTTTGAACCCGCTATACTTGTTTAAACAGGTTTGTGGCCTTTGGCTTTTTAGTCTTTCTCTTGGCTCACTGTTAGATTTGAGTGATTACCGAGTAGTGTAAAAACCTGAAAATTGGGTATTAGTCTTGAAACTCTTCTTCAGGTCCTTTTCCCAAGGAGGATGTTACACATTAAACACTGTTCATCCAGAGGAGAAGGTTTTCCACTTCTATTTTAGCTCTTACTCTCAATGAGAATGGGGGGAACTCAGTACTTCGCAAGAGTAGAGACTGGACCCACAAAACAGTGTGAAGATGTCTTTGTTTAAGTGACTGTATGGTTTATTCTTATTAATAATATGGCTTTGGACTTAGGTTAAACATTTCCAGTAGAGGTATCAAAATGTTTTTCAATTAATAATTCACGACGTAGACGCATACTTGTATCTTAATTTTGTGGCTTCACAGAATAAGCCGTGCTTGAAATGGGAAGAGGTCGTGGCATTTAAATGCCCCAACCAGCCTAACAGAAAATATTAACTATTTATCTGGTCTATTATTTTATTTATTGCTTTTCTTCCACCCTTTTGAGGAAACAGAGATTTGAATAATGATTCCATATGGGATTGTAATGGGGAAGAAAGTTTTATTGTGAGTAGATAAATGTTAGTATATTGATACTTTCTGTGGAAGAATGTGTTGAACGTAAGAGTACTTTATCAAGAAAAATAACTTTTCGTATTGGAAGTTCACCTCATGAGTCATATGATCCTTTTGAAAGCTCTACCTTGCATGCCAACCTTTCAGTCTTTTGCCCATGTAATTCCTGTTGGTTTAAGATTTCTGGTCGGTGCTCAGTTGGTATGAAACCCAGACAAATAGAACAAATTAGTATTACAAGGGATTCCTCATGTATATGTATGCATATATAAATAATACTTAGGACTTATGCCTGATAGCACTTTTTATCTTCAGCTATGGTATATGGAGACAGTGGGTAGCATAACTAGACACTGGTTATTTAACTAAATTTCCTTTTTACCTATTTATATAAGTGACAAAGAGTGGTTCTTCCATTCATCCATAGATGGATGCAGTAACAAGGGTTTCTTGAGGATTCCAGACACCTTGAATTTATCCCTACTTCAAGAACAAGAACATCTATTTTTCTTTTGGAAAGATTTTGGGATCTAAAGGGAGCTGTCACTGATTTCCATACATTGAGTTTGGGCCCAGATCAGACCCTGGTAATTGCTATGAGTTGGAAAGCCTGATGGAACTTGGTTGAGCACATCAAAATGAAAGAGTTCAGCAAGGAAACCTGTGTATGCCTTAAAAGTGGTGGCTTCATCCAGTGCTAACCAGAGTAGACCCACTGTAATTAGGGATTCTTACTTGGTTTCTCGAGTCTGTGCTCATTTACCCCCTTTTTGGCCTGACCCTTTGCTCCTGACAGGTTTGCAAAGAGCAAACTCTATTTGCAAGTCTAATAATGTGACTGAAACTGGTAATTACTCTACATACTTCTGGAAGATCTATAATATAATTAGCAGCTGCTGTGAGTTGCAAGATGACAATAAGAGAAGATTTATGTGCTTTCTTTTAACTTCAGCATGGTTTACTTCAATATATACAATTCTGAGATAAGAATAAATGTATATTGTATTGGCCAATCTCCCCTGTGACACAGAGATATGTATTACCTCTTTGCTCCAATTATCCAAAATGATGTTGCTTTCCCTTTTTTCTCTGCTTTGATTGCCTCTTTAAGTGCTCTCTACCGCCCTTGCCAAAGGGGTGCAATTATCCCTACAGGTTAAACATCTTGATTTTGGGAGGAGAAGTTGTGTAAACGTGTTGCCAGTGTGGCGGCTTGGTGAATCAAACTTTCTGCCCTTACATAATTTCTTCATTAAGAGTTCTTCCTGAGAGTCTGAGGAAGCCTCGGTTGTTTGGGTAAGAAGGTGACTGATGGCAGTGAGCAAGAGAACTCTTACTGTCCTGCTTTGCCTGGTCCCTCACTGTCACTGGGCTGCAAAAGCTTGTTGTGGTCTGTCCCTTTGCATCTCTGATGTTCTAGCACAAAGAAGATATCCATCGTATGTAAGTGGCAGCCTTTGGACAATCATTTACCATCTCTCTAGGCTTCATTAAGCAGAAACTGTCCTAAAGTACTAATGAATGGACTGTGATCAGGGCCTTCCCAGACCTTGAGACTCAAGGCAGGAGTCTAACTGGCACCAACTCCAAATCTTATGATGTCTCAGCAGCCCAGAATATTCCCAGTTTTTCAAGGCCAGCTCCAGCACAGGTGAGTGCACTTTATGACCAGCCTTAACAAAAAGCTCTGCAAGAAGGACCTTGACAAAATGTCATCCATTTCAGGCGTGGTTTCTCCAGGAGGACCAGTGACCTGGGACTTGATGATCTTAAAGGTCTCTTCCAAGCATAATGATTCTATGATTCTGTTCTATGATCTAAGTTATTCTGCTGAAGTTTAGGATTGCAGAGCTCATTGCAGGGGTGCGAACTCTCTATTGAGGGTCTCCGTTGCTTTCCTAATATGGTGAGGACAGATTTATTCTATTGCTTTTCAAGCCCTCTGTGTTTAGAAGGGATTAAGATATGCATCTTCTGCTGTCCCCTCAGAGGAGGTGGAGTGAACATCAAAACAGCTGAAAGTATGACCGAACCTCATAAAACCTTGTTCTCTTGAAACATCCTGAGCTCCCTGCATGAGGGATACTTCTGTAACCTGCCAGCCTGCAGCTCAGCCATACTGCTGGTGTGCAGTGCACTGATTAGAGACAATACTAGATGCACTTCCGATAATCTCATTGTTGGACCTCTAATCTCTGCATTGGTTGTGCTCATTTGAAATGTGAAAGCAGTCTACATGCAGTGCAGCACTGTACGTCTTGGTTAGGTAATGCCTAAAACACCAAAGAAAAGATCATGACAATAATAATAATCATGGTGGTGATGATAAAGTGATGTAATTGGAAAATCTGCCGTGTTACCTTTGCTTAGTCTGAGCAATTTAGAGAAACACTTCTGGTTCCCAAGTGTTGGATAGGGAAAGAAACTCCCAGACAGCAAAACTAGAGACATTGTTGTCCTTTATTTAATGATGGTGTTGCTTTTGGGGGGAAAAAGAGGAGACGCTGAAGATTTAAAACATTAAAGTTGCCTGAAGGAGAGAGTGAGTGACATAGTGATGATGTGGAACTCTGAGTTTGGCTCTTTCGAGGTGCAAGGGGAGTAAACGCTTGTTTTTTCAGCCTTTTTATAAAAGCATCCCTGGTTTCTTCACAAGTGTTTCCCAAATGCTGTGATTTTCATCCCAATTCAGAAAGAATTTAACTCTTTTTGGAAAGGGATTAGATTTAATGAAAGCTTTTCTGGTGATTTTGATAGGATTTTGAAAAAAACCCCGAAAGATAATAAGCTCTAACCACTGTATTTTCTGGTTTGCTCTTGTAGCAGTAACACTGCTCTCCCTAAAAAATGCAGGATGATCTGGGACCTCATCCAACTCATGCTGAAGTCTTTCCACTCCAATAGAATCCTTGGTGAAAAACATGAGAGGTGATTACTCAGTAAATGTAACACATTGTCTGTTATGGGTCTCTCAATTACTCTTGCATTTGTTCCAAAGCTTGGTAGAGGATGCTTAGGAGAACTGCACATTATTACAGGCTTTTGTTTCAAATCTGTCCATTTTATTTTGCAATATTTTTCTTAATATAGAAAAGAAAAAAAGGAGCAAAAAATTTATGAAAATGCAGGCCATGTCAACATAGGTCAATTTCTCAACTTGTCATCTTGTCTCAGTTCTAACTGGAACTGCCTGAAGAAGGCCCTATGGCCAACTTGTCAGCTCTAATCTCCCCTTCTACTCTTAGCGGATATTTTATTAACACTTTTTAAGACTGTTTTTTATTTATTTTGCAGACTACATGCTGAGGCAGCAGCCAGTTATGTTTCTCTTCATCTTTCTCTCTTCTTGCTCTCTGCTGCATGAGAGAGGTTGGCTCTTCTGCCATCAGAGTCCACAAATCACGGCAAAAGGAATTGTTGCAGTTTTCATAAATGTGGTGTTACTTGAAAATTATAGACTGCAACTGCTTATTGCAGTCCTGTGCAATGGCTGTAAATTGGGCCCTGTATCTTTCTGGTGACAGTCATTCCCGCAACAGGCCTTTTAGGAAATTGGAAGGGAAATTAAACAAGAGCAAGGGGTAGCTTTCCTTTCATCTTTGACATGCCTTCCTGAAATCCTTATCTATCATATTCAGGCAGAGATGTTACTGAATTGGTGGTGGATTTAGATGTTGTCTGTTTCTGAGACTACAGACTGCTGATCCCGCGTGCTCTTTGAGGAACATTTGTTGACAGGGTCTAGATACCTGTGAAATTTTATGAATGTTGGACCAGGATGACATGGGACCAGTGGAATGCGTTATTTCTCCATATTCAGTGTTTTTTCATTTATAGATCAACTTTCTTAAGCCCATTTAAAAAAACTGAGCTGAACCTGGAACGGCCATTGGTAGGGAATGGCTTCTGGACAAAATTGAGTAAGTAACAGAATGCTATGTGGTAACTTCATTTCACCACGCAGGGGATAAAGATAGATGAACTGAAGGCTCTGGTGTCCCCGTTGTTGGCTGTCTGGCCCATGAATCCAGGCATGCAGGAGTAAAGAAGTCTGCCTGCTTGTTTGCCTTCTCCTTGCAGCATGGACATGGAGGCAGGGAGAACCGTGGTTGTCTGCTCGTCTCATTCACTGGCCCAGTTGCCTTGAACCAGTGCCATAGGATGGTGGTGCACATTCAAATCCCACCTTCCCATCCTGTATGAGTAAGGAAACTGCAAACGTTAGGTGAGTTCCTGAGAATCAGTGCCTCCTTGAGGTGATGCATCTTACTCACCACCCTATGTGTTGGGATGTGCCCAGTCCTAATCCAGCCCTGCGGTCCTGGCCTTCCTTCAAGTTTGGTTTGGTGGGAAGGGCTCCTCACCTAACCTTACCTTTTTCTCCACCACATAACTTGCCTGAAATGAACTTTTGTGTTGACACTCACAGCGGGTAAAAAGCCTCTGTCTAGAAAGGCTTTTTTATATCTGTTCTTCAGGAGAAGAACACATGTTAATTATGGCTATGGCAGATCCTCTAGGACCACACCTCTGACACACCCAATATAAAGAGGGTTTAAACAAGCACTTACCCTTAAGGGTGGGAGGGATGCTCAGTTTTATCACCTTAGCACACCCCAGATGTAGTCCTGGTTTCCTCCAGGCCCTGTCAGAGCAACCAGGTTCTTTCCTTGTGTGTGGTGAGTGGCCTCCACGCTGTGGTTTGTGGCGCTCGGTGAGCTCCTGCTCCATAATACTCTTCTGCCAGAAGACCATCAGGTACAGAAGCACCTTCTTGCACAGGTTGGAGAGAACCAGAATGTATCAAATGATGGATTTAATACCTTTGTGCATCTCAGACCAAACCAGAAAGCTGACCTGGAACCACCTGCACCTCCCCAACGCTCCTGGTGTTGGTGCCAGTGGGACAATGCCTTCCCCAAACCACAGCGTGACGAACCCTCAGACACGCCTGGTGAGAACTGGCCCCGATCCCTGGTTGTACTCACTGCTCCGCCAGGGCAAAGCCTTTCTCACTCCCTCTGCCATCTTTAAAAGGGAATGAGCAAATTAAAAGGCACAATTAAAAGCAGTGATTTCCTTATCTCTGCTGTTACTATTGCTTTTAATTATTCTGAGTGATAGGTCCTAAGAAACCAGATTTGCTTTTGATCTTTAATACCACATGCTGACTTTTCACTAAGGCCAAACAAGGAAAAGCTATAACTCAATTTCACATTTGTCTGTTCCCTGTTTGTTTTCACGTAGGAGCACAGTACTGCAATGTTCAGGCGGCAGATGATGCCAAGGAAAATTGAAGTCCAAACCAAGAAGCTGCTTTCACTGGAATTTAGAAAAGCAAATACAGAAAGCCTTCTGTTGCTCATTTTATTTCATTTTTAATAAATCTAAATTTTAGGTCAACTCAACCTGACAGTGTTTATCTAAATAAAAACGCACCAGTTATGGGAATGAGAGCTGAACCTTAAATCAGAGGAGAAGACTTTGATTAGTATTTGGCTGGGAAGGGAAAGCGTCTAAAGCAAGAGGATTTGAAGGCCTTGCCATGTTTCCACTGAAGTGGGTATAAATTTTATCAGTGCCTTTGAAGGGAGTATAATCAGACTCCAAATTAGTGATTCTACATTGCTTTATAACTCTTGCTCAAATCTAGTGCTTCTAGCTAACTTCTGGTTTTAGCTGGAGAGCTAACTGGAGGGGTTATTTGGAGTTGCCTTAAACCTATATGCTGCTACATGATTTACTGGATATCTAGATACCTATAATCCTGGAATTAGACCTACTGGGATATAAATCCCTGAAGCTCACAAGCAGTTAAATAAGGACTAAAAGGAAAAAGAAAAACCCATCTAATCCTTTCCATGCTAAGGTATATAATAGTACAAAATTGGAAAAATCCATCTTCTACACCGAATAAAGAGTGATTACAAATGAAGGCAAGGACATTATCCAAAAATATTAAGGAGCTGGAGAAGTACTATGATCAAATGGAGCAACAAACAATTCTTGAAAGAAGGGGAAACTGCATAAATATTCACGTATGCATTTTAAAGGGGCTGCACTGACACTAAGTAGAGCTCTTTTTGTACACACTTTTATCAAAATTCTTGGCGAGCCTAATTCCGTACCTTTATTGCAAAGTTTTCCTTTTCCCGTGCCAGAGGAGCATATGCAAAGCTCTCATGAGGAGAGCAAAACCATGGGCCGGATTCGCTAAGGGCTGTCAAACTTCTTCTGCCTGATTGTGAGCGAGCAGGGACCGAATTGCCCGAGATGGAAACCTAACAGTCTGCATCCCAAACCCACTCTGGGCAGGAGAAAAACTGCCCAAAGGACTTCAGTGGCCCAGGAAGCAAGTCCTGTTAGTGCTGCTCTGTTTTTCCTGCTTCAGGTGGTCTGAGGAGAGAGCTGGAGGGAGAGACTCTTTGTTGGGAAGTGTAGTGATAGGACAAGAGGTAATGGTTTTAAATTGGTAGAGGGGAGATTTAGATTAGATATTAGGAAGAATTTCTTTCCTGTGAGGGTGGTGAGGCACTGGAACAGGTTGCCCAGAGAAGCTGTGGCTGTTGCATCCCTGGAAGTGTTCAAGGCCAGGCTGGATGGGGCTTTGAGCAACCTGCTCTGGTGGGAGGTGTCCCTGCCCATGGCAGGGGGGTTGGAACTCGATGATCTTTGAGGTCCCTTCCAACTCTAACCATTCTGTGATTCTATAACACAGGTCTCCTTTTAGACAGCTCAGTTCAGGAATGAGAGCCACACTTCTGGTGGCATCGTGCAAGATGCCAACTGACCACCTAAGTAAATACAACTGCGTGTGGGTGATAGAAGCACAAAACCAGATTTTAAAGAACTTCAGTGTGATTCAGCACTGATTCAAATCACCTCACGATGCTGGAAGAAATGAGGAAAGAAAGTTTAAGCTCCTGTGAGGGTCCTTTGTGCAGCTGCTGGTGAAAGGGGGCAAACGATGTTCATTTGATAGAGTGTGAGCGGCAGCGTGCGTGGCAGGGTCTCTCCGAACAAGGGTTATTGTATTCACTGCAGTTATCCTGTGGGAAAGGAAATAATATACTTCCATCCTAATTCCTGAAGTGTTCCTGGAAGAGCCAACTGATGAACTGACTGTGGTACTTCCAGTACCTCGCCTGGTCGTTCTGAAATTGATTTCACAAATATTTCATGTGCATCAGGTAGGCCGATGAGGAAGAGAAGAAATCTAAGAACAATTGATTCTACCCCTGCTCTGCTATATATCCTTATCACCTTAATATTGCAGAAGTCAGGCTACGTCCTGTGCTCCTGATGCTGAGTAATTAGAAGCAATTCCCTCAATAAGGAGACTTGCATGTGAATAATGGCAAATCCTGCAGGATCCGGCCCTGCGCCGCTACTGTATAAATGAGATTTTGTACAAATAGTCACATTCATGTGCAACCAGTGGATGTATTACTTTGATCATTTAACAAAACGAGCAGAGGCAGGTAATTAATTGTGGCTAGTTAGTATTTGCCCAGTATTCACAAGTAGGAGCAGATCATGGTTATTCTGCCTCTGGGGCTGTCTTTGCATAATTTCCTTTGTTTGGTAACATGCGCATTCCAGACGCCAGGAAAAGAGTCATAGAATCCCTTGATGGTGGAACCTGTGTGTTTGCTAATAGCCATGGACAGTTTGTGTGAATCTATTTGTGGCTGGTTCCTGCCCACTGACCCGGGTCACGCGTCCGTGCAGGAGGAGCAGTGGGCACCTGCCCCTGGTAGGAGGTGGTAATAATAAGCCTTGGGCAAAGGCAGTATGCTAAAATCATGTGCTTCCCAAACTGCTCCAAATCTCAAGGCAATTTCATGTGTTTTGCCCTTCAAGGGATGATTTATGGCTGGGAGTTGTGGAGTCAGCATTTCCCTTGATAAATTTTGTTCTACAATAGGTGTTATTGAAATGGAGAAGTTGCTGGGTTCACAGACCAGTTTCTCACGTACCAGGCTGCGAGGTGCATGTCCTCCTACGCTGGCGCCTTGGCTTTATTCACCGGAGACTGGCTACTTCGTGGGCCCAGAGGATACACAGCAAAGCCATCCCTGATTCCAGCCCTTCTGAAACTTGCTGATAGGTCAAAAGAGCTTCCTCAGAGGTTTGGTTTCTTTCTTGGAAATGCACGTTTTAAGTTCTCCTCCAACAAACACCAACGAGAGCAAAAGCAGATAAATGTTAAGCTTCCTTTGCATTCCACAAGAGGTCCCAGCTGGTCTTTCTCTTCCAGCGGCAACCCTGGGGCAGAAGGCGATGCTTTTTATTTCCTCTCACAGTATGCAAAACAAAACCTTAATAAGGATTGACAGAGCAGTTCTTCTCCATGTGTAGTTTAAGGGGCATTCCCTAAAAATCTCACTGGATGCTGGGTGGCCTATGACATTCTAAACACTTTGGCTGAAATTCTGTTCAAGTTTTATCACGGGGCTTTGCACGCAGAGGAATTTCAGGCACAGTTTCAGTTTCACCTATGTTACTGATTCTTAAGACCAGCAGGAACCACTAGAATCATCTTGGCTGACTCCCATAAGCCAGAGGATTTTACTTAGTGATTCCTGCATCGAGCTTGTGGTAGAGGTAGAACATGGAGTTTAGAAATACATTCAACCTTGATTTAAATATTAGATGATGGGGAGTTTGCCCTGGGTAGTTTACTGCCCATCCTGGCTTGTTCTCACGGATCAATTATCTGACTTAGAGAATTTAGGCTGTACAAGAAGAGGAAGCAAAATATAATGGTGTCTCCCTCCGCAAATCCCGTATTACCCCCGATGAGACTAAGAGTTACATATATTGACATTTATTTTTTACAAATCAGTGCCTGTGGATTTTCAGAATTTAAAGAAATAGCACATCAAAACAAGACACTGAGAGCTTTAGCTTTTTCTTTAAGGTATTTCCACTGAAGTTCCTATACGTTACACAAAAAAATAATTTTTCTAGCAATTGAAGTGTTTCTTTACTTACGTGGAAAAAAATTGTTACTGTTTAGCAAGCCAGCATAGAACTAAAAGATGAAAATTTGCTTTCAAAGAGATAAATATGCATTGGTGTGAAAGAGTGTCTTCATCTCTGTTGGCTCTGCTGCGATCAGCCTCTGCCTAATGGGACCTGTCACCCTGCTGGCCAGTGAAACCCTGGTGAGCTTGTCCATCTGAAGGTTTGTGGAGATCATTGCGCTCATTCCTGTGTTGATAAATGGTGTCCCAATATTCAGATTTCATGCCTTGTTGTGGGAACACATGGCAGGAGCTGTAGAGGGATGCTCTCAACCTTTGTCAGACCCTCTGGCAATAGGATTTTGGGCAAGTGGCAAACCATCGGCGGCATTGTCTTTTGCCTTCTTTGTTCTCTTGGACTACTGCAGCAGCGTTTCCTTTGGTCACAGGGCTTGCTGAAGGGCTCCTTGGGTGGCGTGCTGGCTCCGAGCCACAAGAGCTGTTACTACTCACCATCTTTTAAGCATACGAAGAGAGTATGGGGTACCCAAACCTTATGTAACATCAGCCAAGTCCAGGTTAAGGTCCTGTGATAATGGAATAAAGGTTACTCGTAGCAGCAATCATTCTACTTTTTTTTTCCTTTTCTTTTTTTACTACTCTGTAAACATCTTATCAAAGTTCAGAAGGGAAGCCTATACTACACAAGCATGGTGATGAAAACCTTATCAGCTGGAGGCTGTTAATGTTTGCCCATTTATTTCAGACTTTGTTTGTGGATGAGAAGAATAATTGCGTCAATAGCAATTGATTAGTCATTAATATCTGTAACAACTGTTAAGCCACTGTGAACTTGTGAATGGGATAACTGGTATGAAACTGGCAGGGTGTTGTTTCACTTTAGAAAGCCTTTAGGAACCCTTACCAGGAAGCGGTTCAGGAACACAAGAGTGTTCTTCTGCAGGTGCTGCTCCTGCATCTGTAGGACACGCAGAGCCCTTAAAGTGGAAACCAAGTAGCAAGTGGTTTCAAATAATAAAAAAATGTAATTACAGGAAATGTTCTGAAAAAGAATTAGCATGCCCCATTTTTGACTGGATCAATTGACTTCTTTGGTAATTTTAGGCCTCCACTGCTTTTTCTTAGTCTAACTTTTACTAAAGGAAAATGTCTTTCTGAGAATGGAATATCTTTGGAATACCCACACTTAAACTGAGTTCAAGTGTCTCGGTGTTTCATGGGCAAGAAATAAAAGGAAAAAAATTACATCCTTAGTAGGTTTATCCATCACCTAAGCGTCAAATATTTCAGTGTTTAGCTGATATTGTAATGTTTCTGAGTCTTTAATAAGGAGCATTTTGCAAGTTATGTAGGGTACTTGCCTTTAAAATGTTGTTCATATTTACTAATACATATTTACTAATCTCTGTGCTTATATTAGAAACTATCTGAATCACCACACAATATTAATTACTTTTTAATGATACGTCAATATAGTACACACATACATAGGGACACAAGTTTCTAGGACAGAAAAACATATTAACCACAGCTGACTGGTGAAGGTGAGAAAAATATTTCATTTCAGGGTTGGTGTATGTCTTAGATTATCTAGGTACAAGTTTTCACTGCTTCTGAAAATGTTCAGTGCTGGCAGCAGACAGCCTTATCTTCAGGTTCCACAACAGCAGTCCCAGTGACGTACTGGGAACGTGATTCTACCCCAGTGTGTGCTGGTCTGTGAGACACACAGTGCAGCTCCTCTGCAGGTGTGATTCTCTCTGACCCCTTCAAATGACAATAAGTGAGAACTTTCTCAAGGCTCCAATTATTTCCATCTGGTAAAGGAAGGATGCACTTGACACAGGTGTCTACTGGCCTTTTCAACTCTAAATGGCCAATCTCCAACTGGCTGAGTGGTGGGACTATTCACACAGGAAGGGGAAACATCCCCGCCTGCACGCTTCCTTTCACAGCTAATCCTCATGCCACTAAGAACCTGTCTGAGATATTTCAGCATGCTTCAGATTCAATTGTTTATCTAGAGAAAAAGTTTGATGCAGATATTCGCTGCCCATTTTGTCTTAAACAGCCTGGAAGAGCTGGCTGTCTTTTGTCCCTGGTCTCTGAAATGGGTAGTCCCAGAGCTATATCCTCTATTTTTTAATTTTAAGCTGAAAAAAAACCCCCAAGCGTGCTCTAGCTTTGCTTCTTGGTTTTTGCCCTTTCATTTATTTTGTTTCCTAACAGGGACAAGCCTAAAGCACAGGTGGCTGCTGTGGTTCTTTATTTCTGCTGATAGCTATTGACCTGCCAACTGGCTATTCTCTTGGTAATAGTAAACAGGTTCCTAATGGTTAAACTTCCTTCCATTTAAATTCTGTAGTCCAAAAATAATCTAGTATTTTATTAGCCAGGGAACATATTATTAAACACATACATCATTCTTACCAGACTGTACCTCTGTAAACCTAAGTAGTTTTAAGTCGATATTTTAGGGGTTTGGGGGTTTTAATTTTAAAAATTTGAGGACAGAACTGCAAATACTGGAAATTAAAAAGTGAATTGAGCGATTGGTATGTAAGTAGAAGGTCTGGGAGACAGAAGCTGTACACAATTTTGACAGTGTGTTGGAGGCTCTATGAGAAAGAGTATCTGACAAGTAGCAGGCTCCTTGCTGGTTATGATAGACTCAGAAGTCAATAGTTGATTTCAAAGGGTATAGTATATTTCTCTGGTTAATCTCGGTTTAGATGAGTTATGACACCTAGATTTTTTAATTTTTGCTATTTACATTTCTTGCTTAAATTGTAAAAATCCATCATAGTTTCTCAACTATTTAAAGAAAGGCAAGATCTTCCTGGCATCAGCTAGACGAGCCCTTGAGTTAATTGATTATGAAAGTATCAGGGCTCCCATATGTTAATGTGATCTAGGCAAGACCCCTTCTGGTGTCGTCAAACCATATGGAATTTATATCTGAGTCGGTACGTGGGGAAACGCTGTTATTTACTCCAGGATATGGTAATGCTCTCGTTGACTCTCTGAATCTTTGTGAATGAGTGTTAGTGCTGGCGGAGCTGACAGCCTGCTATCATGGGCTCGACCGAAGTACAATCCAGCAGGCTCTGGTCAAGCTCTTGCACACGCTGCTCTGCCAAAGGACTTCAGCCTTCACCTACGACACCCTTGTTTTTCCATTACTAAGACTTTCCTAAACATCCAGAGCCAAAGAGACATATTAACACATGCCTGCGTGCCAGCAGGCGCGGTGTGTCTCTGACACCAGGAGGAAGCACACTCGGTGTTGAACAATGGCAAGAGCTCTCTGCCTTTGTTTTTTGATCTGGGTTAATCTTAGCCACCTTGGTTCATATCATTTAGGTCACCTAAAGCAGTATTTAAGTCAACCTTAGCTGGCCGGTGTAGCCAAATTTCCTTTTCCCACAATAATGGGAAAAAGACAGCTTGACTTTTCTTCTCGTGTCCTCCTTTGGATGTCACACAGGTACCATCCTGTCCCATTGTGCTCTTCTAGAAAGGTCTGGTGGTTCAGCAGCAGTGGCCCCGCTCATCTGGGCATCCCTTTGCGTGGCTAAAAATCCCTGTATTATTGCAATTAGTAACTGTTACCATCAATGTGGCTACTGCTTCTCTTCACTGAACATTTAATTCCCTTTGCTTTTCAAAATATGTTCCTACTCTGCTTTGAGGGGAGTGTATTTTTCTACCTTCCTACCTAACAAAACCAACCAAACAAAAGATACCCCAAAAACCCCAAACCCTCCCACAACCCACCCACCCCAGCAAATCAAAATGGGTTTTTATGGATTATTTAGTCCTTTAAATGATTTGTGGCCACAAATGGGTAGTCTCTTATTTCTCAATGGAGAAGGCAGCTCAGGGGGATGCAGTAAACTAAATAGTACAAGGAACAGGTGAGCTAATCTACAAGTGAGCCCTGGGCTAAAAATGTAGTTGTATTGTTGTTTTTTTTTNGTGTTTGGAAATTTTCTTTGTTCTTTTTCGAAAGTTTCTCCTAAAATTCCAGTTTTTCTAGTCACCCCCTCTGCAATCTATATAAAATTTTAAAAGTGTATTTCTGGCTTTGTTTTTAGTATAAATCCAAACTTTTCAGGCTGCATGAGCCCTTCTTGTGAACAATGAAAGCCAGGCCCAATGGGGAGACATACAGCAGAGAGGAAACACAGACATTCTTGATTTGGGGATGGGAGAGCAGCTCCAGAGAAGGGACTACTCCAGAAACCATACCCTTGCCAACCATCCCTACAGCAGGGCTCTTCCCCCTAAAGCCACCCAGCAGCAGCTAGCACTGATTTTCTCTGCTTCTCTTCCAGGGATTGATTTGAAGAAGGTGAGCACGATGTGGAGCTGTGTGGTTTCCACCTTAAAGCTGTGCATGGAATTCGGGAGCTCTGCGGGGCACCGGGCGCTGCTCGTTAGCCTGCCCTCACATCTCAGCAGCAGCCTGGCCAAACCTCTGCTCTTTCTGCCTCCGCTGTGCCCCCAACACCACAGGCACAAATAATTTTGGGTAAGTCTGTGCTGAAGTTTGATTTAATAAATCCCTCTAATAAGTGGAACAAAGGAACAGAAAAGATCCCTTCGGTGGCTGAGCCAGCTTAAATGAGCAGAATGCTTTATAATTAACAATCCAGTGGTTCACTTCACATGCTTGGCTTTATAAAGAGCGAAGCAAAAAAGACTTTTAAAGGCTTCAGAGGAATCGTGGTTTGAAAGGACGAGTATAGAGAGGCTCTTCCACCCACTGACCACCACCACCCATGGCAAGGCCGTGCAGCGCCAGGTCACTGGCACGAAAAGGTTGCCAATATTTTCTCCACAAACTCTCTATCGATTGCATAAATGCAGTACAGTACCCATGAGGTAGTGTTGACCTGTCACATAGTAAAGATGTGGCAAGCCCCATAATTCATTACCAGTTGGAAATAGAACATCATTGGAGAGATAAGGATAACAATGACTTTCCATCCAATGATAAATTACTAGCAGCTGCATTATTTTCCCTCACTTATATATGGCTCTCTTTATTGAATTTAGCTTGAGATAAATAAATGATCTGCCAGGAGCCTGGTTAATATTACTTCTCTGGGACCCATTTCAGGCCCAACTAGGCTTTTGCTGATAATATCTTTAAGCTTTTCAGTAGGGAGAGACATAACATTTGTTTCTGACAAGAACCCTATGTCGCCTTATCTGTTTCATTTGAGAGGCCGTCGACCTTGGCTTCTTTAGTTAAAATGAGAGCTTTACTGTGGAGGCTAAGTTCTTGAACTTGACTCTCTTCTTACAATGAGATTATATGTCCTGGTTGTAAATTTGAAGCCACACATGATATACAGTTATTCCCAGCATTTCCTGTTGATCACAGGGTGGTATTGATTGCCCCGCTTTTTGAATCTTTCTCCTATTGGTTTGAAAAGGAATTCCATCTTTTTTATATTATTATTTTTTTTCCCCCCACGATAACCCGCGAGCTTGTCAACGCACATTTATATTTAACTTCGTGCATTTATTCCATTTGGAAATTACAGGGGTTTTTCACAAACTCTCCGTCCTCCTTCCACCTTAGAAAAGGCAGCTTACATACCCACTTGGTTAAAAAAGAAAAAAGCCAGTCGAAGAACAGATGATTAACTCTTTCTTCCTGTGCCTCAGCGTGCCAAGGAAGGCACTTGAACTCCTGAAACTCTTTTTATTACCGTTAATAATTTGTCTCCTGCTGCAGTGATTCTGGCCTTTGCAGATACCGCTGGAGGGGATGGGGCAGAGGTGTGGGGCAGCAGGAGTCACCAGCCTGTGCTGTGCTCCTGCAGCAACTGTTTGGATACCTAAAATGTGGTATTTTTGTTATTTCTGGGAAGCCCTGTCGTCTGGTTATAGATTAAAATCAGACAGTTACCATTTTTCATCCAGTGTGAATTAGAGGAAATTAAACCCAACCACTTCTGATAAATCCTCTCATAAATAAACTAGCTGGTGATGTTAAATATAAGTCCAGCCACAGTTTGATTCACATTAGGGAGAACAAAGAACAAGTTCTGTCTATTTTAACACTCCATCATCATTATTGTTATTTATACTATAGTAATGCCTAAAGGCTCCAGCTGAGTTTGGAGCCCCCATCTGCTAAATGCATAATCAGACTTGCCTTGAAGACTTTGCAGTAGGAATAAGACAGAAGGAGCAAGGAAAGAACTATTATCCCTTCCTGTCCCTTTTGCTTTACAGCTCAGAAACTGAGGCATGACAAGAAGGGAATGAGGAAAATCTTCAGCAAGGTTGGCTACTCCCAAGAGATCATCTGAATTTCTGCCAAGAGCCTTGATGTAAGATCATTTTCTACAGGTATTTTTTTGGGGGGGTCACCTGTCTCCTTTATGCTTTCCCACTAGGCAAAATTTAGAAGATAAAATGGAAATATAACAATAAATCTCATTTATCTGATGTTAGAAGAATTCGTGGTTAGGAAAAAAGGCACACCCTAAATAGCATGTTGCATGGATTTGTGTAAGAGAAGATCTAATCTGTGTGTGTATTAATTTTAATTTGAAAAATGTCTCATCTTGAAATGAAATAAGGAAAAGTTGCCTTTTTATATATTAGGAGTAGTTTTGGCATGTACCGGTCATTTCTCATGTCAATTCAGAAGATAAAAAAATGTTGCACAATGCTCCTAAAAGGCAGAAAGATTAATATTTATTAAATCAGAAAAATAGGATGGTCATGTGACACAATCTGTGTCAGCCCAAACCGTTTCTTGTTTATCTTGAGAGACTGACAGGATCTTCTCACCAATAATTATTAGCTAAACTCTTCAGAAATTAATTTCACAAACACAGCCAGCAGGAAAAAGAGAAAGGATGGCGGATATCAAATAAATTATTTGCTGCCAATGAATGATAATGCATTTTCCATTTCTGCTGTGCTACCATTCTAACGTTTCTCCACGTACCCTGAAAGTATCAGGATGAGATTCAGACGCTCGCATAAAGCCCAATTAAAGAGGCTTCATGCAGAGCTTCCCACAGGAGATTGAATTAACTCTTGTGCCCTCGTGTGTACATGATGTGTGAGCAAAGGGAGGGGAGGAGGATGCTTATGTAGTCCACAGTAGTCCCCAGAGCAAGCTGGGATGATGTCTTCAGGGCTTTTCTGACCAGTAGCTTTGTCACCAGGTTACATTACTCACCAGCTCTTGCGTGATGTTCTGCTGGAACCTGGAGGTGAATGGATTGCTTCTTGGAAGGGTGAGGTCATCAGACACCCTTCGTTTCTAACCCAGCTGTGTCATTACAGCAGGAAGAGGCCTTTCGTATCCCTGGAGAAGTTTAGTCTCTGCTGGATCATTCTTACTGAGATCCGTGTGCACTGGGGTAAATGCAGCCTCTCCATTGCATGAGCCTGGAAATCCAAATGCTGAAGTGACTTGATCAACATTTCGGGAGGACCAACTAGGAATAAAACCCTTTTGGACTTTATAAATAGGATGTCCTTTCTTGCTAAGCAGTGACTGTGGATTCAAGTTGTGCTAAGGGAGGTTCAGATTGGATATTAGGAAAAATTTTTAGACTGAAAGGGTTATTAAGCATTGGAATGGGCTGCCCAGGGAAGTGGTTGAGGCACCATCCCTGGGTGTATTTAGAAGATGGGTTGATATAATGCTTAGTAATGTAGTTTAGTGACGGTTTTCATCAGAGCTAAGTTGATGATTGGACTAGATGATCTTAAAGGTCCCTTCCAACCCAGACAATTCTATGATTCTGTAACTGCTGGTGATGTTTCCTGTAGTACGGGCAGCGACTCTCTATTAGCAGCCACGTAGCATTTATCTGTTGCTCTGCACGTTGTTCACTCTGCCATGGAGGACACTTGATCCGTATTGGCTTTTCCACAGAATTGGTTTTGCTACAAAACCCCACATATCTTATACAAAGTGGTTTCTTCCTCCACTGTGAGGCTACCAGAGAATTTAATCTTTAGCCTGCTGCTGAGAGGTTTTACAGCGTTGCTGTCAATACAACTTTGACAAAGATCTTTTGTAAACGTTGGCAGAGGAAGCGCAGCTCCGGTATCTACCTCTAAATCTAGTTGGGTTCAGTTGAACCACAGACTCCTTGTGTTTTGGCACTTAGTCAGCCTCAGCTCTGTCCACCTGCATGCAGCGACTTCCCTGCGAGTCATCAGATGTCATCTGTGCAGGCAATTAGACCCACACTTAGCGCTTGTCTTTGGTGATGATTATGATCCCTCCTGCTGGAGTCACCACCTTCACGGCTGATGTACAGGGAGAGATCACACCCGTGCTCCACAGCTGACTTCAGCACAGGCTGGGCAGATTTAACCCCTCATCTTCCGTGGTGCTTCAAGAAGAGTGTGATGTGCCACTAGTCATTTGGAGCGTTATTCACAGGGCTCTGGCGCAAGGCCAGCAACTTAACTCACATTATTGGCCAAGCAAGAAAAATGCCACCGATGTTGACCTTGTCATGAATCTGCATCCCCTTTCCCTGTCCCACCAGATGTCCAGACCAGCCTTTTAAAGACCAATTGTACCTGCATTCTGGTTGCTAAAATTGTTTGGCGTTTTGTTATTTCAGCTCTGTGGTCTCAAAAGGAGCAAATTCCTCAAGAATTTTGCTTTCTTATCAGCCAAAGGCTCCGCTCCGTGCTCTGCACTAACGAGGCTGGAGAACAAGGCCGTCTTTAAATGAAAAAGCCCTGCCTTTTCCTCCTCCCCTTCGCACGAGTTAAACATGACTTCTTGCTTCTGTCATTCATCCTATTAAGAAAAGCCCAGCCTGCCAAGCGCAACCTCATTTGCCAATTTCCAGGGGATGGCAGGCATTTACACCTGAATCATAAACCCTGGAGGAAAGGCCTTATCTGATGTGGTTCACCAGGCTTAATGGGCTGGTATATGCAGCTGCATCACCTTGGGTAAGAACTGCAACAGAGCCTCCTCTAAATAGCGTACCTGATGTTACACGTATTCCGCCGAAGGACACAGGTGTTTATATTTACCGCCCTGGTGCTTTGAGTGGTTCTTTGGTAGCAGGATGTAATTGAGCAATATTCCAAACTGGTTTGATGCAGTTTGCAGTTCCACTCTGCAGCAGGATTTTGGATCAGATGCGGTTTGACCAGTTACCGTCCTCGCTCAGCCTTACTTGGAGGATGGAGATGCGTTAGCGTGGTGGAAGATGGTGGAAGAGCGAAGGAAGACTTTCTTCACTTGTAGCTGTTACAAGTTGTTCTGAAGATTTACCCAGAAATCCCTAAGTGTCCTTATAAATGTACAATTTCCTTCTTTTTTTTTTTCTTTTTTTTTTTTTTCCCCTTGAGCAGATGGAAGACTTAGATAGAAAGGAATAAAAACGTAATTTGGCAGAGCCCTCAATTAATCATAATCAAGTTTGTGCATGTTGTACTCTACAAGGGTAACAACAATGAAACACAGGGAGAAAAGGATGCTTTCCTCAGGCAATTCTGAAGACGTAAAAGCAATAAAGAAGCATACTTCAAAATAATGTGGAGATATATGACTGCACTAAATAAAAATGCTTCTTTAAGGTACTGTAAAAGTAAAGATATTTAGTTAGATTTATCATTCTCCTTACAAACGCAAATTCATCCCCTGGACTGTGCCATTGGCTCCGAAAACATCCACAGGATGGTTGGGGCCCACTGTTTTCTGTAATTACTTAAATGTTGGTTGATTTGTTAAAGAGTTAACTAGACTATTCCTTCTTTTCACTCCAAGGTGATATATGGGACACCTTGGTCCGGCAGGTACAGATTTATACTTCTACACTACATTTAAGCCATTTATTTTTAATTGGGTGTAGCAAGAGGAATGGTTTGCTTATTAGTTTCTGGGAGTCACATCCCAACCTGTGAAAATACATTTTGGAAACTAGTTTTGCAAATAGCAACACGTGTTAATTGAAACCCCGCTCCCCGAATCCTGACCCGACTGACTTGGGAACGTTCAAAGCCAATGAGATTCGTTTCTGCAGCCTCATTCAACCATTGCAAGGAGCAAATGAAACAATTGTTTTATTTGTAAGAGGAGATTATCCCTTGAAGGCAGATAGAAGGATACTGCCTGAAGAACCCCATTTGCAGGCACAAAGAGGGCTTAGTCAATTTTTGGCAGTGATACTGAAGCTATTAGTTTTGGATATGAGTCCACTGATGTTCAGTGCTGTAGATTTCCAGTTAGTTCATGAAGGGCCTTTAAAATTACACACAGAGCTTCATTAATTACCTCAGGAAAAAAAAAAAAAAAAGGGCAACAAATATCAGGCCCTTGAAGTGTATGTTCACAGAATGGCCATTGATTTAAATGAATATTCCCCACTGGAGAACTGATCCCGCATCCTGGGAAGGCGATTGTAGTTTTTCCAGTGGTTGCAGCAGGCACTGCCTCAAAGTGCACGGCCTTTTGCAGGATCAGGCCCCACGAGCTGCTGTTTGGCTTTCTCTCTGTAATTATTCATGTATGTGGTTGATATAAACATCCACACACATGCATATATATAATCCTGATTCAGTGTGTTAAAAGTATAACAGCTATTGTTTTAACTCAAACTGAAGACCAATATAAGATGCCAAAGACAGGGGCTTTCAAAATATCAGAAATAGAAATTCAGCTTTTTGGTCTCAAAAGGTGTTTTGTCCTTTTTCCATTTGATAGAGTAATTCCTGAACGTTTGCTCTACAACTAACTATCCATAAAGGATAAACTAACTTTCTGTAACGGAAAATTTCCTAATGCCTTCCTTGCACACAGCACAACCCCATGTGATCCCTGATCACAACAAATTGATTTATTTAAATAAAAATAATGATCTTCTTTCCTTTCTCTGGCCCCAGCAGCAAAATCCTGTGTAACCCTGATCAGTAAATTGATACACTTATCTTCTTTTGCCCTCTTTCCTCGAACCCAAACAATACCACCCTGATCCCCAAGTAATAAGAAAATGATTTATGCAAACAAAAATAATTATCTTTCTTTGCTCTCCACCCTCCAACTGTATAATCTCAGCAGCTCCTTGTTTAACAAATTGATTTATTTGAATTAAACAAATGGTGATCTCCTTTTGACCTCTATAGAGCACCTCTGTGGCACACTCCTACCTCTGCCACCGCCTTACCCATGTGGTGAGAAGGATGTATTGTAAAATATAACAACATTTCTAACTAACCTTGAGGCTTTGTGATTACTGTAATCAAAGCGCATGGCAGCTCTGTCACTGTATCACAAAATTAGGACACATCTCTTCTGAAAAATAATTAAGTTGAATATACTTTCCTCCGTATTTTTTTATGGCAGGGCAAGTTATTAATGTAGTTCTTTAGGAGGAACTCTATGGTGAGTGGTTGTATATGGTTTGTCTACACCCATTGTGCTGCCTGTAGGGTTCTTTGCAGACAGAACCTGAAAGCACTGGCAAACTCAGCGCACAAATTTCTGCTTACGCCAGCTCACCTAAACCACTGGGAGCCATCTAGTGCCAGCCTGCTCTGTGACAAACACCAGCAACACCTGATGGATGAGATGATGAACTCCAAGGGTTTTGTCCACAGCGTTTTAAGGATCTGTCAAACTATGATTTGTGTTGTAAAGACTCTGAGCTGTCACTGGCAAAGCTTTCCTAGGCGAGAAGAGAGAGAGAGTCCTGCTTATGAACCACTGATGTGACCTTTTTGCAAAACCATTCCACGTTAGAAAGCTCCGAAGGTATATAAATACATCTGTATGTATGTGTGTATTTTTTACTGTGCTGGTTTTATTTAAGATTGTATTTTCACTGCTGTCCAACCAGTATCTCTGTTTTTGTGCAGCTGCTGCTTAAACAGTCATTTTGGCATTATACAGAATTACATAATTATATGTGCCATAAGCAAAAGTGCAAATAGTCCCACTTAACACCTAATCATATGGTATCTGTTGTGAAATGCTGGCGAAGGAGCCAATAGATACGACTGTTACTTTGCTATTAGCTCTGGTTCTTCAGAGGCGAGTACGGGCTGCAGCTGGAATTTGGCATAGATGGAAGAGGGATTAAGTGATAGTGGGAGCCAGAGTGTATTGCATATAGAAACATTCTTTCCTCAACCAGTTTACGTGATGTGTCATACTCTAAGCAGGACATTGGTGTTAACTAGTCTCCCAGATTTTGAAATATTCTGGTTTTTTTGCAGTTCATTCACACTACGTGTCTGCTTTGGTTTCAGACCCACTTGTGCTCTCCGACAGAAGACAGTGACATGACACAAATGGTAGAACGAGGCTCTTACTGTTGCATTCGATAATTGATTCTCCTGGATGGATTGTGACTCCCCAAAGGCTGCAAAATGAGGTAAGAATGATTGTACAGCATCAAAAATGTTAATTCATTCCAAAGCCAGAAAGTTTTCACTCCCTTGAATCCTTCCGCTTTGAGGTCTAGCACTCTTCGTGACTCTGGAAATGCATTACGATAGATTGGTTTTATTAACAAATCATTTTCTTCTTTCTCTTTCAGTAATTTTAAGTGGGTTTTGTAATGTTGAACACTGAATTGAGAATCACCATGTGAAAAACCTGGATGTGTCCATTTATGATTGCCACAAACTCTCCACAGGAAATCCAAATAACAGGGGAGAACATTGCAAAAACTGGTCAAGAGATAGCGAAGTAGAAATATAGATACCTCTGAAACTTCTAAAATCCCACCTTTTTTTCCCCTTCTGTTTTAAAGGTATCTTTTGTTCTTTTAAAAGCCAAATAATTGAGGTTTTTTAATCTGAACATCTTTGGAGATACTGTCTCAAAATATACTTGGATAGTTGTTTCAGAAAATTCAGTTTTATGGAGCTTTGGGCTCTGATCCTCACCTTGCATTACCTTCAGTCCTGACTAGCAAAAGGAAAAGTGAGATGAGACTTGGACTATAAGATTATGCAAAAGTGTTCTGATGGAAAAAAAAAAGTCTTGTTTTGAAATGATACCTGGAACTCTATTGCTGCAGCCTTTTAAAAAAAAATTGGCCTTCCTTGTTGGCTTGCCAGAGAGGCCAGTATTTCTTCTGCAGATGGGCTGGAATTAGCAGAACATGAAATAATGTCAATGGTACTGGTAAGAGGATTAAACAGCAGTTCTGATGTTATTGAACGGTTTGCAGAGGGCGTATTAAACAGCCACATCAGTCCACGGGTCAGTCCTGCTGCTCTTGCACTAAGCAAACACAGATGCGGAATTCCCTTTCATGGTCATCGTTTTATGCCTTTGACATATGTTGGGCTCTTGGGACTCAGGGGCATATTTACAGCCTGAACATTAAAGATTCCCTTTTTTTAGATCATTAGTGGACACTGATGTCTGAATCGGTAGTAAAAGGGAAAAGCAGGAGGCTCAGGACACCGGGGATGGGCTCCAGTGGAATGCAAACAAAAAAAGGGAAAAGTTAAGCTGCTAGAAAGTTCTCTGATGAAACACTGGGGGCGTTTTCAGTTGCTGACAAAAACTCTCTTTAAGGGTACAGTCAGTTTCAAATCACTTTTTCTCTTGGGTTGATCTTCTCTGTATTTTGCCGAGGCTGCCTCTGAAGTCGCAGTGGTTGAGTTTCACAAGGCGAGAGGAGTTCAGCTCATGTCAGCGCTGCTAGGCCCCGCTGCTCGCTCAGAGTTGCTGCAAATCTGCTGGGACTCCAAATTGGCCAGAAGAAATTGAGGGAACAGTCTGTCTGACAATATTCCTGTCCCTTTTCTATTCCAACAGAATCTTTGGCAGTTCTTTAACATTCTCCCCGGGTTTTTTTTTTTGTTTGTCTGAAACCAGGAGTCAGAAATGAAGACAATAAATAAAGCAGCTATGCAATAAGCAGGGATTTTTTATACTGCCATCATGCATGTTCTTATGTGTGTGTAGTGAGGACGTGGCGGGGTGGGATGGATCCTTCCTGTTTCCCTGAATGGTTTTACCTGGCTCAACCCTGAAAACTCTGGCAGTTTTCAAATAAAGATAAAAATACAGATAAGCTATGTGTCAATATAGAGTTCCTGAATGGAAAGGTTATTCATGAAGAATTCTTCTAGAAAGAATATAAATCAGCTGATAAATTCCAGAGCCTTCGGTCAATAATTGTTTAATATGATGCAAATTTTAAGTGAAATTTCCAGCGTGCAACTGCTCTGCATGTAGCCGCGTCTTCCTGCTAGAGGAAATAAACATGCAACCAGAGAGTGTAGCAATGAGTTACATCCAACCTCAGAAATGCTTTAACATGTCTTCAGGAGCGGCTGCCTGCTTCAGTGATGGATTATAACTTAGCCTGGGATCCCACAGGCATGGCAAGGTATTTATGGAGTGTTCCGATTGCTCAGACGCTTGGAACAAATGTACAGGCAGTGCTAACAGAAATCAGAGTATCACTATCTCCCACTTTATTTCATTTATTTATATTTAGCGAGTGCTGGAATATTACAAACCACCAAGCGCGACTGTAGCTGGAATAGTTTCCAAACCTTATTTACAGTAGCTCTTATTCACAATAAGTAATGGTGTATTAGTCCATAAGTAGTTCCATTGATTTCAGGGGATCCATTAGAGAGAGGTTCTTGTACGGCTGAGGATATCTCAATTTGGTCCCATGTTGGAAAGGTAGAAAAAGCTCCTTTACTGCTGTGTTCTTAAACGCATGGACAATCTGAAAAGAGCTCCATCCTCAGCGCTCACCAAAAGGCAAATAATGGTGCAAAATGCTGTTGATGCTGGTTTTGCAATATTTCGTTGCGCTGCAGGAAACGGTGCTACATGTTCCTCAGTGAGTACATAGATGGATGTGCATTCCATGGGCTGTTTTCAGCTCCCTACTTAAACCCATCCGAAATTCCAAAGAGAAGAGGAAAAAAGCTGAGATTCCCATCAGTAGCAAAAAACGTCAGGTGATATTGATTTAAAGAAAACATTAATCAATCCAGATTTGCTTGGAGTGGGGCCCAGGTTCACTCAACAGGTTGGTGAACCTTAGCAAATCTCTCTGCGGATCTGCTCTGTGTTTTGACTTTGTAATGTGATCTGAAATCATCTGAGTTTCATGTGGTTTTTTTTTGTGCGCATTTTGGAACGTGTGTGAGGCGAATCCAGGGAAACACAGATGCTGTATTTTGTGTGATGCAGGAAGGTAAACCCTATCTCCCTCCTACTGATGCTCCCTGACACCACACTGAACAGTGGTTGATGTTGTCAGCGTGGTTTTAAAAGAGGAGACAATCACTTTCTGCCAGTGTTACTGTGTCTGCAGGAGTCTTTATTTCAGACCATTGTACCCAAAATAATAGTATCATGAGTTTGGGACTGTATTTTTTTTCCCCCTGTTTATGTCAGAATTTTTACTGTGTAGGCAGGTACTGGAGTTGTGAAGAGTACGTTAGGTTTCTGGATGTATACTGGTTTGAAGAAGTTACATGGTGCTAGAAGAAAATAGGGCTTTATTTTGAGCCTGTGGATGAACAACTTGTGTTCCAACTTCATTCAGTTTGTATCTGAATTCATAAATAGGTGTACCCAGCCTCCATAGCTGCATATAAAGTATTTAAGATCCATCTACCCCAATCACGTCAAAAATCTGATGAGATGATATATTCTATGTATTTTATTTCTAGTCCAAACTAGAGCCCAGAGCAATAGAGATGAGACATTCAGCACAAGAGACAAAATCTGATTCATCAGAGGATGCCAAATTTTTCATTCGATCTCGGAGTGAGCAACAGAATAACTTTTCTTGGTGTCAGGATTTTGGGGAGAAAGGCTGGTTGGAGGAGCTATTTATTTTTTTACACTGGTTTACTGCCTCATAATTGATATACACGTGTAGATTGGTGTTACAAAAGGTAGCTTAGAGAAAAGGGAGGAGGGTTCGTGAGTGTAGCTTAATGGCCCGGCATATATACAAGATCAGACTAGATAATTTAACTGGCCTTCCACTTGAGGAATCCCAGAAGAAGGAAAACCAGAAGTTTGCAAATGTAGTAAGTAAGAAAAAAATGTTTACAGCCTGGCATGTCCTTTAGTGCCCCCAAGGTTCTGCCCCCTCTAACTCATCAAACTGACTGTGGTACAGCCGCAATTTGAACGGTCGTGTCAGTCTGTTCAGAAGTACAGTAGGAAGGAAGAACAGGTTGCCAATAATATTCAACTGGAAGCTGACAACTTTATTCTCCTCTGGAAGAGTTGTGTTTGCACCCGCTGGTATCATCGCATTTTTCCACTAAGGTTGTCTCACTTATTTAACTTGACACACGGAGCACCCCTCTGAGGTCTTTGAGATTCAAACCAGCATTGGAAGTGACAGCCCAGCTAACACAGGTAATCATACCGGACCTTCTGGGACTGCACTGACTACTTTTTAATTGATAATTCCAAGTTTCTATAATAAATTTATTTCTTAATTATATACGCCATGTCACACATGGTCGCTTAATGATTACCTCTAGTTTAAGGTTGCAGCCTAGAAGACGTCCTCCTCCCTACCATGTAATCATGTTTTTTCTTCCAAATTAAGACTTTCTGAGAAAGAAAAAGGAACAAAACCCTGCACATTAAATTCAATTCCTTCCAAATAAAGGAAGGTAAATTTAAAGTACTAAATTAGGTAAGTGGTTTTAATTATCTGATCATTTCAGGAAGATCATAAAACATTTAAATAACACTGAAGCTATGTATATTTTAGCAGTTTTATGGAGAATTAAAGTCTTAAATGGTAAATTTAAAATGTAAATACAAAAGGCGGTGGAGGAATGTTAATTGCTTTTCCTAAGTTTCTCACATGGCCTGGGATGTTATGAGAGGTATCAGGAATTGCATTCACAGTATTAATGTGCCCAATCCAAAGCTTATTAGAGTCCTTGGAATTTGTCCACAGATTTTAGCGGTCATTGTATGAAAACAACAAATGCTTTCAAATGTCTAACTTCCAGTACTGTGGAAGTCACTTAAATGCTAAAATATTATATGTGATGCCAGTATTCTAAAATAACTGTGAATTTCTAGTTTAAGCTTCCTCTTGGAAGCCAAGAAATTTAAACTGACCGTAAGAACTTATCCAGTTTCCTTTTAAGCAAATAAAATTACATTTGCAGTAATGGACATTTTACGCCATCAAATTAGTTTACATCAAAAGAAAAGCTTATATATTAGGAAAAGCTGCTACAATTTGACAACAAAACATGTCAACAAATTGAATTACCAGGAATATGAGTTCTTGCATGCCCGTCCATAGCTCACTTATACTCTTACATTATTTTTGATTCAGATAGATCAAATTAAAACTTAATTTTATAACCAAGTGCATGATGTTTGAAACTAATGAAATTAAAATCGGGGTAGTAAGGCTGAGAAGTCATGATGTTATACGTTCCACGTTGCAAACCACTTGAAAATGAATATCCCCTTAGAAGAAGGAGCACAGAAGGTGGACCTCAGCAGAAGGTTTCCTTGATTCCCTGATATAATTTGGTCTTCTGGGAGAGCCTGGAAGAACCATGGCCCCATCTCTTCCAGTGGCAGTGCCAGGACCTGGGTGGTAGTGGTAGCCTCCCATGCAAGTGTTTTCCTCCATATAGGTGCAGGGGCAAGTGTTCCATCGGCAGTCAAAAAGAAATGGAATTGCCGTCATCTGGGTCTCCTTGTGATGAAATTGTTGTAGCTGGTGTGTGTGAGGAGCAGATACTTTAAGGGACTGGTAGTTCCCAGTGTCCAAGGGAAAAATCAAGAAGAAATAGTTTTTTCTCCAGAAGAGATTCATTCCCACCCCTGGAGTAATTTATTTCAGAATTTAGTAGTAGGTTAGAAAGTGCAATGCTTGTTTTAAATTGGTCAGCAGTGAGACAAGTTCCATTTTTATAGTGAAAAGACATCCTGGTGCAGGTAGCTTGGGGCGAGGCAAAAGCGTTGCCCACATGTGTTGCGTTTCAGCGGCTGGCGGAGGTGATGCCCGATGTAAAGGACTCTCTAGAGCCACCAGGAGAAGTTGTGGGACAGGGATGTGCCTGCGTGGCAGTAGCTCAGCCTCATGGAGAAGCCACCCTGCCAGTCCTGGCAGAAGGGCTACGTGAGAGGAGGGGTGAAGCCAACGCAAACTTGGCCTTTTCCCTGTCTTCAAAGCCCAGAACATCCACATTCCGCAGGGTCCGAGGCACGCAATCTGGGATGTTGCTGGGCCTCTGTTTCTTCAGCTGTTGGATGGGGATATTATTATGCTCTTGTCTTGGATGCTGAGAGGGTTAATTAATTATGTTTATGAAACCCTTTGAGATTCTCAGATGAAAGGTGGCTTTAGAATTGTTAGGTGTTATTATAAGAAAAAAGAATGATTTTATTGCTTCATGTTAATGGTTAACATCTGCACCACAAAACCTGCTTGATCACATAAAGATTCTGCTAAGCATTTAATCCTAATTTGCAGGCTGATGCATATTCATTTTATTTAGAAGATTAATTTAGTCATCAAAGGTTAATCTGCCTCGGGTTTGTAATTAGACAGAGCAGTGACTTGGCGTCTCTGGGCTCACCCAGATTGTTCTGGGTTTTCCGAGTAGGCAGGGCTGTAACTGTCACCAGTTTTCACTTCCAACTAGTGCTTGGAGAAAACTTGATTTCTGGAGAAGGGAGATGGTGAGTGGTAAAAGCCTTGGCCAGTGTGAAGATTAAAACGAAAAAGGAGAAGCACAAGCAGATGAGCAACCCACATAGTAAATCTCAGAATGCTGGTTTAATTCATTCCTGGCACGTTTACTCAATGAGATGTCAAGGGATTAAGCAAGTATTTCTTTTTCTTTTTTTTTCTCCTCTGTATATGTAAAAATGATTAACAGATTTCACAACGCTTTTCTGTGTGAATCCTGCCCCTCTTTCAAAATTACCAATTAGCAACATGCAGAAAGTTTCTGAAATGCAGGATTGTGAGGCTTTATGCTGAAAATATCAGATTTTAACTTTTAGCTGATGTTGGGAGATGCTGTTGGAAGGTTATACAATATGACCTGTAGCTTCTTGTCCCCCTGAAAATTAAACCTTTTGTGCTCAGGGTTGGCTCCTTTAATCAAAAGTCACAAAAACAAATGTGGTCCTTGTGGAGAGCAAAAATAATGTTTCCTTTGCAGGTACACCAGAAGGCATCTTTAATTACTGTTTATAAACCTGGTGTTACTTAAGTGTGAAGGATTATTAGTGGCATGGTACTGTCTTTTGAAGTGAGGAAGAAGAGTTGCTGCTTCTTTGCCATCTCCTCACCTTTCCCCTGTTGGGATGCAGCCAGAGGAGGGTGATATCAGAGGGTGTGAGCTCCAGCGAGGGTGTTAGACAGTGAGGCAGCCACAGACTGGGTGATGGGAGGCCAGTGGGACCCAGAACAGAATCACAGAATGATCTCGGGTTGGAAGGGACCTCTGGAGATCACCTAGTCCAACCTCCCCGCCAAAGCAGGTCCTCCTAGAGCAAGTTGCACAGGAACTTGTCCAGGCAGGTTTTGAATGTCTCCAGAGACAGAGACTCCAGCACCTCTCTGTGCAGCCTCATCCAGGGCTCTGCCACCCTCAAAGTGAAGAAGTTCCTCCTCATGTTTAGATGGAACTTAATGTTCTCATCCTTGCTGGACTAACATATCTGTGAACTAAGATGGGGTGTTCAGGGGGCAGCTGTGTGACTTGGGGATCCAGCTCACGGCGGGTCAGGCGTGGGAAGTTGAGTGTGGTAGACAGGACTGGGAAATGGCAGGTGAAAACCTTGCAAATGGAAAATTTGTCTTTAAAAATAGTATTTTACCCAATGTGAAATCAATACATGCTGCAAAATAAGTACTGTAAAGGAAAATCACAATACTAGAATTTAGGAAGTTGGCCAAAATTTACATTTCAGTGCAGCTTGGCTTTGATTGAGTTCAGAATCCAGATTCCAGGGGCTTTTTGCTTTTTTTTTTTCCCGAGCACAGTTCTCACATCTCTATTTTGATTTGCCAGCTTTCCCCTCATCTTTCTGGTGCAGAACCTCAGAAGCATCCAAGAAGGGATTTTGGAGATCATAAACAGTTCTTAATTGAGAACAGCCCCAGATCAAGCTAAGTGCCAGCTTGACTATCAGAATACAAATGAAACTCTTTTATTAAAGTATTGTATTTTAATTATTATGAAGAACAAGTGGCCTGACGTGAAAAAGCTTTTAACATAACAGTTACTTGCTTGATGGCTGATCAGTTAATTTTGGATGGATGATTCTAGTTATGGCTTCTTGTCTTCTTCACTTTCATTTTTAGTTGATTTAATGACTGTTCACTGCTTTTCATTTGGACTTGAGGTGAACATCTAATTCAATTGCTAATAATTTCAGATTGTTTGAGGCCTGTTATTGAAATCAGACTTGCTATTTTCAGTTTGAAAGGCAGGAGAAGTTTCTTTGGTGTTCTGAAAGAAGTTAAGAGTGTTTTGGACCGGTGATTTGCAAAGGTAGGAGCGGTTTGTGGGGTGACCCGTTACTCGTCGACTGTAAACACTTGTCACTTGGTTCTTTACAGTGAAGATAACCAGCCATGCAATGAAAATACGTGATGGCAATTCACTACAGCAGGAAAAACCAAAACAAACAGCAGGAATAGGTGTCACTCCAAGCAGGTATTGAAAAACAATGTTAGCTGCTGTTACATCGTTCAGGCCATTCCCTTCTTAGCAAGAGACCGAGCATGGAATTAAACATACACATTTGCCACAGATTTGAGACTGTTTCTGCTGTCTCCTGTTGTCTCCTCAACCCGAACTTTTAGCGTCTTCCCTTGCATCTTAATCTTGAGCTGATTGGTATGAACAGTAGGTAGGTACCACTAAAATGTGGATCGTGAGCTTCATCTGTCATCCCTGCTGCTGTATCATTGACTTCAGTGAGCTTCCAGAGGAATGAGGCTGGCCCACAGGAGGATGTGAACTGTCAAGAAGACAAACCTCTTTCTCATCCATTTGAAGTGTTTGTGGGAAAGAATGCCCTAAATATTTAGCAGGTTGTGTAATTTGAGAGGCAATGCAGGGTTGGGGTTTTTTTTTATTTTATTTTTCTCCCTACCTTTCCATTTTCTTTATTAAATAGAGGAAAACCTTGCCTTAGGCCCAGCGTGCTTATGACAGGGAAAAAAAATATCTGCCAGAATCTCCATTATTGCTCAGGCCTGTATATATTGTTATTGCTCTTGTATTTGTAATAGCAAAAGGTGACTATGCTTCTTATGAAAAATTCTGTTTGCGGAAAAATACCCTCTTCCCTGCACCTTTTCCAAACCCAGCAGAGTGCATAAAGAATCCAGGAGGGTTTATGTTAGTTAATGCAGCAGCTCTTATAGCAGTGTATATGTAAGGACATGTCTGCAGGAGCTGGGCATTGCAGTGATGTACCTGAGTGATGAAGCTCCTGGAATCAGGAGGAAGCAGGGATATTTGAAGCCAGCTTGGCTCTCTCTCCCTTCTGCTGCCTGGAGTCAGTGCAGCTGCACAGAGAGAGTCAGTCAAATCTGCAACAACCCACCCTGGTTTCTGGTGGACGGAAGACCTCATGTGGAACTTCAGTGCTGCAACTTCAGGTGTCCCCACGAAGGTGCCCTGTTTTAGCACATCCAAAAGGCAGCCAAACTACATCAACCACCAACAAAGATCTTGCCCCTTCGCATTTCGGCTGCAGGGAGCTGCAATGACTCAACCTTGGGTGGAGGGGGAAGATGCTCCACCCAGATTGCCAGCTCAAGCTTGCCACTGGTTTATCTTGTGGTCTTAGGCAATGTGTTAAGTTCTGCTTCTGGAAGACCTTGGGGTTAAACACCTAAAGCAAAAGCACAGCCTATCACCATTCTGTATTAATGGTTGACTGGTACTTCTTGAAGTCCTGTGTGTACCAGGACCCCAAGAGACACCCCGTGTCTATATGTTAACTGAGGTGCTTTTTATGTGATGCATAAAAAGGCATTCAGCGCTGATGAATAATGCTGAGTAGGGGAATATTCTTGCTGCTCTCAGCGGGGCCATTCATATGTGCGTAATGGCAAGTTCCCACTTTAAGTGTATATGTAAAAATTCACATTTATTCACTTGAATTTGCATAGCACTGTCTGTAAAAGTCAACATTTTAAGGCTTTTAGAGCATTCTTGGCATGATGATTCTGAAGCTGATTCTTGTTGACCAGGACAATCTCAGCTGTAGGTCCCTGGCAGTTGTGTCTTTCTCTCCAACGAGTATTTCGGCTCCGAGACTGGTTGCTGGTACCTTCAAAGGAGGAGAAGTCAGCACCTCCTTGGGCTGGCAAGGCTTCTGTGCAACTGGGTGCTTCTCTTTCCCAGCAGAAGGGACTGTGCTCTCTGCCTTTGCCCTCGCCTGAGGGTGAATTGTCTTTATTACGGTCTCCCTGTGGGCACAGGAAGTGATATTATATAAGAAATCATTTTGCAACCCTCTTTCTACTAATCGTTGCCACTCCTACCCTAATAACAGACAGATGCAATATACACGATTCATGTTTCTATTATTTTTCTGCTACAGTTTGCATGTGTTTTCCATTTAATTACTGTATATGATTTTCATATCTCTCATTTTTCCCCTTCTCACATTCAAAGTTGGATTTGATATGTGTGATGCATAGATAGGCCTGTGGTAAATCGTTAGATGCACTTTACACTCTTAAGTCTTGAGTTCTCTGCAAATCTCTTAAGTGTTCTGAATAGTTTCCAGTTTTGCTGCTGATGCAATAACATCTGGGATGCTATTGTAGTTTCTGCACAAGACAGAAGAGTAGCTTGAGCACTTAAAAACAACTTCACTTAACAACAGTAACACCACCAAAACCAGTCGTAACCATTTGGAGTTGTCAGAGAACTCTTTGCACCGATGTAACTCAAAGCCGTTTGCAGGGGGAGAAAACTGAGGTGTGATGTTGAGAGATGACCGTGTTGCTACCTACAGGGTAGTGACAGTACTGAAATAGAAACCAGATTTCTGTGTTGGATCCACTCAATGGGAAGCATGTCTCAAAAGTATTTATGCTTGAAGAACTTGTGGTGTGCTACTCGTCAGATTCTTTTTTTACCAGCATGTATTACTGTGCTTGAATTTAGCACGTTGTAAAACTGGAGAGAGAAGATTTTAGTTCAAGTTTTACATGAACGAGGCCAGCTGAAATAGAGGAACAGGATTTTCTGAGAACCTTTACTAAATATTTGTCCATACTGTATTTTAAACTGAATTATTGGAAATCTTACTAACAGTGGGCTCTGCTTCCTCTCGAACTTTCCATGTCTTTCAGAAAGAGTTGAATTCCACTGCCACTTACCAAGAAGAAAAAGCAGCTTAAGAGCATTGGTTTAAAGGACACGCTTTGCATCCTGAAAACAGAGTTGTCCCCTGTTGATGTAGAAGTATCACAGTAACTCTCCCGAGGTAATATTCAAGTCTTATTTTTTTTTCTGAGTGCAGTGTCTGATTGTAGTGACTTCTACAGATCGATCCACTGCATAAATGACACATTTTTAAAAAACTGGGTGAATGCCTACTTAGTTCACACATAACCCACAAAGGTTTTGAAGGCTTGATGTACTCTATTGGGTAAATAACTATCAATAAAACAGACTATTAAAAAATCTTTAAATGTGCATTACGCCATCAAACTATGGTGTTTGGAAAGAGCTGTGGTGTTTGGGAAAAATTATACATGTTTTTAACAACTGTCCAAATACATATTTACACATACTTTAAGATGTACACAAAGCTATCTCTGTGGCAACTCTGGGGGCCCAACAAGCTTTATTAATCATTCTTTCAATGCGGTATTTTTAGTTGTTTAGACACTACAAGTAGACAGGAGGCAGCTAATGGTGGGGAGAAATGCTGATTTCAGGGGAGCAGGAATATGAAAATGTCTTTGAACCTAAAGGCTGGGACATGTAAAGTCGCTTCTCCCACAACCATCAGTAGCAAATGGCAAAATATTGCTATGGGATGTATGGAATATATCTGTGTGGTGAGTGGGCAGAGATCTATAGATCACATAGGCTTTTAGTGCCTGGTTTCTCAGCCAGGTGAATAAAGGGACGTTTCTCTCACTGAGAATTCTCCCAGGTCAGTTCCAGCTGGAATTTGCACTAAGGCAATTATCGCTAAAGGTTTTTTTTTCATTACTTCTATGCTATCTATGACCTGCAGATATTTTGGGATTCTGAATTCCCTAGACTCAGGATATTAGAGACATTTGGTGTCCTAATTCCTGTCCACGAGGACCAAAATCTGTGGTCTTCTTCGGGCTTCATTGTTTAACATGGAAATTGCATGATACTTGAAAGACAAAATTTCTTTAGATAAGAAACTTCAGAGTAGGGACCTTGCTCTCCTGCTTGCCCGTGATGTTATCGAGCAATAATCCTTGTTAAGTAAGGATTAATGTTCAAACATGATCAGGCTGGTGAAGTGTCTTTTTGGCTGCAGAGGAGATCTGGCAGAGTCTCCCTCTTGTTTTATAGACCATATTTACATAAAACCACTTTACCTGGGAGTGGGGTGAGGGTTTGTGTATGTGATCATCAGGCTTCTCCCACTACCACTGAGGAAGGTGAGACACCGTCTCGGACTCGGATCTCACCCTACAAAAGCATCATTTAGTTGTAAAGCTCTGGAACCAAGTTCTCTGACTTTGTATCAGCTGAAAAGTTGTTTTGGATTTCACCAGCTTGTTTTATCACATGCTAGAGAGCTTGTGTGTTAAGAAGACTTATCTTAAGCAATCCTCTTAGTGTTCCTGTGAGGGGTGGTTATATTTTAAATATGGTAAGTCAATCTGGTGTCCATCTCATGGGCAACCTGATCAGGCCCCATGGGGCAAAGTTAATAGAACCTTGTAATATCTGAAAAGTCCCTTTACAAGCAGCTCCATTTACTTTTTCGGTTGTGCTGCGTATTTGCTAATTCCCATCTCCTTTCAAAACTTTCGAGGTACTCCTCTGGCACTCTGATTTCTTTATCTGACTTGTTAGGAGTGAACATGGCCCTTAAGGACTCCTTTATTTTTGGACAGTTGTCAATTTTACCAATTAAAAGAACGCCTTTGGATAGTTATCAGAAGCTGGAGTTGAAAACATGTTTGCAATTACTGATGACATAGCTGTTTCTATTTGCTGCTCTCTTTTTTAATTCCAAAAAGTGATATTTTTTTTGGCAGTAGATATGAGAAAATATGTCACTGTGTGTAATTACAAAATGCTGTTCTTTTCTGTCTTGTAACTGTGGGGGGTTAGTTGGTACAATACATTTGGTTCATTCTTGGCTCACTCAACTGCATGACACACATTTAGGTTTATTATTAATTATCGTGTTAATATTCATTAACATGTTAATTTCCATGGGATCATATAATTCAGCATGCCTCCAAACTGATGTTCAAGTGTATATGCAAGCATGAAAAAAAACCTCCACTGAATTATTTCCTAGGACTTTATACTAAACCTTAAATAAAATCACGTTCCATGTATTTTCTTCCAGGAGACCTGGTTTTTTTCAACAAACTTTAACCCCACCATGGTGTTTGCTACAAAACAGGACTCATCCCTGTGAATGGGCTTTGCACAAAGCTGCTTCAAACGTTCCTTGGGCTTTCAACCAGATTCTAAATACAAATCCACAGCACCAGCTTTACTTTAATTTCCTAGGTTGCATCTGCCATCTCATCAGAGCAATCTGACTGTTCAGTGCACTGAAGAAACTGCATAATGTTTCTAGTGGCTTGGATTTTTCACTTGATGTATAACAAATATATGAATAATGGCTCTATGGGTATCTGTGAATTTTTCAGTAGATGGCAGATTGTTTTGCAAGAGAAAATTCGAGTAGAAACAGCAAGTTGAAAACAGCAAATCTGTGGGATAAGAGGTGAACCTCAATTTAAATACCTGTTGCACAGGGATTTAAAAGAAAATGTTTGGTACAAATATTTCAGGCTCAGCTTCCCGTAAGCACAGACCGTCCTTACCTGAAGCCTTGTGAAATCAGTGGGAATTTTTCTTGGTTTTTGAATGTATCAGACTTCTGATGCATGTGTCTGTATGAAAGAGAAGAGGACACATAACACCTGAAATGTTCTGTTTTTTCCAGAAAATAGGCCCATCCAACTCAAACTTGCCCATTCCTGAAAACACCTTTGATTCTGAGGGGCTGCATCTGCTGCAGTTTGCAGCTGGTTGGGTTCTTCTCTCTAATCCTGGTGAAGTTTGGAAAGGTTTCAGATACAATTGCTACCCAGTTCTCTTATAGCAGAGAACGTGCAGTGTTCAGGGAGAAGTGTGAGTGGCTTTAGCTCCTTGCTCAGCCCGTGGGTTCTCTCTCCAGAGCAGGCATGAGGGCTGTGTCGTGAAACCAGAGTCACAGCATTGAAAATTGTATTGTAGTGTGAGAAGAGCTCCCTGCCAAGGTCTCTGCAGAGCAATATATTTCAAGGTCAGGTATGCTCTACAACCATCTCCAAACATGCATGTAAATAAATTGTATGGGCTTAGCTCTGCTGACATTGATGTTTTTCCCTGAGTAAATGCCAGGGCTACTGTGGAAAAAATTCCACTGCATAAGAAGCCCCACACCTGAGCAGACTTAGAGCTACTGTGCTCAGCTGGGATTTAGTAGTCTTGGTTCTAGGTGGCAGCATAGCCCTTCTGAAACCCTCTGAGTGATTGTGGGGTACATCTACCTACCCTCTGTAATTAAGTGCAGAGATACCTGAGTTATTGGAGATGGGCTGGTTCTGCACCAGCCCAGTTAGAAAGCAGAACTGGTAAAACAGGGGAACGCTGCACCCGCAGGTCCCTGCTGCTCCTGGGCTGGCAGCTGGTGTCTGTGTAAGGCTGTGGGGACACATCTGCTTGTTCAGAGGCAGCTTCATTATTTCTGCAGAAACTGTGCTTATTTTTCTGTGCTTCAAGTTCACTTATTAGGGTAGGACTCTTGCAGTGTGTCTGTCTGTCTGATCATAATTTAAGTAGGTTCAGGCATCGATGAACTCCTACCAAGCATCTGTGTGTTGCCTGTGACAGTGAGCTCTGCTCTTGTAAGAGACACCAACATGCTACTACATCATCAGAATAACCATCATTATTATTATTATTTGTTATTTTAGCCAACAGGTTGTATTCAGAAGTCGTAAGGCTTATTTGTTGTCTATCAGACCTATTTGAATGCAACCATTTAGAAGTGTGAGGTCTAAATGACTATACAGATAATATTGTGTTAGGGAGGATATTTTGAACTTCTTTTTAAGTGGAAATTAACATTTCATCTGAAAATAATAATGGGAAGAAAATTGTGTGGTCCACGGAGGTATATCATTTAGACCTGATGACAGAATAATTGTTTTCCATCAAGGAAACCAAAGAAGAATCCATAATAAAATTTTACAAGTTAGCTGCCACCAAGAATAAACTCAAGAGCACTATATGAAATGAATTGGGTGTTTTAACTGAATCTTCTCTCAGGACAATAACTCTAATGTAGAGCCAAGGTCTGAGGAGGTCACCTGCAGAAAACCCTCCTGGGGCATTTCAGAGGAGAAAGGAAATATTCTTCTCCCTGTCAGGTTCACTTCATGTCCTAATACATCTGAGGATGTGCATTGAAAACGTAATACACAGCCTCCATTCTGAATTGGGGTTTAGATAACAAGAGTCATTAAGAAATCTCTGAGGATGACAAACTTAACCCTGTGTGAACTTAAGGATCGTGTCCTGCTACTAATGCGAAGAGTAACCCTGGATGATTGTAATTGTGACTGAACTAAAATGTCACTTACCATTAGAGTCAATTTAATATATATATGTATATATATAAATTACAGCATTTCTCTAAAGACATATGTGAGATATCACAACTGGCATCTATTGAACATCATCTGTAGTGATCTTTTTAGTAGCACATGAGAGAACGTCTGGATTTCCATGTATTTCCAAATATTTGCCATATCTGAGCGTGTGTTTGCAGGAGCGGGGTGCGGTAACTCAGTGCAGGATCCCAGATTGAAATACGTGTTGAGAAATCTCTACATTTGTCATCATGAGCGTGTTTCTAACTCCACAGCTTCTGTGGAGGCCCTTGAGGGTAAACCAGGGTGTATCGCGACTCTCCCCGAGTACAAAGGCTGGGGTGTGCTGTGTGAGGAACGCGCAGCACTCCTGGCTGTGAATAATCCCAGATACCGCTGGGTTTTCAGCACGCAGCTCGCAGCAGGATGCTCTAGGGCGAGGTGCTCCAAACATGTTTTTGGGGATTCCCATCTTAGGTGTGTGCAATGTACAGGGCAGAGGGGTTGAAGTTGCCCTGCCGGTGACGTTGCGAAAGATTCCTGACTGTTGGCCTTATTAAAATCATTCCCTGAGCATTCTCTATCTGTCTCTATCCAGCACAGAGGCCACTTTAACTCCCCCGGTCCAAATCCCCGCACTCCATCCTACAGGCATGCCTTTGAGCCTTACATCTCAGCTCATGCAAATTTTTATAGTTTCCTTAACTGGGATGTCATCAATTTGAACAACTCCAAATTATGATGATATTAAAATAGCCAAGCAGCCCTTGGCAGAAGTCATCAAGGACAGGAATGATCCCGTTCATTGCTCTTCACCTGATTCCTGTGCCCCGTGTCTTGCATCAGGGAACCAGGTTGTCAAAGGTCTGATTTGCATTTTTGCTTCCTCGAACTCCTGAAAGTTGCTCGTACGAGTGCAGGAGCTTGGCTGAGCATGGAGTTTTCAGTATATTGTGTTTACTTAAGGGGATTTAGGTACTTACAGAGAACGCGCTGTAGATAGAGACTAACTGCAGGGATTATGGGTGAATATTTTTTTAGCTCTGCTTCTAGCTCAGTTCAATTCAGTGAGGCTTTTTGGCTAGATAAGCTGTGGATGTCTTTTGTTCATAGGGAAAAAAAAAGATAGATCCCATGGGTATCTTTCATGGACCAGAATGATAGCAAGAGCCTTCTTTACTGTACAAGCATATTCAGTTCTTTGTGCCTGTTTGTCAGGAGTGTCCATCTCGGCATCTCTGAGCTGGTGTCAGGGTGTTGCCTACAGCAAAGCCATCTCCTCTCTCCTGGGATCAGGCAGAATTTTTATCTCATCATATTTTGTCCTGAGAAGCCTTTTTTTCGTTTCTGATGATTGGATGAACTGGCTTTATAGCTTCTATTTCC